>VWZN01013744.1:60769-109218 GCA_013396955.1 Regulus satrapa
CAGCCCACCCCCTCTTCGGATCCCGTCCCCGCCGCCTCCTCCAGCGGCCGAGTTCGACGGCTCCTTCGCCGGCGCATCCCGCTGCGGGAGGGAGCGGGTCGGGGGATGCTCTCCCATCGCCCCGCGCTGCCACGGCCGGGGCTCTGCCTTTGCTGAGTTCCAGCCCCGCTGAGGGCAGCGCAGCCCGGCGCCCCGGCTGGAGCTGTTGGGGATATCCAGGAGGGAGGAGAGGGTCACTGGGGTTTCGGCTCCTTCGGCCGGGAGGTCGGCTTTGGCCACCGTTGATCTACAGCCCCTCAGAGCAAGCGTTCCAACTTCCCTACACTGCAGAGCAGCCCTGGGGGAGCCCCATTGCTCCCCGGTCTCGGGAATGCTGCTCTGATCTGCACAAGAGGATAAATGACCAATCTGAACCGCAGCTCTCTGGACGTACTCCTTTAAACTTCAACTTTGTTAGTTCCCATGTGATGCACTTCTCTAGTTTTGCAGGGCAGGTGCAGAAGATCCAGACCGAGCTGGGAATGGGGCTTATTTCACCTTTTGGAGGATGCTCAGACTGGGGCAGGGAGCCATCTGCAGCACTGGCATGGGCTAGGCCTGGCAGTGACAGCAGGGACAGTTCAGGGCCAAGCACACTTGCCTGGTGATAGTCACACTGTCTTTGGCCAGGAGACTGACACTACTGGACTTGATGCAGAGCCGTGCAAAACCAGTTCCTCTTGGAGTGGAGCTGCCTGAGGTGTTTGTGTGAGTTAGAATGATTCAGTGCTACTAAAAAATTTAAAAAAAAAAGGGATAATCTAGTGACTGTCCCTGCCTATAGCCCACTAGTATTTTTCTCTTGCTCATTGCTGCAGACCTTGCTGGGGAGAAACTGAACTGAGGAAACCCAAGAAAGTTAAGTTTCTCAGGGATTTGTGTCCTTGGAGAGCGCCCTTGTGGTTGATGGCTGGTAATGGGTGAAGCCGAGATGCAGCTCTCCTCAAGTCTTGCTGGTAGACTTACTCCTTTCTGCTAAGTAGTCTATCTTAAAATGAAATTACACCCCATTTTGGTGGAACTTGAAGCTGGGTGACAAATTCAGAAGTTAATAGGTGAATAACTGATTGGTAGGGTGGCCCTTGCACAGGGAGATTTCTGCATGCTCTAAGAAAATGGCTAGAAAATGTCTATCAAAAATCACCAAGGGTTCTGGCCTTGGAAGCTTCTCAGTCTGATCTCCTCCAGGTATTGAACTGTACATTTGTAAGGGGTTTTATTGTCCCAGTGGGCTTCCAGCTATTCTTGCTTTTTCAGATGATAAAGTCTCTGGTGCTCTTGGAAAACCAGCCCAAACCAGATTGCTGCAGACTTGTGTGTTGATGGGAGAAGATGCTGCGGGTTATCAGCATGACTGATAACCAGTTCCATGGTTGTAACTGGTTTATTTACTGTGGCTTGAGTTCTTTGTGCTGCGTGGGCAAGACTTCAGCCCAAGAAGAAAAGTAAAATGGTTTTGTCAAGGCTTACACTCTTCTTTTCAAGAGAATGAAAGAGTAGTATAAATACAAGAATTAGTTTCAGATTTATACTTTGCAATAATTATTTCAACAATTACTATTATTAGGTAGTTTGAAGAAAAATTATGTTTTGGACAACAGTCTCTCCCATTTGAGATGTTTGCTCTTAACTAAATAATAGTTAAGCTATAGAAAACATAAATATTTCATAATATTTATGTAACTTCGAAGGGCAAATTTCTTAAATCCATCAGTATTACGCAAAGTAAGATTGTGTTTTTTTGTTAATTGTTCTTTTTTACTGACTATATTGTCACAGTGACACAAAAGGAACAGCTGAACATACTTAGAGAAATTGTCCCTGGTATAGGTGCAGTGTCCTGGGGACAGCCACACTCTACAGCCTAGAAAGAGCAGACCTACAGTTTTAATGATAGTCACTGATTTATATTCATCTCATTTTTTGGTACCAATACCAAGGATACAAATTAGTACCTGTCATAATGGTGTATACTTGTTTTTTGGGATAGAGGACTGTGACAAGGCTTTTTTTACAAGTAATTAATGACAGCTTTTTATTCCACCTGGTAGTACCTGATCATCAGCTGAACAGAAAGGCTTATCTTTCTGTCAGATGGGAAAGTTGTCGCAGTGAGTTGAGTACTCAAGCAAGCATTTCAAACTGGGGTTGTGTTTTGATTATCTATAGCTCCTGAAAATCAAACCCAAGTCTGATTCAAAAGACATTTGAGCAGCTAATTGTTTCTTTTGTTTGAAACAAAAAGCATCAGAATAGTGCTATATACAGAACAGAGGATACAAGACAAATAATTTCTGTGGGGTTGTTTTTTTTTTTTGGCTTTGTCCTGTGTTTTCTTGAGCATGCTACTCTGTATTATCAATGAGTTGAATAGCAGGAGGACTGAAATGTGCTTCCCCTCCTGTTCTCTCATTCCGTCACTCTCAGGATTCTCTCCAACTTTAATCTGGCCACTCACTGAGCTGCACCTCCACACTTACCTTTCTTTTATTTTATTTAGGGGGTTGGTTAACAATTTGTATAGAGAGAAAGCTGACCTGGAGTACCACTGGGTGAATTCTCAGGGCAGCACAGGGCAAGTGGCTGCAGCACATGTCCAGGGGTGAGGTGTGAGAGAGGATGGGTCCTCCTCATTAGGTTGATGGGGTCCTGCTCATTCAGCTCAGGACATAATGGAAAAGCACAGTGTCCATAGAGTGTCTTTGAGGCAGGAAAAAGGAGTGGAACATTTTGCCTGTCAGACATTGTACATGTACCACTCAGTTCAGATGCGTAAAGAGGATATGAAAGCAAGAGTGACTTTGTTCTGTGATACCCCATCTGAATGTGGCTTACAGGTGGTTCATGGACAGGGCCTGGGCCAGAGCTATGCCATGGGAATAAGAGTTGTGCTCTACTTCATGTGATTTCATCACAGAGCAGAGGGGCATGCCTAAAATGGAGTGGACACTCAAACCTACCCAGCTGTGTGGGACAGTGAGGTGCTGTGACCTGCCTGGAAAGGACTCTAGCTTTTTCTTGCCCCTTAATGACCAGGGTTATGTTCTGTGTCATCTGCTTAATTGTTAGAAAATTTGTGTCGTGGTTCTTGTACAGTCCAGGACACTTACATGTGCAATAGCAATACCAGTTTCACCATCACTTTAGCTGTCTTAACTTCTTATCTCTTATCCCTACATGTTCAAAAGTATTATCTCACACAGATCTGTCCCTGTTTTTCTTGGTGACCTGATTAATGAGAGTGAGCATTTACTCCCAACAAGTACCTTTAAGAGAAATTCCAACTAACCTAAATGCGATCTTCAGGTTTACCAAGGTTCCTGGTAGGATGTCACTAAAAATACAAGTTTTTCCTTTGAGTTATTATATCCAGTGGGATGAAAATTTGTCATAACATCCTTTACTTGCCTGATTTTTATGAAGTTTCTATGCTTGAGTGTGATTTTCTTTTCTTCACTAGGAAGTGCCTTAAAGTGTTTTAAGCTTAGTGATGAAAACTCTTCAATGGCTAATCCTTTTTATAACTATCCCCTGCTTCTTATGCATAAATGTGGTCAGCTTTTTTTATGAAGAAAACGTGTATTTTCACAAAGAGAAGATTCAGCTTCAGGTTATTTTTGGATGTCACGTCAAGCGAACTAGAATAGTTTGTCATTCTTCTTAGATTTTCTTTGTTACATTTATCCAAACACTTTCCATGGAACCAGAATAGCTTCCATGTAATTAGACTTAAAGAAATCTTGAGAAATAAAAAAATCTGGAGAAAGGAGCTATTTAAACTTGCAAGCCTTAGGGGGCTGAAATTTCCCTTTTGTCCTGGGAGACCAACAAGACACTTTAAAACATTTTGAGTAGTCATTTTTCAAGCATGAAGGAATGAAGGTAAATATTGCTCTGAGTTTGAGTCTGTTCAAATTAGCCTCCTGAGCATATCTACTTGAGATATAGAATAACACATCAGAGAAGAGAATTTGGCCCTCAAAATATTTAAACTTTGATGTTGCACTTAAGAGTTCAGTTTTATGCCAAGATTTCTTACACACCAGCAGCAGAAAACTGTAAGTTGTACTATGACATACTGCTAGTTTAACCATTATTCATTATGAATTAGTTTTGAAAGACACATTTGAAGTTTATTTTAATTAATGGTTAAATTAAACACATGTATCCTATGTAAGCCATAAAAAAGTTGTTCTTTTTTTTTCTCAAAAAGATCTCCTATAAGTGTAGTGATAATTATAGCTGGAAGTCTGTAATTTGGCAAGACCTACAGTGCCTAATACTAAACTACTTCAGTGAATGTGATTACAGATCTGGAATTAAAAAACAAGACAATTAAGGAATGTAAACTTTGTCTCTAAGAAATTAAAATGTATGGTATGACATAACACAGAGTTCTTTGTAATACTTAAACCTCATCCGATTATTCCAATTAATAAGCTAGGTTGGGTGGTGGAGTTTTTTAGTTTTTTTTTTTTTTTTTTTTTTTTAATGGTATTGTGTTAATAGTAATTGCTGGCCATTCAGGAGACTTAGAAGATGAGAGTTAATAAAAATTATAATCTCCAAAATCATATTTATCAGAAACACATTATCTTAGAAATTAGCAAAATAGCAGATGAAATTGGTTTAAAAGAAAATACTTTAAGAAAATATAAATAAAATCTTCAGATTTAGAGTAATCATTGCTGATTCTGTAATGGACATTTTTGAATCAATAATTTTTGCATTCAAATTGGTAGGTAGGCTTTTCTGAAACAAAATCAGGCAAACATTCGGATTTTGAAAGATTAATATAAGCTATATTCCAAATGGGTAAGGGGCTCGTTTGTCTTTATTTTTAATGAAGTGGACATGATCTGGAAATAAATTCTAAGTTTGTATGTTGCCAATGTAGCGGTTAAAAGAAAATATATTCTCATAAATTATAATAAATGTAATGAATCATCAAATACTGTTCCTACTGCTGACCATCTATATGGCAGTGTCCTTGAGACAGTAAAGGTAGGGCAATAAGCTTGCCAGGCCTGTGCTTCCTGAGGCAGGATCAGAGGGGCTCTGAGGACCTCACCACACCATGAGGCAGAAATAGAAACAGTCCCAGAGGGTTCAGTGGAAATTACAGTGATCTCTGCTTCTACCATGGTTAGATATCAGTTCCACCCAAAAAATAACAAGTAGGCAGGAGAGATTTTCATTTCCTTTGATGAAAGGAAGTCCCAAATGCTGTGGAGATGGTGTATTCTTTCAGTTCTGCACAGTGCTTGGATTAATCATGGTTATGATGGCTTTGCACTCTGCCACACTACTGCTACATTTCTTTCCTTGCCTGCTTGGGTTTTTAGGTGGATTGTGCAGTATGACTTTTAACAGCAGTACACTGTGTTTGGCAAACAGAACTTCCAGACGGTAGAGCCAGGCCACTGAACAGAAGGCATCTGAAATCTGGGGTGAGATAGAAGTCTGTCATATCATGGTGGGGAATATCAAGCCCATGGACAAACCCTGAGAACTGATGAGGGAGTGAGCAAAGATAAAATGTAGTTTTTGTGCACACAGAGATGTACAGTGGAGTTCCAGAGCATTCCTTCAAATAATGTGGTCTCCAAAGGGCTTTGCTCTCACTCTCATTAATCCCAGTGAAGGGCACTTGATATCTGGGGTGTTGTACTGCCCTAGCACAAAAAGGGAGCAGCCTCATTGAACTGCAGAACCCTGCATAAAAGTGAGCAGCAAAGCACTTCAGAGTGCGCTGTTCCAGGAGCAAGATAGGATGTCAGCATATGGAAAAGCTTTTCTGTTGAGCTGTTGCTTTGATCAAAATAAAGGAATCTTATGGTTTTGTTTTAGTCCTATTTCATGTTTTTATAAAACTTAGTATGATGAGACAGACAGTATGTGTGTAGCTCTTTCCCCAAAAAAGGGAATGTCAGATTTTTCACTGTATTACACCAGGATTGGACCTGAAGTCCACCAGGACTTCTCCAATATGCAGCAAAGTTAATAACAAGGAAAACAGAAGTTTTATTTCAAAGTAGATCTGCATGTGTTACTATCTGTAATTCACGAGCAGCATGAATTTTGTATTAGTCTAGCTTGGCCCTGAGCCTGTGAACAGTCTGAGGAGCTGATGTATTTTGTGTGGTTTTTTCTTTATATTACACACAATTTGATTTTTTTTTTTTTTTCTGTCAAGAAAGAATGGCAGCTCTCTGTGTTTTTGTGGTTTGTTATTTCAGGTGTTAGTCTGCCAGAGAAAGCCTCTGAGAGGTGGGAGAATGGCAGTGCACAGGTATAAGGCTTTGTAATAAATTTAATTTTTGATAGCTTCTAGCCTTGAAAACACACTGCTTCAAGTGTGGAGATGATATTGCTTTTTAAATAAGTGTGTATACAGGGAGAAAAATATAAATAAAAAGAGGATTATACATACATCTATACATCTAAACACACAGACTCCTCATTTGATTAGTAAGGTTTGAAGGCAATTTGCATGAGAAGGATTTGATGTTTCAGACCCACATGTGATTTAAGAGTTACCAATGTGACTTTTATAATTTCCCAAGTGCTTAACATAGCATAAAAAATAATTGCCAAGTAGTTCTCAATGTAGAAAGCTATAAGCACAACTTCATCATCAAGGAGGTATCCAAAAAAGATGCACCATTTACAAAAAGAGCCATTGAAATGCTGCAGAGAGGAAGGGGTGACTGGTTTCCATGCCTAAAATATATGTAAGGCTACTGTCTGAGTTGGAATAATTTTATTTTTAAAGAATATCTCGCCAATTGACCTGAAAGTAGTTCCTGGAAGTTTTTAATATCCCCCTTCATTAACACCTGTTTTCTAGGAAACTGAAATGTTCAGTGGTTTATCTAATACATTCCACAGAAGTAAAAATACCCCAAAACTGAAACGGAACCTTATCCTATCTTAATAATTTGTAATAATTGTTTTTTATAAAATAACAAATAAATACACTTAAAAAAATCATGGTAAATATCCTCTTTTTCATTGCATGCATTCAAATGACATTGTACTGAAAAAAAAAAAAAGAAAACCATGCTCAGTTTTTTTCTTATGATTGCTTTTGTTGGTTGATGGTTAGGCTTTTTGATTCAATTTAAGGATGCCTACTTCATTTTGTCACTTGTGAATTAGAGGTTACTACTTTTGTGTAAATCCTACAGGCTATTTACTCAAGTTTTGTGGGTTTTTAATGTCAGCCAATTGGAAAACAGTTGCTCTGGTGAGGGTTTTAATTGACTATTGATTACATACTGAGGGCACAATTCTTTAGGTTATAAACAAGATTTAACACATGAAGAATCCAAGCGTTTGATTGATTCGTGGCCATTTTAATGTTATCCTACATTTTATTGTGTCTGCTGGTGCAAAAAAATCACTGATGCACAGTGGTACACTGATTTTACCAAAACAGTGTTTAAAAAGGTGTTTGTTTAATATAGGCTTTAACTCCAGTGAAAAATAATGTTTGGAGTTACAAATTGTGGCTACTTTTTGATCCTAATACTTTGTTTTTAAACACACAGTTAACATATATGTAGCCAAACAAAAACCACTCATGGTAAAAGCACAATTTTGAATGCTAAAAGTATCTAAAATTGTTTTTGGTCAGCTTCTTGTTGTTTTTTAAAGTCTACTAAGTTTTTCTTTCTCAATTCAAGTAAGCTGGTTCAATTGCATTTTAGTACATGTTAACTTACTACCTGATTTGAAATCTGTGTCTTTGGCTTAAAGAAAAACATTTAAGGTTACGTCAGCAAAGCAATTGTTGTCATGTTCCTTGCAGATTTTAGACAGCATCCTGAGTGACATAGCACAAATCTAATTAAGGATTTGCTACTCAAATTATTTTCTCCTCTTTACTCAAGCCTGTAAAATAAATTGAAAATCAAAATAAAACCCTACAGGAAAATGGTCAGACAATTTTTCTTCCTTAAACTGTGCTGTTTATGATGACTTAGAAATGAAGTGTTGCAAAAAGCATCCTTATCAGTATATGTGGATGTATGCCCTGGATTAGTAAAACCCTTAAATCCCATTGGATTAGAATAAGTAAGGAGATAGCTGTGATGTTATTACTCTAATCATGATAGAGTAATTACTTCTTTGTCTGTTAATGACAGAGCATGCCTAACATGAGAGACTCCTCTGCTGTCACAGGAATTTCAATTTAGGAAATAAATGAAAAATATTTCAGAACTTATCTTTTACACAGTAAAAAGAGAGTTATGGCTGAGACATACTAATCAGAGGATTTCTGGTGGCCTTCAGGGACATCTTCTGTGTCAGAAGGCAATCTGGAGCAGGCTAATTGCTTGCATTTGATACTATCCACCTAAAGTTTGAATGGACCTCTTGGTCAGTAGTAAAGCAGCAAGGTACCACAATTTGGGCTTCCCATTATTATGTGATCAAATGCCAGGTTTTTATGTGAAGATAAAATACAGAGACTTCCCCCTTTATTCAGTACCAAGTCACTTTTCCAGGTATCAGGCAACTTTCATTCTGTCAGGAAAGGGAGTACTACAAAATAAATAATCTGTGTGGATAAGACTGGCAAAGGTACAGAAAATTTACGCTTGGATCTATTTCTCATGAATGTGGTGGCTCTATATTACTTACATGATGAAATCACTCCATGTGTGGATGTGTGATTCAGCTATATAGGAATATGGAGGATAACTTGTATAAGATGCAGTTAGAACTTTCAGAATCCTCGAAACAAATCCAAACTACACATTTATAATGAAGTCCACTGTCCCAGAACTGAGCAGCACCTCCAGAAAAGCTGTCTTTACTTTTGGCTGGGATAGCTGCTCCTTTCCTGTCAGAACAAGGAGTGAGAGAAGGAGAAAATCTGGAGTATTTAAGTGTTACAAATAAGTTAAGTGTTATCTCAGAATAAATAGAAAACCTCTCAAGTATTAAGGGTAGCACTTTATCTGCAATTACACACTATCTCAGAATGCCAGAATAGTATCACAGTGACCATGGTATTTAAAAATCAGGGAAAGGTTAAAATTGTTCAGACACAAAATATGGAAAAATGTTTTCTGCTTTTTTATTTAAGGTTAGCTCTTTCTACTCAGCACCATTTGGCCCACTGAAATGTATGTTTGCATGTATATTACACCTGTTAATGGTCCTTGAAGATAAAATCTCCAATATTAGTATGTCTAAGAAGCTCACTATCTTTGATTCAGTTATATGTAACACTCCCATAAAATATTGTGATCTTAGTTATACTTTATAAGTGGTCTCCTTATATTACTGTGATAGGCTAAAATGGTCTTAGCCTGAGTATAAGCCTGATATATGATCACTGGGAACATCTTTGAAGTAGTAGTTTAGAATAAAGTATCTGTAATGGAGAAATGGTGTACTATTAATCCATTTGTGACAGTCCTGTATCTGTTCTAATTTGGAAAGAAATAGAAACGTTTCTAAAATAAGCACAGGAAATGTAAAGTACAGTTAAACATTACCATTTGCACAGCAATCAACCTGGAGCCTATTCATATTTAGAAAAAAGAGCAGGGTCTAATTAAGCTCTGGCAAACTCGGTTCTATTTCCTTTCACACCAATTGAGTTTGCCTATGTTTGTCAGTGCTGAGTTTGGCTTGTATGCAGTTAAGCACATGTCATCAGTTTTCATTCAGTCGATTCAACTAGTTCATATATTGCCTTTGATGTATTGCAGCTGTTCTGGAGTTTAATTTATGGAGATATTCCAGAATCTACATTTATTAGCAGCCATGATAGCTAAAACAGAGTGTTTTGCATAGAGTCCTGCAGAATTGCACAAAGTGAATTTCCTCTTAATACTTGCAGATAAGTAGTCTGTATCTTTTTCAAAGAGTGGCTTTGCCTTCAGTCAGGAGCCCTTCAATAACTTTCCAGGCATTATTTGGAGTCTCTGGATTCATCTGAAATATCTTGATGGTTTAGTGATTCCAAGTATCTGATAGACGAATTAATGAAAAATGCTTTCTGTTATAAAAACCCCCCAAATTATGAATAGGGAAAGGTAGCTTCAGCATGCCTTGAATGGTTTGATCAGTCTTTCCCATATGTCTCATTATTTTCAGTGAATTACCCTTTTGTAAGTTTCATGAACAATTAGTATTGTGATACATTTTTCCTCTTGGAAAGGACGAAGTACATATTCACAGCTTAGTATTCAAAATAACAAGGGTTTCATAATTTAATAATTTACATAATTTAATTCATTTTCTCATTCATTTTCTCATTTCAATTCATTTGAATTATTTGAGAGATATGCTATCCCGTTTATTAGATTTTCATTTAAAAAGGGTGATCTTTTAGTTAAACTCATACTTTAGACCTATAATAGTTTTGAGGTTTCTTTTCTTTACTTTTCAAAATAAATATGTATTTAAGTGTTTTTCATGTTCACATCTCTGGCAGAGAAAAAAAGAAAAAAGGTGAAGTATGTACATAGTGCTTGTCAGTACATATGTGGTGCTGTTCCAGAGTCTCATAATGCAAGGTATGGTTGCTGAATAAATTTTTACATTTCAAATGAAAACTTAACCTGATATGTTAACCTAGATCTTTATCCTTTCTAGTTTTAATGGATTTCTAAAGCGACTGCTAATAGTAACAGCAGAAAAGTAACTCTATACACTACCATTGGCTTCTTTCTTGATCCGGCAGCATTTTCTGATGGAAACAGGGATTTGCTGAGAGGGAAAAAAAGAGAAATCCATCCTTCTTAATGTTCTTTTGCCAAGCTAATATAAGGGTCTCCACAGGCAAGGATTAACTAATACAAATATGCTTTCTGAGCAGCTATTGAAGAATTACTAATAAACATAATTACAGCTGAGTTCAAGATATCCAACCTTGTAAATATATCCTGATATAATTTCATTACGCTAGGCGAAGCCCTAGAAGAAGCCAATGCTTCAATCTCTTCTTAATGAATTATTGGAAAGTGGCTGATTAAAAAGCATTGGATCAGAAGAGGTTGCTGCATTCTGAATGTTGCTCTCTTTGATGTTGTTTACCTCCCGCGTTGACTCATTTCCTTGGCCAACAATCTCTGCACATGAAGCTCTGAGCCTACTTTGTTGGACCATTATATTGTGTTTGGAAGATAAATGTGGTAGGCAGCTGTTTGATGAACATTGTAATTATTCACTGGAACTCATACCTTAGAATAGAACTCTCCCCAGAAGTGGGGCACAACTATAGGGTAGCTAAAGGGGATACAATGAAATAAGTGGGATGCCCAAGCAAACCTTTAGTTTCTTCTTAGAAACCATACTTCCCATACTTACTGAACTTTGGGTTTGGTTTTTTGTTTTTCTCTTTGATAAACCTGTTTGCTACCAATTTCCAGTTGTCTCTGAAAGCAATGACTCCTCAGCTGTCCAAGACAGAGTCGATAATATAAAAATAACTGCTTGTGACACTGAAGCCACTGTGTGGCACTAGGGAAGAATTGTGGCTATGCTATGAACAAGCATATATTTGTGGGGAGCTCCAGATTTTAGTTAGTAAAAAAAGAACAGAGGTATAAGGGATTAGGATGTGAGTGCATCTTGAGATTGAACTCAGATCCTTGACAAATTCCTTGAAAATCTGCACATATTCAAAGGTGTGGATGAAGTTTGACTAATGGTTGGTCCCTTCATGATGTCTTAGCATTGTACCATTACTTCCTGCAGCACACGTAAGAGGCAGTCCCTCTGTGAACATTCACATTTCCCAGCAGATCAGTTCCACACTGCATTGCTGGTTAAAGGAGACTCAAGTAAGTGTAGTGTTAACCTGCATCCTGATTTTCTTCTCCATTAAACTAGTCTCATTTAAAGTTCTTCTCATTGCATGCATCTCCTACAATAATGTAGAAGGAGCCATGAGGTTTCCCACTCGGACAATGGTTGACAAAGACTCTGTTCAGATGATGTGGAATTTTTCAGTTGAACCTGTCTTCGGATTCTCCTTTCACACAGCCTCTGCTCTCTTGGACTGGAGTTGGGGGTTAAGAGGTTGACATGCTTGGGTTGAGGCTCTTTAGGGATGACCTTGCACTATGACTTAATTATTAAGCATGTCCTGTACAGGTAGAGAGTTTTTGAGGTGTCTCATTGGTATCACACCTTGGAAGGATCCTCAGTTGTTATGTCCTCTGAAATACTACAGAAGGAGCACCAGAGCAGACTGTGCTTTTACTTTAGTTACAATAGCCTAAGGATTAATTCAAATTAACCATATCAGTTTAATTTGAAGAGGCAAGTATACAGGCTAAGGATATTTGAAACATGGTAAACAGGAAGGTAGCCCAGGCCTAGTAATTTATTCTTTCTCATAAGAATATAGTAAAGATTCAGAGGGTGAAATAGGGGAGGAAATAACACCAAAGCTTATTTTGCCAGATAGGTAAAGACTTACTCATACTGGTAGAACATCCAGCTGGGAAAATCAATGGTTGTTATAGCCTCTGTGACACCAGAACAGAAAAAAGGGTTGGCTCAGAGAAGAGAATCTGGCTCAAAGAACCTAAAATAAATATCAGATGTCAAAGCTGTGACTTAATTGTTTAGCTAAGTAGATCATGTGAATTACACACAGATTGAGGACCTGGTTTTGCTCCTGTTGAAATCAAGGAGAACAGAATCAGGGCATACTCTCCTTCCAGCATTTTTCAGTTCTCAAAAATATGTTATTTGAGAGTACACCAACTCCTAGAATAATTGTACCAGACAGGAATTCAGAGAGCTGCTTCTACATAACTGCTTTGTGATTTATTGGTGAAAACATAAGCTAAGATTCTAAACAGAATCAATTTCCTCAGTTGCTCTTGGTTTTTAGTCCAAAATTTGACATTCAAACAATGGATTCTGTCACTAACCACAGCAATTGGAGCTCCTGGTTCAGACAGTGGCTTCTGACAGATGCCAGTCTCAAAAAGATGCATTAAGATGTAGACTTATTTTCTCCCTTTATTGTAATCTTTCACTATAGCTCTTCCAGTTTTGGAATTAGACTTGTGCCCTAGCGCAAAGACATTAGCTTATAAATATCCCCTTGGGAAACTATAGTTTTGAAAGACTTATAACTTCAAAATTATATTTTTTCTTGCAATGGACATTCAAGAGATGTTTGTTATTTTTAAGAATAAAATAAGAAAACATTTTTTATACTCTCACCATTATGCTAATGAATGCTTCCTTTAGTATTTTTAAGTCCTCTATTAAAAAGTAAAAAAACTCAAAAAAACCAAAAAAAACCCCAAACCAACCAAAAAACAAAACAAAACAAAAAAACTCTTAACGTCAAGAAATTAATAATAAATACTTTATAGAAGTCAGGAAACTATTAGAGGAAGGAGACTAGCACCTGAACACTTGAAACAAATTTTTAGTTACAACTAAAATTGCATTACTTGGAGCTGACTGACAATCTTACATTCAGGAAGAACAGGATGGTTTTGGGTCAAGGCTTCACACGTACAATTGAAGTACATTTATATTATCTGGCTAAGATCCTTCACATAGTACTAGTGACAAGGTGAAATATTGGTAGACGTGTGACAGGAAAAAAAAAAAAGGATTTTTGGAAACATCCACAGCCATTTTATAGATTGATATATATTTGTGCAAATTCTGTCAGGATGATGAATGACTTGCTACAGCATGTAACTGATACATTATAAAGGAACAGAGCATAGAGAAATTTAGTGTCTTATTTCTAGGCATGGAAGATGCTCTGGGAAATATTCTGACTTAGATAAGGCTGTTATGTGATGGTTTCTGCATTCATTCTGCAGCTAGGGCTCAGCTTCTTCAAGTTCATGATGGTATTACTATTACAGAAGTCTTTTAACCAGAACTGAGCTGTGATTTCTTTTCTGAGAAATGAAAGTACAGTGTCTAAGCACTTAGTGAGCAATTACATTTCCTTCACAAATGGTGAATTAATCAAAGAAAAATCAAGGTTTGAGGGGAAGAGGAGGAACCTAATATCCCCAGTGTTAAAAAATGTGAATAATTCACAGCAGGAGAAACTGTCTTCCCCATTCCCAGTCCACCTATTCTGACGCTTCAGGCATGATTAAATATTTCTTCTGTAGCTTGAGTGAGTTAGCTCCCTCCAGCTTCAGGTTATGTCCTTCCCACAATTCAGCACCCAGTCTTGGAGGAGCCAACTCTAGGGGATAATCTGTTGTCCTTAAGAGGATGTTGAACTGGTGGCTGGCAAGCCCTTTCAGGCCGTAAATAGTCATTGCTGTGCAGAGGTGGGAAAGCCTCCCTGGAATTACTGTTCATGCCGTTAGTTGTCTTCATAGCAACGATTGCTAGCTATTCCTGTCGCTCTGTTCCCACTCACAGCTCAGCAGAGTCCAGACAAGGTGTGGAGGGGACAAGACAATAGGCAAGGGCTTGGCAAGAGTAGGGCAGGACCAGGGAAGAGTAGGGGAAGTATCTGTCTGGGTTCTTGCCATGGATGTGAACAGATCTGTGTCATCCTCCCCTGACTGCACGTCAACCTTTTCTGCTTCTAAGGCCACTGAAGGGCCTTGGCTAAGTACAGTTGTCTTCCATAGTTTCTGGAGGGTTGTTCTGGATATGAGTAAAGGTAGGGATGTGATTTTTATCTATTGAAAGTGATAAAAGATGAACACCAAACATGCCTGCTTCTCCTACTTTTGTTCTCCTACATCTGGATGAATTTTCCAGTCTCCATCCTTGCACTGTCACAGGTGTTTTTATTTATGAGCAATATGGTGATGTGGATCACAGAGAGTAGGAAACTGAGACTACATGAACAGTTGTGGTATCTCAAAGATGGTCCCTGGAGTTCAAGTCAGAAAGCTGGGACAGGAATGAACTTCTGTATTCTTTCCAATTAGCAGCATAATAAAATGAAAAAAAAAAAAGTCAAGAAAAAATCATTAAGTGCTTGCTTTGTTTACTCTTACTAATCTGATTTTGTGAAAGTTTTTTATCAAAGAATTGATTTAATCTGAAATGTAGGAAAAGCTGGAGAAAAAAAGTTTGTCTCAGAGGACTTTGTATCACTTCTCCTTCCTGCACTTGCATGAAAGAAGGCAAGTTTCCCACAGTCCATCCTATATTGTGCTTGGGATAGGCTGTGCTTGTAAAGACTGTCATGATCCTAGCTGCATAGCACAGCATCCCTGGCTGGGGCAATTTGCTCTCAGTATACCCTGTGATGTTCAATAGAGAGGTACAAGGATTACAGGACTGAAGGTCTTGCTTTCTCAAAAAAGACTTCATTCATTTTCTACCACAGATGAATGGAGAAAAAACTGCAGCAGTGAAGAAAATTTAGAATACAAATGAGCACAAATTTAGAATATAAATTTAGAATAGAAATGAGCACATTACGCCTTCTGAGACAGCAGCATAATTATGGCTGTGGTGCTTTAGAAAGAGAAACTTTAAAAAAAATGGGCTGCATTAAAAGTTATCTGTCTCATGATTTACACCAAAGTTCATTTGCTCTTCCTAAGAACAGTAATGTTTTGCAGTTTGAAATATCCAAAAAGGGCCTGGATAATGGACAGGTTTTTTCATAAAAACTAGCACTGAATCAGTAGGGCGTTACTTACAGATTTGTCAGAAATGTGACAAGGAGTTTGAGACATTTAATTTCTAATCCCATGTACTCCTTCGTATATAGTACTAAGTAAACTGAATTAATTCAGAAACTGGTTCCATTTAAAGACTTGCAGTAAAGAAAGGATAGGGGATTTAGTGATGAAACACTGTGATAGATAAATATACTTCTTCTCAAGATTTAAGAACATGTTCTGGTTCATGGTTTACAAGCTTGCATAATTTTTAGGTAAAATGTAGGATTTAATCTGAAGGACTCCAGGAGAGAGGAAGTAGTAGGGATTTAAGGAGAAATTAACATTTTTAGGTGTTCATGGGCCATGATCCAGTGGGGCTGAAAGAACATAAAACATTACTGAGATAGCTATTTTGAATTAAAATTGGTATTTCACACTTAGAATAATTTGGTTGAAGTGTATTTGATTTATTGAATTCAGCTATCTGCTATTTCAGGAGGCACATCCAAGAATCTTTTTCATAACTTTTTCAAATAAATGGAATGTGCCTAGCTAATGTAAGACTTCTTTTGCTTATGTATCATTTATTAGAGATAAATAAGTACCCCTTTATTCTTGAGGAAAGGTCTGAGTCACGTCTTCTGTGTTACTATTTATATTATAGTATGTACAGAATCTTCCATGCTATTTATAATAGTGTTCCTTAAGTTTATTGACCCATTGCTCAAATAAATTCTATAAATCCAACTGAAATTAAGTATCTCACATTTTTCATTTGTTTTCTTAATATCCACCTGAAAGTCTCTGTAATAACAATAAAGCTTAAAACTGCTTGAGTAAAAAGTATCTTCCACAATTCTCTTACATTTACATGAATGAGGTGTTGATGAGTGAGAGGGGAGTATATGATCATCAGTGAGAGTAGAATTTGACTCTGGTCATTGTAGAAAGGCAGCACTTCAAATTAAATTTCAAGACTAATTTTAGAAATCTTAAAAGAAATAATGAATATTCCATCCCCCCCCAAAAGGTGAATAATGAGAAACTTGAAATACTTCAAATCTATTTGCATCTGTAGTGTGCAGGTGTCAGTCCATCAAACAAATTTTATGAGGACATATAAACAGATCTACAGAAAAAAAACTAAGCATGCAGGACTAGAAAAGCTGTATGCCTATGCTCTTTGTATATATGTTTTTAATGAGCTCCTTTTCACATTTTACTATAATTTGTAGGTGTCCTTATCTATTTTGGGGTTTTTTTAAATCAGTTTTAGAAATCCCACTGTACAATAATTTGTGCAGTAAAAAAAAAGTCTAGTATTTGCAATACTGCATTTTCAGTAGAACCAAGTTGATTGCAGTTATGCTCCTGAATGTCTTGTGGATTTTAATCCCCCTGGTTTTAAGGGAGTAGCTGATGTAAATAAGATGAGGGTGAGTAAGAGAGATGAGGCATACCTCAGTGGACATTCTGGGATCAGAGTGAATGGTCAACTCTTGAGCAAAGGAAGGACAGAAATAGTAATAATGACTAAATGCCAGACTGTGATTTTGGAAGATAGTGCTTTGTTTTACACCCATCTTTAGGAGAATTAACAACAGCATTGATTTTAAAATAATAATTTAAAAATGCATTTTAAAATGTAATACTCTTGACAATAGTGGCTGACATGGTAAACTTTTTCAACCATTATGAAAGCAGACCCCAGTAGGCTTTTTCTTTGGGGGTCATTCCACTGAACTTCTAAACTGCCCGATGTCACAGCTCACTTCATTACTCAAGTTTCTGGTAACTGTTCCAGAATAAAACCTTAAAATTTTATATATACAGGACCAGATATTGTGTTAATAAGTAAAGTTTGGAGAATTTGAAGATATATCAATTAATCTGCATACAAGAAGAATATTATTTGCCATGTAGACATCAGGAAAATATTGTGGAATGAATACCAAGGCAAGTAAATATTGGGTCATTGGTTTAAGTATCCTTAGAAGCAGCATTTCAAGTCTGGACAGCTAATTAAACATGGAAGCATTTATTAGACATGGGAGCAGAATTAGAATTTTAGTCTAATGAGGTACAATAATATATCACAATGTGCCTTACAATTTTCTCTATAAATAAAGTTGTAATGCCAAACAAAAACTTTTATGGACAGCAAATAAGTCCAAAGAGATTAAAATAGTGTTTATTCTATTCTTTGAGAAGATAAATTGACCAAGTCATTAATTATGAATTCTTAATTGCACTCTATGTGTAACCCTTTAGCTCTGAAGTATACTTTGTGTTGTGGGAACTGAATGGGCTCCCATTAGGCAGGGCAATGTGAAGCCTGGTAATGTGAAGCTCTGAACTCAGAGCAATAAGGTATGCGTGAGTACTTTCAGCATATTCTGCATTCAGTAGATGGCAGTGGTATGCAGTGATATATTAATTCCGGATTTTCTCTTGAGCAGACACTCTTACCTCTGTGAATCCAAACAGTGTTGATTTGTGGATTTCTCTTCCCCAGAAAGTATTGAGATACTAGGTAATCCTTCACTTGCTAGAGTAGAAAGTGACATAAAATGAAAAAAATCTGCTAAATTATTGTAATCTTCATTACACAGCACTTGGAGGAATCTGGTAAGTTTTGAATTTCAAACAGCAATATTACATGCCGAAAGGAATGTGTCTGTCTGGAGCATTGACTCATTTTCCATCTATGCTCAGTATGTACACATCAAAGTCTCAAAACAAAAGTGTTCAGTAAGTGGGAACTGTGTGTGTTACTTAACAGGAGTAGTAGCACAGTGACTTCTCGGAATACTGCACACAGAAATAGATATTTTCCCTTGTCAAAAGGAATGAATTGCAGATCTAGTGGGGGAAAACAGGACATGTGATGTGGGGTGGAGGTATATAAACAAACAAATTACTAAGACAATTAGAAATTATTTTAAAACTTCTAATTGCAGAAAACTGGAAGAAAAAGAACAGAACAAAACAAAAGCAGAAAAGAGTTTATGTAGTAGAAATTGCAGATGAGTAGTCTAAGAGAATTAAAATACATCATTTTAAGTAGATATTTTCTCATACAGCAGTTATTTTTAACACAAATAATATGAAATGTTTAACGATTTATGATTGGTAATGATGGGAGGAGTTGCTCCTTGTTGCACAAAGAGGTTTTTTTCCCACTCCATGGGAGACTGCCATAGGAAAAGTATTAAATCTATTAGGCTGTGAACGGAGTTGTAATACAACCACAAATTCCCCCTAAGGATTTTGAACCCTCTTAAGGACCTCCGAATCAATTAGGGTATAGTCCCTTAGCAGGGAATAAAAGTGTCACACATTTTCAACACAGTGCACACTCGGTTTGTCTATTGTTTCAGAAACCACAAGAGGAACCAGAGAAACATCTCAATCTATACTGGTATGTCTCTTGTGTACAGAACAAAAAGTATTACCATTCTGGTAGCAATGATGTAGCAGCATAGAAAATACAGCAATTTCAGCCTAGCCAAAGCTCCTGGAATTCCCTGGTTTTTCAGGTAAAAACTTTGTTCAGCCCTGGGCCCTGAAGTAAGAGTTTTATGCAGTCTGATCACAGTTGAAGTGTAATAATGAAAGGAGGAAATTAGGGTCTTTAATTGGTTGGGGTATTGAAGAAAGAAGTATACGCTGTTTGATTCAACAATGCTTAACATCATCTGCTGCTGAGGGCTGTCTCAGGAGCTGCTCTCCTGAGCACCGTGAAACCTCGGTGTGGAAAGTGCTCCAGCCAGGGACTGACTCCCTGTGAGAGCTGCCCACAGTTGTCACCACATGTTTCTGTCTACCTTCAGGAGATATACCCAGTTCAGAGCTCTAAGCACACCCTTCATGTTCCATTTATTCATAGGGTATTTTATCTGTGATTCCCAAATGTAACACCTATGCTTTACTCCACACCACACTGAAATCTTATCAATGAACATCCTTTTCTCCACTAGGATGCCTTATCTTTGATTTTTGAACTGTTTTCTATTTTGAAAAAACTTTTTAATTTTTTTTTTTTTTTTTTTTAACTGAGGCAGTACATCTATTTCTAAAAAATATAGGAATATGTACATAGATCAAATGGAGAGGAAGGATATTTTGGGACATTAATTTTTTGAATGTCCTTTTTTTTCAACACTGTTTTTCGATGGTTTCAATTATATTTGGGACAATCATACTGAGGATGCTTTCATTTTGGCATTGCAATGTCATTCTATTCATTAATCTTCCTAGCATGTCACTTTACTTGAGTATTATCTTATCAACATATTGTATGTATTATCAACAAGTTATCTTGAATTTCATCTCAGTTGCTTCAATTCTTCTGGGAACTTATAAAATTCTTTACGAATTTACATTCAAAAGATTTTATAATCACTTTTATAACCAAACATTTTATTTTCTGTCCTAACTAAACCATCTTGATGTTCTTGAAAGTATTCAAACCTCCTCCTAGTAGTGTTTCACCTTGTATTTTTGCAGTAGGAAAGAACTGTCCTCTTTAGCCAAGGTGGAGAACTTAAAGAAAAGCTCCATCCAAATAGATGTGACTTGTCTATGTAAGTACTTGATGCAGTTTTGCTGACAGTGTTCCAATATTTTTTGGGAGCATGATATTTCAACCATTGCAAGATTTATTTATATACTATAAATATAGTCTTTGTATAAGTTGAAGCTTGGGAGAATCTTGTCCTTTAAAATGTCACATTTATTTAAAACTGCTAAAACATACTTTGTTGTAAGCCATTTCATGGCATGAAATGTTCTTTCTAAAAAACAAAATAAAACAAAAAAACCCCAAACCCACATGCTATTTTCATGCCAAAATGTTCTGGAAGCCTGCATCTGGGTTTGTAATTGGGAGTCAACTGCATCTTACTGCTGACAGTTTTCTTCTGCCATTTCAGAGATAGAAACAAGAAAATGAACAACTGTAGTGGGTTGACTCTGGCTGGATGTCACACTCTCATAAAAGCCTCTCTATCACTCCCCTCTGCAACTGGACAGGGGAGAGAAAAGATAATGAAGGTTCATGAGTTGAGATAACAACCAGGAGAGATCAGTCACCAAATACTGTTATGAGCAAAATGGGCTGGAATTAGAGATACTAATTGAATTAGCTACATACAAAATCAGAGCAGGATAATTAGAAGTAATAGAAGACCTTAAAGACATCTTTCCCCCTCCCCTGACTTCTCAGTTCTACTTCCTCCCCCTCAGTGGCAGAGGGAGACAGGGAATGGATATTAAGTTACTTCACTGCATGTAGTTTCTGCTGCTGTTCCAGCATGATATCCCTCCCATGGGAGTCAATTCACTAACTTACCCAACTGAAGCCCATCCCATGGGCAGCAGTCCTCCACAAACTGCTGCTATGTGGGCCACTCTTTCACAGGGTGCAGTCCCTCAAGGACAGGCTGCTCCAGTGTGGGTCTCCATCGGGTCACAAGTCCTACCAGGGGGCTTTTCTCCCATGGGTCTGCAGATCCTTGCCAGGACTCTGCTCCGTCATGGGGTCTCCCACATGTTCACAGCTCCCTCTCAGGCATCCACCTGCTGTGGTGTGGGCTGCTCCAGGGGCTGCAGGTGGATCTCTGCATCTCCCTGGACTTTCATGGGCTTCAGGAGCACAGTTGACTCACCCCATGGTCTGCACTACTACTGCAGAGGAATCTCAGCTCCAGTACAATGGAGCACCTCCACCCTTGCCTCCTCCTTCTCCACTGATCCTGGTGTCTGCAGAGTCTTTCCTCTCAGTGTTCTTAATCTGCTCTTCTCTGGCTGCAGTTGCATCTGCACAATAACTTTTTTAAAATTTTATTCTTAAATATGACAAAGGTGTTACCATCATTTCTGATTGGTCCACCATTGACCAGTGGAGTTCTTGCTGTCCGATTGACACTAATTCTCTGAATAAACTAAAAATATATAAAAGTTGTTGGTTGGGAGCATAAACAAATAGAGATTTTTATTTTTTTCTGCCTGAGGATGTGGAGGTTTTATGTTCCAAGTCAACAAACTGTTGTGTGAAGTTGCTTATTTCAGGGCTGCGATCACAGTTCTTTTTATTTGTACTCCATTAGGACATGAACGTTCCTGGGACAAATATAGTGACATGATACTGGAGACAGTGCAAACACAGGGTAGAAATCAGCACCCGCTGTCACAGCTTTGCAGTCTGAACAGACAAAACACGGAGTAACTGAAGGCACAAAAAGGTGAAAAGACCCACTGAAGGTGTAGCAACTGTGTCTTAAATTGCAAGTGGAAGACAAACCTGAGACCAGGCTGTAGTTTATTTATCTCCTACCTTTTTGTAATTTCACCCAAATTAGTGAAAAATGAAACATTCCTGTTACCTGCTGGGTGCTGAATAACAACTAAAAGGATAATCTTCTGGGGAATTAACTTTACAACAGTGGTATAATCAACTTTGGAAAGTTTATAACAAAATTTAAGAGAGGAGAGCTGGATCAGTGGTTGCTTACTTATTCCTAGCTCAGACCTGGCTAGCTCTCCCCATCATCACACTTTTCCCAGCTGGGATAGAACTCACGCAGATCTAGTCACCTCCTACCTAAAGCCACAAGATCTCTGAAATGTCACAGCTTGATAAAACTAACAGTATGGATTGGTTTAGTTCCAACTTTGTGTTACAAACTTAACCATTCTGTCTGTGAAGCAGAGCTGGAAAACCCTCTAAATTTGTCTTGTCCCTAGAGTTTACCATAAATATTCCTGCTATTTTTTACTGAAGAGCCAGTAGCAAATCCATCTTAGGACCATTTAATAGTTACCCATGGCCAGCGCTGTCTGTGGAAGGACAGGCAATATTTTGCCCCAGATGAGTAAAAATTTAAGGATACACATAGAGTAATGTAAATAAGAAAAAATATGTAAATAAGTATTTACTAATGTAAATAAGAAAAAAGATCCTTGAACTAAAGTTATTTTTGATTATAAACTGAAATTATGCCCAGAATGAAGATGGGGTCAATAACTTGAGTCCCTTTTAGCTCAGATGTACTCTTTGGTGAGTAGTGCAGACTTTTTAAGACTGGGCACAAGAATGCCAGAGCCTAAATAGTCTTCCAGCAGACTAAAACCAATGTTATTATATCCCATAGGATATATACTGGCTGTATTTCATTAATTTGCTTAATATGGTCTCGAGGCAAGAATGGATCGAGTAAGCTCTTTCCACTCAATATTTCCCATTCATGTGGGTTTCACACTTAAAACATGATTTTCTTAGTTTCCTGTTTCTTGTTTAGTTTTTCCCAGTGTGACTTTGAAGTGTTTTGATTTTAGTAATACTTTGCCAATCTATCTTATTATATTATTGCTTCTGCATTTCTTTTTTGGAATTTGTATGTCAGAGGAATTTAACTTGCATTATGAGGATATGAGACTTTGTTGTGAAAATTGATGTCTTAATACGTGCTAGATAACACATGAAATATGACTGGAACAGCTACAAACTTGTTAGAAGCTAGAAAGAGCTAGTTATGGGGCTTTTTCATGGTGATTTTTCACTGCTTTATAGAAGAGCTTGTTAGAAGTATGTATGGCCTTGATATCCTTCTGGCTGCAGGAGTCCTCTTTCTTCTTCAGATCAGGAGTCAGTGACATGTATTCTGTTCAAAGAAGATATTCATTCGTTTGATTGAAATGCTAAGTCCTTTGAGACCTCAGACTCACAGTTGTGTACAGACAGAAGGGCTTGGCTACTGCTGCTGGAAGAAGGGAGAAAATGACTGTGCTTGTGTTGGGCAATTCATAGTTCAGGGGGAGCTGCCTTTGCCATTAGAGCCAGAAGCGTTCCAGTAACCTGTGCCGCCCGTGATTCTTGTACAAATGAGCTTAGGTTGTTTTTGTGCAGGGCTTGGGGCTCACTGATTGTGTTTCACCCAGCACATGCACTGCACTATTAAGCAAAGGAGCACTCGAAGGAAGCTGAGCCATGGGCACACGTTGAAAAGCTGATTGCTGCCCAGAGGGACAGCAGCCGCAGCAGGGGAGCAGCAGGCACGCAGGCAGTGGCATTTGGCTGCTTTTCAACAAAAATCTGACCTAGATTTCCCTGTTGGGGTAGGCGAGGCTGGGCTGGTGTGAACCCTGGGCCAATGTGGGTTACTCGTGGAAAGCAGACTCTGCAGTGTTCCTTCTCAGGCTTACCAACACGGCTGCAGCTGCAATTTCATACTTGCAATGCATAGCTCCTTGGCAGAGCATCAATCTGTCCTCTTGTTTCACCTTCTGGGTGTTAAGGGGTGGGGTTTTGGCAGTGTACAGACTTTTCCTGAAGAATTTTATGGGGCAAATAGAGAATTTTATGGGAGAAAAAGGAGCTACTGTTCCCATAGGATATTCTATGTACTTTGCAAGTGTGTGTATCTAAATGTTTTTTGTTTGAGCAAGAATGGTCAGTTCCTAGCCTATCCTTCACCAAAATCTGGTAATTCAACAGTGCTTGTCCACTTGAGACATCTCATTCAAAACTCACACCAATTGTTTCCCTATTTTTCCTTTTAATAGTCTTCATTCTGTATAATTTTAAACTACCTGACATTTCTTATGAGTAAAATTCTAAGTTTATTGGAGAAGGGGTGGCATTTTTTTTTACAATAAAAAAAGAAATTAGTTAAAACTGATAATTTAAAGGAATCTTAGGTAAAGTAAGTCTCCTAACCATGATGAATTGCAGTAATAATTTGGCATATCTTAAAATCCCAGCCTAAATATATACCCATTTGACCTCTGGGAAACTGCCTAAAGCCAGTGGTAAGAATTTATCTTGGCAGATAACAAAGATGTTCCTGTAGTATGAAAGGAAACTAGCTCCCTTCTGAGATAAATGTTAACTCAGATTGGAAATTGAAAAAAAAAAAATGTAAGAGAATACAAAGATTTAAAATTACTTTAGATGTAAGGAAATATTTTTAGTGAATAAATATATTTAATTGCTGGTCATAATGCTTCAAGTTAGTCATGCTCCTTGTCTTACTTCCAGGGAAGGTTCTTTAAATTTGACACAACAGGCAAAATACTGTTACTGTTTCCAGTAATAACCACAGGTACCCAAAATATTTGTAATAGTTTTTTCAGTGGAAAATTCATGTGACTGGGGGGAAGTGGGTGTAGTTCTGAGGATATTTACTTGCATCAGAGGATATTTACTTGTCAACCAGAGGCAGCATGCCATTGAAAAAAAAAAAGAGAAAAAAAATTATCTTTTTGTGTTAATTCCATTTTTTGTTCTTTATGATTCTTTTGTATGTTCTGAGGTTTCTATTCTCTTCTACTTTCTGGGACAAAAAAATGCCATAAATGGAAAGGGAATATTTCACAATTCACAGCAGGAGGACCTTTTTTTAACTGATATTGCAATGAAAATGTGCATGACCCATGTCGATTTTAAGTGATTTGTAGGAGACTTTTCTCTTCAGGATCTTGTTATTTCAAAATCAAAAAAAGTGGTATTTAGTTAGTATTTATCTATGTATTTTACATAATTTCTTCAGGTACTCACATACCTGTAAGTATGGTAATGTATTTATATTATTTGCAGTATTTCTATACTTACAAGCCCACTCAGATGTAAGATGTACAGAAATTAGTGTCAGAAAATGATTGTGCATTGTAGGATGACCATTTAGTATTCATCTGGGAATTATCTGAAACACTTCACAGTGTTGTTTACATACCCCCACACCCACAATTATGAAAATTAATTCTATAGTTAATTTGAGAAGATCTTTAGTCTCTGTACATCAGACATCTTAGCATATTATGCTTTCAGAGATTTTATTGTAGTTCCTAGGCTACATAAATATAATTTTTTTCTTCTCTCCTCAGAAATTTTCCCAAGAGATTCCAGTCTAAAAGACAAGTTCATAAAACATTTTACAGGTAAGGCAGCTGCTTATGTTTTTGTAGATGTGCATATTCTAAGTCACTAAAAATGTTACACCACTATTTTTTTTTTTGAGGCTCAACACCAAATTAACATTTCTGAAGTTAAATGTGCATATTTTAGAACTAGAAATTTTTGAAGAACTCGAGTTTCATTGAATAATCAACTGAACTATCTGATCTAAAATAACTTTCAAAATGTGGTAAGTTAAAATATTATTTAAAAGTAATTGTTTAACTTTTATAATCCTATTGTGGTTTCTATATTTATTTTCACATTCACTAATTTTAGAACTTCTCATTGGACTGCACATATCTTTAAGAAGCAGACCTTTATGGCCAAGTTTTCAGCAAACCAGGGAAGATTTTTTGCATCTGTCTCATCATGTCTGCATGTAGATACTTATTTTAATAGTGTAAACAAGGAATATTAAATTAGTGTAAATGAAAAATAAAAATAACTTGCTGTTTCAAATGTGAAAGTTTACAATGGTTACAGCCAGGTACTTGAAAACTGAGGTGGAATTGTATAATGCACTTACCTTTGGGGCTGTATATTGTAATGACTGAGAAAAATATTGCACCCTCTGAATATATGCAATACAAGTTGCCAGTGACAAGTTGCTCACATTGATTCTTTGCTCTCCAGTTCCAGATTTCTGTAACTCAGAAAAGCAAAGGTCTCAAAGCATGACCCTGAAAATCTCTTGGTGATTTTCAAGGTTATTTGAAGTATTGAAACTAAAAGCTGGAGAAATAATTGGCCATTGGAACATGAAATAGAGAATTGGAATTAATTGTGCATTTCCTCTTCGCTGGAAATTTCAGGCAGTGCTTGACAAGAAGGGAAGATATTTGTTATCTCTTTTGCATGGGGGAAATTCATTCAAATCCTTAGGATAAGCACAACTTTAAGGATCTTTCTGCCAATGTCTCACTGCAACCCAACAGAATCTACAGGAAATGTGCCAAAGCCAGCTGGTCCTTCACCCTTGCAGTAAACAAGAGTAATGGTGAACCTGACCATTTTCAGTCCATAAGAAAAAGAAATTAACACAGAACTTCAAACTATGCTGTGCTATGTAACACAGCATCACTGAATATTCATCTCCTGAGAAGAGCAGACAAGAAGGATTTGTTTATGTTAGCACTTAATCCATTTCCTTTTCATTTTTAGCTTTGGAAACTCCTCAGCTACCATAAAAAACTCAACATAAGAATCTGAGGAAGCTAAGTAATGAATACAGAATGAGTTTCATTACTCAAAACCAGGGAAAAACAACTGGAAGTTTTACAGAAAGCATTTTGAGAGTGGTAAATCATAGAAAAGAAAAAGATTTAAAAGAAACAAACCTGAAGGCCCGTCTCTGGAGCCATTCATTAAATTAAAAGTCCTTTTCTGCATGAGTAGTTTCCATCAAAATTGCTGAAATTACTTGACTAAGATCAGCTGGAAAGAATGAGGAAAGCAGGATCATTCCAAACTCCTGAAAGTTTATTTGTTGGTGCAAAATTTCCCTTCCCTTCCCTTCCCTTCCCTTCCCTTCCCTTCCCTTCCCTTCCCTTCCCTATATATCTTAAGATCTTCAGTGATGGAGTTTTCTGCCTCTTGTATTTTATTTTATTTTTCATGGCTTTATTAGATCCTGTAATCCATAGGAATTTTCTTAAATACAGTGGAACTTTGGTTTTGGTTTTTTAGATTTTTGTTCTGTTCCAATCGTAATCTTCTAGCAGCCTTTATTAATTCAGCTGTTTGATTGTAGTCCTTACTAGTGCAAGAATTTGGACATCCTAAACTAATGAAGTTGTGGAAAAAAAAAACCAAAAAAACACCAAAAAACAGAGAGAAGCTGAAGTCAACATTGTCTTTATAGTCCATTATCTTTAGAGTTTCAGGGTTAAGAAAATTATTACACATTTCTCATATGCCAGGAAAAATAGACACATTTTAAAGCCAAATAGGAACCATATGTAACAGTCCTTGACTATAGGAAAAATCATAAATAATCTTGTGACTCATAAAGCAATCTATCAATTTAGCTTGGAAAGCCAGCTGACACAGAGTGTTTTGTAAGGCACAAATAAAATTAACAGCCTATTTTTCATGACAGGGAAGAGAGCTAGAAAACCATATATCATCTGAAGTGACATGGAATTTATTTAGTGACAAAAGCCAGTGTTGTCTCCATATATGCTGGGTAATTTCAAATTGCATATTTTTACTTGAGCCTAATTACTCACTCAGATTTAAAAAAAATGGCAACAATATTCCAGTTCAGACTTGCAAAGGCTTCTCTTCCAGTTTGTTGAAAAGCTTATTTGTGGTTGAAACAATCTCCTGAATTCCATGTACTACTGTAAAATATATCTAACTTTCAAGTATTTTCACTGTCATAGAGAGGAACCTTTGCTGGAGCTCAAGGCAGTTTTGGTTCACTGTCCAGAGAGAATGAGCTTGATATATTTTACCAGGCTCATAAAACATCTTTCAAGTTATGAAACAAGTATTTGTTCCCAGAAATTCTTCCTATCTTCCTCTGAAAGGAAAGTTGGACAACAAAGTCAGCTTTGCTTCATGTGGATCGTTTTGTAGCATTGCTTGAAACAAGCTATTCTTATTCAGGGTTCTTCATTGTACTACATTTAGATTTAAGTTTAGTCTTATTCACTTAACCTCAATTTATGTCAATGTTTTATGTCCAAACCCCAGGATGGTCACCCCCACCTGTCAGTGACAGTCTCACTAAGCAGATTACATGATGCAAATATTTTTTGCTTTCCTTTTCCATTTCAATGTCACCAGTAAACTTTCCTGGGACCATCAGCGATTTTGGAAAGGGTCTTTGGCAACTTAATACAGTTGAGCCATGTTTTTATAGAAAAATAGACCCATAGAATGTTTTGGGTTGTAGGGAACCTTAAAGATCCTCTAGTTCCAACCCCCTGGCCATAAGCAGGGACACCTTTTTATCAAATATTAATGTAAACAGATGGCATTGTATATCCAGAGAAGAGAGCAGCACACTATACCCTGGACATGCAGGAATTTGCCTTGCCAAAGATGAAACACATCCTGCATCCTATACGTCTGTATGCCTTTTTACTAGGATTGTTCTAACAGTTCCTAGGTGTTATTCAGCTGTCATTTTTTTCGTTAACACCCACACTGTATATTAAGAATTTTATAAACTATCTATGTGCAAATTAAAAGCATTAGTACATGAAAGTGCTTCATCTTTCCAGGGGTGAGAAACTCATATTTGCTTAAAATGTTGCTTTTATTTATCTTCACAAATAGTATTCTCAGTCCAGGTACATTATTTCTTCTACATAGACAACAGACAACTATTGAATAACCTAATTATATTGTAACTGTCATTCTTTTTTTTTACCATATAAGAAATTCTGCTGCTAATTTTTTATTGCTCAAATTTCAAGGCTAAACCAGCCCAGCATTTTCACATTTTTCTGCTTTTTGTATCATGAATATGAAGGCACAACAGCAGAATTTCTTTCTGTTATTTCACTATTTCATTATTATACCTTTGTTGCATCATATTTTTTTTAAGATGTAGTAAAAGATTAAATGCAATTTTAGACAAGAAAAAATGAACTTAATGCTATATGTTGTTGTCTTCATTGAATCTGCAAAGCAGTGACACTGAGAGCTTGTTGCTAACTCCTCCTTACTTTTAAACAGGGCCAGTCACATTTTCCTCAGAGTGTAGCAAGCACTTTCATCGACTGTATCACAACACGAGGGACTGCTCAACACCAACCTGTAAGTATCCAAGTACCTTTTAATGCTAGCTGTCATACTTTTTTTGAAAGAAATACACTTTTCCTATAAAGTGTTTGATGTCCTGGCCCTTTTTTAACAAAAAACCTGTTAAACTGTTAAACTGTTTTTTAACAGTTGTTCTTTAGCACTACATTACAAAACATATCCAAGGTCTTCTAATATATAAAGATTTTTCTGTTAATGTATTTTATGGCAGCTGAAAACCATAGAGTTCCCTCAAAGTGATGCTGAAATAAATGAAATGAAAACTGAACTGAAAAAAGTCAGTAGGGCATGCTTATGCAAAGGGCTGACGTGAAACCATATTCTCCTTCCTGCTCTCTTTGGCTTTACTTGTGCAAGATAATATATGAGCCATTTGTTGCCTTCTATTAATGCTTAATAGCAGGGGTACATCTTTGGGATTTAGTATATTTCAGCTTGCAAGTTAGTTTTCTATTATATGCCCATTGTTAAACAACTTATAATGATTTGATTCATTGTTGCGTTATTGCTACTTTCTGTTCTCATCAAACAACCTTCCTCTCTGAGACTGTAGAAGCATTGCTTTAGCACAGCCTGAATATAATTTTGTCAGATACACTGAATAATAGAAATGTTCTTGGATAAAATGGATAAAAAACAAGCAAAATTCCCAAACCATAATGGAAATTCCTTAAATAGAAGTTACTTCAGCATTCTTTGGTGCAATGGGCAATTCAATTAAAGTTAGTGGAAAATAAAAACTTGTTTTTATTAGAAAAAGTGAATCTCATTAGGGACTGTGTAACTACAAACTGTGGACCAAGTTTGGTGCTTTGGAAGCTTTTCAGGATTTGATGTGAAAAACAACGGCACTTTCTGACTGCATCACTTAGAAGCATTGTTTGTGAGCAGCTGAGATGCTCTCTCACCATAGCTCGGCACCTGAGAGGATTTATTGTTTGAAAGGGGTAGCCCTCATCTCCATTTGCCTTTATGGTTATCAGAAACTGGAACGTAGGCTGATCCTCAAAAGACGTACATAGAGCTTTGTAAGTAGACAGAGGAGTAGGCAAGGCGTATTTCTATTACATGCTGTACAAGAGAAATACCACATTGCATGTTATATGCCTTGATACATGGATCCAGAGCATGTGCATATTCTTTAGACTCCTATATATTGCCCCAGCATTTCACTTGATTTCTAAAGAAACACAGTGATATTATTTTTCTTCTAATTTAATAACTTAAATTGCTATTTAATAGATCAAATAGCTTAAATAACAAGTCTGTGATTTTGAGTGGTGTGAAAAACTTATTTTTTCATTTGACTATCAAAGAAAAATATAAAATAAATGATGTAAAAATGTAAAAAAATTATTTAAACAACAGGAGGATTTTTGTTCCCCCTTGTATCATGCAAACTCAAAGGAGACAGTGAGTTGCCTTCAGTTGAAATGTTTTGTTCTAAAAAGGAGAGCTAAATCTTCAAATTTGTCTCCACCTTATCCATCACTCAGACTGATTATAGACAAGATCTTTTCCTGTGTCTTTAGAAGGAATTGATATTTTCTTTCAGGGACACCTTAGTCATCACAGGATGTCTGAGGATAAGTTATTTCCTCTCCTCCTGACATGGCTATAGAGTGTACAAATATTTTCTGAGGAACTGAAGCCCAGATAGCAATCACTTTCTTGCTGTTTGGCACAATTTATGTTAAGTTTTGTTAAATTTAGTCTGATGATTAGGAAATGTACTTAAATGTGAAAAATATGGAATTAAATCAATATTAATGCTAAATGGAACAATAAAATGTTTGGAACAGCCTGACTTCCAACTATTTTATAGTCTGATAGTTAGAATAGCCTCCCAGTTAATGAGTTAAATTCCTGGTCTTTCACATCCCAGTCAGAAACTACCTGGTAGAAATTTAATTCCTGCCGTCATTTGTACTTTTCCTCTAGAGCGCTGATTATGCTATGGTACAATCTAATAATGCATCTTGCACACATAATTTCATGAATTTCCATCAGATGACAGTTTCAATGTGTAGAGTGCCTGAAATTCAAGTACAAACCTTGCATTTAATTTTAGTGAGATTCATTATTACTGTGGGTAATTTTGTTTTATAGATTACAAAAGGTGTGCAAGATTGCTAACGAGGTTAGCAATGAGCCCTTTGTGTACACAGTCCTAGGATGTTTGCTATGTAAGTATCATTTCCCTCATTCATTTTCTTATTTGTTGAATAGACTAGGGGTTTACACTTGTACTTTTTTATCGGGTGTACATACAAAAATGTGATATTATCAGAGTATCAGCATGCAGCTTTGGCATTGCAGAACTGACTGACTCCTCCTGAAAATACATAGAAGCACGAATACCTCTGACAGGCTCCACTGTAATTTCCTACAAGTCACTTGTGGCACTGCAGTCCATAATTACCCACTGGGTAGTCTCTAACAGTTCAAAATGTCAAGAAGGAGTCTGGCTGGTGAAAGAAAAATGCCCAAAGACATCATCAGCACATTTATTTCAGGCCATTCTGCAGAAGACTGTTGTTAATCCATGGAAGAAACAGAATGTCTTGGTATCAGGTCTACCAATGCAATCTTCACAGACAGTGTGTCACTTCATTAATTTCTGGGACCCCTTTTCATTCCCATATTGTCTCCTGAGAATTTCTGAAAAGTTAATAACTACTTCATGGTGATGGAAGGAAGCTGAACATAAAGATGTGAAAAGCTGAAGGTTTCGCTAAATAATCTGAGGAAGAGACCAGTCCATTCTTGTTTATGAATAGCATATCAAATGTGTTAATTAAACAGCATTGTCACTGATAAAAGTAACATCTCCAAGTGAGCTATTTTCTACTGTTGTTTGCATATTAATAAGACAGTTATAATTTCAAACGTTAATTTGAAAATACACACAACTGGTTGTTGTTATTAGCCAGTAAAATGTACAAAATCAGTGAATTTTATTTCTTTGAGCTTCTTTAAAGATGGTTTCCTTTTACCAACTCCTCCTGATGAATACTGCAAGCTTAGAGCTTGGGGGAGTTGTGTATGTCACTTCTTCCTGCATCAAGACTTCAATTCATACTAATCAAGAATAAGAAAAGAAGAGTAGGATATGAGTCAGTGTTAGCTGATTTGATTTCTAAGTGGAGGTGGGATTAATTTTGGTGGCTGTGCTTTAAAAGAATATGGCAATATTTCAGTTCTGAGAAGAAATGACATAATATCTTTCTCTTCCTCTCTTTTCAACTATTTTTGGTGTCTATGGCCTCTTGATGTCCAGGTGTTGTGTATGGTTTTGGATATACCAAGGACAATGAACCAGAGTCTGATCAGGCATCCAATTACTTTGCCTGTATCTCTTTCATGACTCGAGCTAGGAATCCTTTTCTGAATGCCTTATATATATATATATATATATATATTTGGAGGGGTACTGAAATTTCTGTTTGCTTTTAAGTGTTCTCTTTTAGATCTCAGCTTTCTCAAACACCCCACCACTGTCTTACTTTCTGCAGTTTTACCTTTTTAGTTTCTGTTTTTTCTTTATCTGTATCCATTTACACATCTGGATTCATGTATGAGGGCTTTCAGAGAGATTTCTGGTGTTCCAATTTTTTTTATTCCTTTTTCCTTCAAGAAGATGAGTCAAAGATCTGCCTACATATCCACAGTACAGAAGCATCTATCTCCTCCTATTTCCATCTTTAAAACACAAAAGGCTCAAAAGTTGCTATGATTTGCAAAGCCAGGTGTTTTAATCTTTCTGCCAAAAATACACTCAAAGACATGAAAAATAAGGAAGGAAGATTTTAAACGATAAGCATTGCTAGCAGCTCATGTGTACTGCATTCACTTAAAGTTGTATCTAGTCTGGCTTTCTCTCTACTTTGTTAGAAAAAGAGAGAACATTATAGGAAAAAGTGGAGCCATGGTCTGAATGTTTTCCAGCTGTCTCTGTGCTCCCTTCCCCCATTCCTCCACTAAGTAGACTGGATAGTTTAAATCATAAATGAGACATCCTCAGATATTAATGTTGATTCATATCCACTGATTCTTGGACTGGCAACGTATTCTTGAGAAGGATTAAGAGTGACAGGAGCCACTCTCTCTTCCCTGTTAATAAGGATTGCAACAAAGGTCTTACATACATTCATTACTCAATAACATTGCATTTCTAACGTGATTCTCTGACTGCTTCTACTTCATTTTTTGGCACAAGGAATCTCTTTTCCTCACCACCCTCACACTAGCATAGAGAGGACATGCCCATAGATCCTGTTTCTTGTAAGGAAATTTGTCTTAACTTTAACATCTGACAGAGTCTTGCAGATTCTTGGTTGCCTTGAAGAACTGACAGTTATTTTTAAGCCTTTTCCTGCCAGTACTAAAATAGACTGCCTTTCCATCATTGAAAAAAGAGCTGCAGTGCTATTATGAAAATATTTTTCTTCCTCGTCTGTAAATATCCCTGTATACAAGGAAGACATGGTCTTTTCCTCTTCGAAATGAACTTTTTGGCTCGGGGAAAGGCGGTCATCTGCCCGCGGGTTCTGGTGGCTCAAGCCGTGGCGGGGAGGTTTCAGCACCATGGAGAGGCGCCGTGACCCGGGCCGCCGCTGGAGTGGCTCTAGGGCCGGAATACCGAGCGCATAAGGGCAATACTGATTGCCCTTACAGCTCTTAGAGGTTTGGGTGGGTTTGTTTTCATTTCCTAAGTCAGATCCCTGCAAATGGAAGTGAAGCACCTGCTGAAACCCAGAATGCAGAATTGCATGTGACGATGTGCGTGGGGAACTTCCCTGCGAGGTGCAGCAGAGCAGATCTCTGCGTGTTAAACTCATTGATGCTGAGGATATGCCACGGCAAAACCCATTAGCGTTCACGGGGATCAAGACCCACTGGCATTTGAAGTTAATCTTGTGATTTATGCAATCACAGGAAACTGTGGGCTATGAACAGAATTTTACAAAGTGGTCTGCTTTTCTGTGTTGAAACTAGTTATTAAATGGCATGTCCTTTTCTCTTGCAGACCAAGGAGAGAATTCTGCTTTGCCAAGAAAGTGCCTTGAAATCTTCAAAAATGGAGAAGACATCTTTTATCTTTTTGATTTACAACATTTTGTTACTAGATGCATTTTATTTTCATATATTTGTCCGACATTCCATATTTGTGTGAAACATTATTTTATTTTGTAAATTTGTTGCCTATAGTTCAGACAAGCCAATTATTTAAATACACTGTATATGAAGAATACTAATGATATACTGATTAAATGTTATAACCGTATGCAGGGAGTTGGTAAATTTTTGCTGTTTCTCTTGTTCCGTTGTATTTACATTGTTCTGCTCAGGCTCTTACTCTCATTATTTGCACTAACTTGAAATGCAGAAGTCTGTGTAACTGAAATCTGAATAAGCTGTAAGTGGGGAAGTTTTACTTGCCATGGAAGATATTTTATATTATGAAGCTTTGTTAATATATACATATATATTATTGTGCATCAGAAAAAAAAAAAAAAAAAGCTCAGAAATGCACCTTGCTTTCAGGAACATTTGTATGACTATTCTGGATTTTCATCAGTTACATTTGTACCGGCACTTATGGAAAGAGTTGCAAATAATGTAAATATAAAGACTGGAAAACTGCAATGCAGTTTTGGTGGAATAAAGAACATAAAAAGAAACTATTTTGCAGGAGAGGTTGTTTAAGTGTATTAAGAGGTCACTTATTTAATATGTATATCTAGTCTACTGGTGAACTTGAAATAATCATCTGCTGAGAATTTCAGACTTGTGGGTTCAGTATTTTACAGCATTTCATGTTCATGGGGTAAATTTTATTCAACCATTTATCCTTCAGCTGAATAAGGTGCAAGCAAAAATGCATCATGTACCTAGTATGAACAACAGAAAACATCTGCAAGTATGCAAAGAGGGTAATAAAAAAGCCTAAAAGAAGAAAAAAATGCTTCAAAATATAATACTATAAGTCCACGGCTTATAATTAATGAATTTGGATGGTGATACTTCAGTCTTAAATATTTGTGAGGACTCTAAGGCACAACTGCTACTTACTTTTTATTTAAAATCAAATGGTATTTGTCACATTTGCTATCCATTTGTTATCTCATCTCTTTTATCACAAGCTCATGTGATTACATTACAAAGAACCTAGTATCCAGTGAGGGTTTTCCAGTCAGAAACAGAGTAATTAACAACACGTATTAGTTACTATGCTCAAATCACAATTCTTGAGATTAATAGATCGTTCAAGATAATCCATCCAGGATAAATATTATCTCTACCCTTCAGATGAAAAAAATATTTCTACCCTTTCCCTCATGTGAGTGCCTTAGCTTCGATGCCCAGCACTTTTTCCTCTACAGAATGGCAGGAAACCTTTGCTGTGGGATTCCTCATCAAATAGCAAAGAGCTGCCTTGTTGTCCAAAGGGGTTTTCTTCCTTCTTTTCAGATATGTTCAGTGCATTACTGCACCAAAGCTGTGCAGTGTCCTCTGATGCTCTAAGCAGCCCAACCCGCAACTCTTAGAAGTACTTATTCCATCTATAATCTCTGCTAGAAAATTGCCCTGTGCTCTTTGTATTTGTGATTAACTGGATTGGTTTTCAAACTTTTTGCACTCGTGTTATTTTAATAAGAGCAAAGTTTTCAAGTCTCCTTCTAACCCATATTGAAAGCAATATTCATACTGAAAATCCCAGTGGTTTGAATGGTGATAAGGGTATCTTTGTATCTCTGTGAGTAACATACTTCATAGAAGGATTATTGGCAAGAACACTTCAGCAGAGGAGAAAGGATGAGACTCAGAATAGGCAATCTAGCTGCGAGAAAAGAATTTGTCTTTAGTCCCACTTTGATATTTCCACTCTGGTTTGCTAGCTTCTTGGTCTAAAAAAAGTTTTTCCTTTCTTTCCTCATGGGACTGAAGAGAATTCAAGTATTTGTGAGGTTTTCTTCTGAAAATTACTTTTTGTGCTATCTAAATTCCAATAAAAAGACCTAATTTGGGTTTATTTAATAACATTTTTGAGCTCAAATATAATGTGCTAAATCAAGAGCTTCAGCTTTTAAAAAAATTAATAAATTTTCCTATTGAGTAGAAAAGTGATCAAGTCCCTATCTTAGAGAAAATCCACAGATGCTACAAAGATGCAAAGCAGAGGTTAGTATGAATAAAAGTTAAAACATTTTTGAGGGGAAATAATAATGAAATTAGTAAAAGGATAAAATCCAATAGCTTTTCTTTCCCAGAAGTCAAATGGCTTAGTGGGGTTTGGTTTTGTTTTGGTTTTTCTTTGTGATATCCGTGGCATGGATCCCTTTATTCTGTTTGGCCCCTTTTTGATGCTCAGTGTGCTCTAAATATCTGGCAATAAAACCAACTTTTCTTAACCACCCCTCTAGACATTTGTTTGCCACTATACTCCATCTTAGTTTTTAGATGCAAGGATACTAAAGTTAGTAGCATAAAAATCACAAACTAGCATAAAAGTGTCTGTCATGTTTAACCTGAAACAAAAGTTGCAGTCTTTCTAAGATCTTTTAATGGTCCTACATTTTAGGTATGAAGCCTAGAGGATGGTTTTTGGAAACACAGTGAAGAACCAAATGCCATAGAAGCTGAGGAGATGATACATTTAAGTAAACTGCAGTTTCGTGACATTTTCATGTGATCATTTTCTCTTCCAGATTTTCTTTCATTTTTTCTTATGCAATTGAATTAAAAAAATATTTTGGCTTCAGAAATACTTCTGATTATGGCTTTTCCCATTACCATGTTGTCCTTGCATGTTCTAAGTTTTTGTCTAATTTCTATCCTGGTGAAGAATATTGATAGGGATAGAGCCAGCATCTACAGTAGTGCCTCTTCCCAATTTTTCACACAGCTAAAGTATTCACCTTTTTCAAAAAACTTCATTGCTCCAGACTTCTGAATTACTAAAGAAAACCACTGTCAGCAAATACTGCTCTTGGTCTGTCATATTGCAGGGAGAAGGCCAACAGCAATTTAACCTGGATCTGTGCAAATGGATAACACAACCCAAAGTTCAATTTCCTGTCGTTATTGCTGAGACCATCTTAATTTTTCATCACAACACTGTAAAAGTTTTTCCTAGTCTCTGCTTTGGGTGCTATTCAAATGCAGGACAGAGACCCTATTCTCATCTGAGAGGGGTTAAAGCCACAGAGTAAAACAGTGTGAGGAAAGTGTACATGAAAACAATGAACTTTTGATGGCTGGTGAGGTGGAAAATGGCTCCATTGTCAGCTATCTAAGTACATGACTTGGAGATTTGACAGCAGAGAACAAGACAACTAAGCAGAGTTTTGTAAGGAACTCTTCCTGTGATGAGGGCTCTCACTGTAGAGGGGCTTTTCTAAAAAACCTAAAGAATCCAATGCTGCACATAGGAACACAACATTTCTCACATAAAGGAAGTAAGTGATGGTATGAACACCTTGTAAGTTTCAGAAACTGAAATGTTAACATAGAATGAGACATTAGTTTTAAAAAGAAAATTATACCATGGAAGACACCAAAAATGAGAATATGTAAAAATTGGGAAAAGATTAACTGTCAGAGTCACTTTGGACACATGCGCTGGTCACCTATTGTGAAGAACAGCAAAAGTGTTGGGAGAGTAACTGAGATGCAAAAACCAAAATGAATACATGTTCAGATCATCTAAAAATATTTTATTAGTGGCTATGTTGGTTTTCAGCTGCAGGAGGAAATGGGTAAAGTTGAGATATGATCTCAACATTGTTGAGATGTGACATCATTGAGATAGATGAATACACTAGACACAGGAGATGTAGAAATCCTAATTATTTCAATGTGGCCAAAGAAACCAGCACCTCACATAAAGTATTTTCCTCCCACCTGATCCTCCTTGTCCACCATGGGATCTCTAATTCATCTGGGACAGGAATAGAGATGCTGCTTATCAACCTGCCAGAGCTACCCCGCACAAGGCAGGGTAGCCTTGAAAGACTTGGTGCTGTGACAACTGGTCAGTGCAGAAGATCAATATTAAGAGCTGCAATGCTGGGAAAGAGAGAGTCTGCCTGAAATATCTCCCACTGCTCTCACCATCCCATTATGGGGGGCTACCTGCACTGGATCTGAGCTGGGAAAGATAGCTATGGAGAAGTAAAGAAATATATATACCCCAAAGAAAAACAATAAATAACACTGAGGACATTGGAAATGGAATTTTTCAAGATGGGGGAAAAGGGTCTTAAATGTTACCTGCTCCTGAAAAGTTCCTTTATCTTTTCCATACCCTGAGAATAACTTATACCTCTCTTAAATGAATTGTACAACTTTCAGGGCACATTAGCCAGGCTCAAGGTTTATTTGCACATGATAATCAGAGACAAAGCATAAAAAGGTTGTTTCTGAACACTAGAGGTTTGGACATGCCCAGTCACACACAGACCCAGGTCACACAGCAGACTAAGACAGCACCTAAATCATCAGCTCATATTTTGTTCTCACTTGAACAACAGAAATGTGGTTTTAAGTTGTTCTGTGGCTGAATTGCTCTTGGTTAGACTGGATTTTGTCAAATTCTGGAATTCTATTGTTTTTCCCAAGTGAAATAAGTGGATTCATGGTACTGCTTGAATTCTTGCAGTTAACCCATACAGAGTCTCATGTCTGAAGGCTGACACCAAACTGTGTCAGAGTTCTAAGGAAACTGCCTTGTTCTTCACTGTCTGATATCTTCAGGCCAGGATGGAAGGCAGTTCCTTATGCCCAATGCAAATCTAATGGAGAGTATCAGAGTCATTGTCACTGCTTTGTATAAAGAAGGCTTTGGATTGAGATTTTTTTTCTAGTAATTTTTCATTACAATTTGATGGCATCAGTAACAGAGACAGTTCGAGAGAATTCTCTTTCAAGTTTTAGTTTTCATTCACATTATATAATAACAAGAAACACTGATCAGGTCACACTGTATCTTTTCATCACAATACTGATTTTTGGAGAAGCAGCAAGATGCTTTGAGACTTAGCAGCACAATAAAAAGCAGCATATTTCAGACATTACTTTTAGTTTATTAGACTAGAAATGAAGTAGAATCTTGTTAGACTCAAAGAGATCCTGGAGACCCCACAGTATGGTGAAGACTAATGTGCTTTGCAAGAGAAGTAATCTTTGTTTTCATGTGTATAAATTATTATTGGAAAGAATAGAGATGAATTCCAGACTGGCTTATGTTTGAAAAGAAGGAATGATTGTTAGAACTCCCAAAATTATATTATATGCCTTTAAATTTGTAAACAGAAATGAAATAGATACCAATGGAAAAAACTCTCCTGAGTAAGTCAGGGAGGAGGAAAGTAACCTATGAAAAAGTGGTCATGGAAATGGCAATAGTTCCTGGAAATTACTAAAATACAAAATCTAAATGAAAGCCATTCCAGAGCTCTAGCAGGGGAAATATCAGGTAAATTACACTTCAAAAAAAGGGAGTTCAAGATAACATGAACGAGTGACACAATGTATAATGAAGTATGCAAATAAAAAATTGAGTTTATTTTTTCCTAATTAAAAGGAAAAAAAAATACCAAACAACCCACCAAACAAATATGCAAATTCAAATCCAAATATGGAAGAAGCAACACTAAGATGTTTCAGAGATATCCAAGGCAATGGCAAATTCCCCTATGAAAACTGTCAGAAACCCGTTGTCTCAGGTGTAGGCTCAGTAACATGCATCCACTTTTGGTGAATAAAGCACAATCCTTTTCATTTGCTTTAATTTTACTTTTTCATCATAAAATAGTGAACTATGTCAATATTTAACATTGGTAATACGTGTGATAAAAGGACAGAGAAAGGANGGAGAGAGGAAAAGGTATATGATGTTTTCAGAGGAATCTCTAGTGGACTAGGGAGTGCATATTCCAAGGCTTCTTTCCAGTTGGTGCTTTGCCCAGAATAGAAAACCCTAAACCAGAACCACATTATGTGAAGCTGCATCAATAAATCTGGCTTAAACAAGTGTTTAAGTTTATTAAGACTTCACTGCCTAAAAGCTGCTTGGAATTATTGCTACAGCTGGGTTATAACATTGTCTCACTGGTCCAGTACTCTTTTCTCCATGGAAATCTCATAACTTATGTCTACTCCATCATGATGATTGGTAGCTTTGAGCCAAAGGAGGCATATGTATGATAATATTTTTGTCAAGTGGAATTTTTATTTTTAAATTAACATAAGGTCTAATAATAACTGGCAACATGATATTTTCAAAATATCTCAAAGAAGATGAAATCTAGTCAAAACTTCCACTAGAAGAAGCTGTCTGTACAGTAAATCTGTCATTCTTAAATAGAATTCCTGTCACTTGTTAACTAAATAATGCAATGGTAAGAAAAAGTCTTGGAGGTGACCTTGAGACTTGACTCAAACTCTCTAAGATTTAGCACTCCTCTTCACTGATAAAAGTAAGATTAATTTGTTTTATGTTTTGACATCAAATCATATGGAAGAGGAGAACTGGAGAATGGGAAGAAAATGTTGAGACTTGCCTGGGCATATAAAACTGGTAACAGCATAGTTTTTAACTAAGATATTCTGATCCCAAATGTCCTGAAAAGTGCATTCTAGTTTTAAGTGTTGTGGTGTTTCTGTGGCTTTGATAAGAATTAGGTACTCTTTACCTTTTTATCACCTCCCAGAGCAAACTTGAGTTTGTAAATAAGTAGAGAAGTGCAGTTTGTTTTAACAGGCTGAGAGTCTGGAGAAACAGATTAGAAGTGGGAGGAGAGCATGTCTATTCATTTCACTGCCTCACAGTCTGAAATCCTAACTGACAATGGCTATATTAGGAGCCCAATGTGAAATAGAGACTCTGTTCAGATTCTTTCCCCCAAACTGTAGACGTTTGTCCATCTCAGTTTTATGTGTTTTATTGGATGAATTCAATCCGCTTCTTTTTAAGAAGGCAGTATGAGCTCTCTTCTTGTTTTAATAAATGAGATTTCCTCAATCTCACTAATATTTTGCTTTCTATCTTCTATATATTCTGCATTTTGTCTTTGTAGACAGATTGCAAACAGCTCACAGGCTGATCTGAAACGAGCTGCCAATGACAACTCATTATTAATTGGGAGAGTTGCGGAAAAGGGGCTCCACATCAACTAATGCTTTTAAAGCTTATTAAATATTTTTGATTTATATTTGGAACTATGAAGTTATTGCTGGTAACAGTCATGTTCAGTAATCACAAAAATATAATCATATGGATTATTTGATATCCAGACTGATTTATAAGACCGGCCTGTTTTAATATTGCATTCATATTAACAAAACTAAGGCTACACATGTAGAAATATGTAATACAGACCATAAATACAGAATGAAGAATTACTTCCTGAAAACCCTGGGAAGAGTTCTAGGTTCATATTAGGTGTACTAAGAAGTTTTTTACTGAGAGAAAAAAGTGGTGCTACTTTCGTGGTATGTTGCATCACAGTGTTTACCTTATCTTTTTACCTCTGTAACTGTAGTTTATCTGTACAGCTTCAAGATACATAGATTTGTTGCATAAATGGAGAGAGAGCAGATACAGAATACAAATGTCTGGGAACTGGAAAGTACATGTTGGAATAACAGAATTAAAGGGCTCAGTCTGCCTAGTTGATTTTTAAAGGCTACCAAGTAATGAATAGATTTCCATGTTTAATTACTTTCCCAAGAGTAAGACACAAAGGGACTTCATAAATTTGTATGGAGAGGTACAATAAAGACGAAAAGCTGGAAGCTGGTGTTATGCAGATTTAAATTTAGAATGGCCTTAAATCACTAATGATCTGTGAAAAAGGTTAATCTATTGAGGTATGTTTGATTCTCTGGGAGCATTAAGAAAGAATTAAAAAGGGAGGGTTTTCAAAAATACGTGCAAGGAAAATTCATAAATTATTATGCTCAGTAAGTAGCTAAACATATTAAGATGTTTTGGCCTGAAACACATAAAAATTTGGATAATCTAATGATCTTTTCTGGCCTTAAAGCTTATGCTTTTACTCTGCCCATTTTTTTTCTAAGTAAGAGTTCAGGAGACTGGCAATGGCTATAATTAGGAAGCCTTGTAAAACATTTTAGACCTATCTTTTCCTGTAATAAAATGAAGATTTTTTGATGCTGCACTGATAGTATAGAGATCACCTTAATGTATCTGAAATTTCAGATGTGAAGGTATATTTGCCAGAAACTTTTTCCAAGATAAATTATAAAAATATTTTGAATGACAGTTCTCTTCCCTAATTCCCTAAACTTATACAATTAAATTTGTTTCTTGACAGTTTTTTTTCTATAGACAGGACAGACATGAACAAGCCAACTATCCTTGTTATATGACTGAGTTAATAGGTGATGAGAAATGTTATAGTTTTGGCTTTCCCTCTTAGGCTGTATATGTGACAGAAGATCGGATAGAAAGAACTGTTTTTTGTAACTTCACTTTTTCTGAAATTAACAGAACACAGTCAATGTTTCTTTTTTATTTAAAAATATTTAAAACACTTGCATGCTTTCCCAACATCACTCTAATTCTGTACTCACTAACTGTGAGGAGTTATATGAGTCCTGAATAACTGCTGGACAGAGGAATGGAAAAGACAGTGTCTCTCCAGTGTGATACAAACTGCAAACCACCCAGGAATTCTTGCTGTACTGTGACATTAAATTATATGAGGATGAAAACCAGGCCATGACTTAAAATTCCTATTCAACAATTTTATAAAAGCTAAAGATGCCTAGTATATTAAAAGAGTTTTCTGGTATTTGTTTTTTATTGGCCTGACTTACCCTCATGTGATTTACCTAAAAAAAAAAAGGAAATCTACAACAGTCCTTGGCCTGCCTTGCCAGAAGAGGACCAGCAGCAGCATTAAAATATTGCCAATGAATAGCAATGAAGATGGTATTTCATGCGCTGGGTTTATATCAGTCACCATCACATTGGCAAATGTTTCTGATGTCTAGTACAAAAATAGAGGAATAAGGGAGTCCTGCTAGCACTATTTACTTTGGCTGTCATTACATAGGCTATGCATCTTCTTCCATGCTGAAAAACCTCTACATAAAGGTCTGCTAATGTCTAGAACAGTTCCCACAGTCTTGGCTTGTGATGAAAGTAACATTCCCTCTGTGTCCTTCATGGCTTGCTTCCCATTTGGCCAAATCTTAGTCCCTGCATGCCAGAGATCCACACCATATGTCCTTTGTATATCTGAATGATGACAAGGATCAGCTGATATAAAACATGAGGAAAGGCACGAAGGCCATGTTTGCAAGAGGCTGGTGACTGCAGGGGGCAGATTTGCACTAATTCACATCAGTGGCATGTGACTTCAAAGAACGCCAAGCTCCGGTCATGTGCAGGACAAGAGCATCACACTAGCGTTTATGTTTATGCCATCTGGCACTCAGCACCACTTGTCCACAATGCTCAGACAGACCTGCTCTGGGGTTGTAACACATGTATTGTGACCCTTTGATCTTATGGATGATTATATAGGTCCTCACTTAGGAAAATGTTTTACTCTGCAGCACAGATGTGATTTGAAAACCAATTACTTCCATTACACAAATTATTCCAGTGGTCTGCATCATCAGGGTTGACTGCACTGTTTTTTGAAGACAAAGTCAAAACAATACCAGAACAGGTAAGCAGTCAAAAAAATAGCATAGGATGGTTCTGAGCACATAATTAAGCAACCTTATGGGCAATATATGAATAATTCCACACACCTTTTCTGTGTGGAATTTGTGTGCGTGGAACTTGTTTCTCTGCTGTACTCATGTCTTGTTGTGTACTAATATTAGCCAAAGTTCTCTGAGCACACCACACAGTGATAATGTCATGCAAGAATCACAACTGGCTTTTTGCTACCCACAGTTCATGTAATGCAAATTCTTAATTTCCTGAGAACAGATTAATGAAATGCTAGTGAAATGCTAGAAATAATATGTAATACCTTAATTAAACTTTTGGGTCTGTTCAGTTATTCCCACTTGTTTTCTTCCTTTTGGTGTAAATAGGTATTACTAAATATTCTAACTGCTGTTTCCAAATGAAATTCTGTGGTCAGACACCACTTGTGTTTCAAAGTAGTCTGGATGTATCTGGAGAGTTTAGAGTAATTTTCTGCTGTATCTTTGCAGAGGTGGAAAGATTAGAGTCTACTATTAAAATGGTAAGGAATTTTAGGAATTTAATTTGTACAATCAATTAATTTGAACTTCTCACACTGAAGGCATAAAATATCATTCATAATGAGTACACCAAATCTGAACAAACTATCACACGTACAAGACAATGGTCTATCTTTAATTTTCCATCTCTTCTATCAATGCTTACGCATCAGTTATTTTCTTTATTTGTTGAAATATTTGAATATTAACTTGAATTATTAACTATTAAGAACAGTAAAATAATACAGTCCAGCAGCTTTGGTAGTGTTCTTTGCAGAATAAGCTCTGTTTGATGCTAAAAGCTAAATTAGGGACTGCAAAAGACAGCTGAAACTGCAACTGTACCAGGTAAAAGGAGTATTGCATGAAAAGTTGGGAGACATTTGCCCTGAGTTTGCTTTTCTTTTTTCTGTTTTTATATCTTTTTGCTTACACTATCACAGAGATGATATGTGGGCCCATATGCTGAAAAAGACACACTTGTTTCACTGTCTATAAAGAGGATTCAATGAGATTTTTTCTGAAGGGAGTGAATATAAATATTTGAGTACATTCTGCTAAGGCAAATCTTTCCTCTGGACTTTTATTTAAGTTTGTGGGGTTTTTTTGTTTGTTTGGGTTTTTTTTGTTTGTTTGGTTGGTTTGTTTGTTTGGTTTGTTTTTTTGATTTTTGTTTTTTGTCTTTTGGTTTTTTGCTTGTTTGGGTTTTTTTGGTTGCTCTTTTAAAAAATATTTTATTTTATTTTAGCTTTTCTACTTATCTGCTTGTTCTGTATCCTTTCCCTACAAATATATTGCACAGGAAATGTTACCATGTCAGAAGTTGAGTTGTGCTAAAACTGGCCCTAGAATTATTGACAGGAAGGTGTAAAAGGCCAAGGATGTTTTCTCTGTTTGACATTTTTCAGCCTCTTATTTTTCTTTCTTTACTGCTTTCTTCACAACATGTCTAGGAGGTACAGTAGATGGTGAAGTTCTGTAAAAAGAAAATATTATTAAAACCATTGAGTTATTCATCTGCCTCCTAAATTTTTAGCATTTATATGAACATCTTTATTTCAAAATGGTAAATGAGGTAAAACATAAAAAAAAAAAAAATAAAATAGTGATGCAACCCTGTCTGTTTTCATTTTGTAGCAATTTCTGTAGAATTATTTCCTAATTAATACAGTGGAAGCTTTACTATTTGAATATTTAAGAGCTAATGGAACAAATATTTAGGAACAATATATTGTAGGAAACACTCCTGCTATCAAAAAATATATACCATGTCTTAAAAGCCAGTCCATCTGAATTAGATTCTGCTTGCAGAAGAATTTATTCTCATCAAAGAAGTCTTGCAGAGCTTATCTCTGTTTTCTGCACCTGGTCTGGGTAGTGGACTTGGAGCTGAACATGAGCCTTTGATCTGAGACTTATTTAAGACTAGGTGATTTGAGCCTTAAAGGGTAAAAGTTATTAGTATATTTATGATTTAAAAACAGATGGCACCCAGCTGAGCCAAGGGACATTGGAAAAACACAGTTGGCAAGCAATGTCTCACTTTACTTTGGTTAATAAGACATTTAAGACTGCACATGTTACGGCAGAACTCTCTTTGATTATATAAGTAATGTAGAAGACAGATAAGGTTAAGCTTTTCCACCTACTGGACTGATTCTTCAGCTGTCTCCACAGAAGCCTGGAAATCTGGCACCCTGCTCTCTCTGGCCCAAGTTTTCTTCCTTATCCAGTCCCCCCAGTTCCTTTTCCCAGTCTAATCAGAAATTGGAGCTAAAGAGTAATTGCACTTGCATCCCCTTGCCAAAGAGCAGGGTGATGGCATCACAGGGCTCTCCTACGATTTCCTGGCCAAGCTTTCCTCCCTACCTGAAATGTAAATCCATTAAGGCATTCATGGAACTATGGCCTGAAGAAGAAACTGCTGTTGGTGCTTCACAATTTAGCTTCACTCCTGGGAATAATTAATATTGTTTTCATTCTGTAATATAGCCCACACTTCGTCCAGAGTTGTAGTTACTGCTTTTGTTCTAGGCTCACAACTCTCATCTCTATGGTGGTGAGTAGTAGAACAAACACTTAAAATATCTCTGTATTTGTATCTTACAATCTTTATGCTTTTAAGCTCATGATAGCATGAAAATATAAAGAACAGTAAGAGTGCCATGCTTTCAGTGGTTCAGCAGGAAAGTGTTCTGGAATATATTAATTTCTTAGTATCTGTTTTATTCTCTAAGCCGCCTGATTTAGGGTCATGTTACTGAATCTGAGCAGCATTGCATTTTCACTTGCAGGTCACTACTATTGGTCTCCTGCAAACACTATTAAGCCTTCTTAGAATGCTGATCAACTGAATCATTTTCCTGTTGCCAAGTTCAGTAGTCAAATCCCTAGAACCATACATGTGAGTAGATTTTGGCCAGCTTGCTAAGAAGTTGGAATTGGATTTGCATCCATCAATATTTATATTTTATTAAGCTTACCAACTAGAATAAAACAACTTGTGCTCCAGGCATTTAACCACTGGGATGAGAGAAATATGACAGTGGTGTTACCATGGCAAAATGCCAGTGGAAATTAAGGTATTATACTGGGTTTGAGTACATGCTGCTGGAAGACCACCAGTTAGTTAGAAAAATGGTAACAGTCAAAGTCACAGAATAATGTTTTTGTATCACTTAACCACACCTAGAGCTAAGGATTATGAAAATCAATAAGAATTAATACCTCATCTGAGATTGTGATGGAGACTCAAACAAAAGCAGTAATAAAGTTTTAGTAAACTAATTACACACTCTAAAGTTTCCTGACTTTAGTGTGTTTGCAAGCCTATGACTGGACTAGAAAAATATTAATGTACTTTAATTTACGCAGAAAAAGAAGACAGCAATATTTAAAAAAAACTTTCAGATGGATTATGTAATTTTTTTTTTTTTGTTTCCACTGGTGCATAGAAGAATTTGTATGGATATCATTTTTCAAATTATATTTTACCAAACTTACAGTTGTAACTTAAAAGAAACTGGTGAGTTCTAACTAATTCTCAATACTTTTTTCAGCAATGTAATTGGTGGATTTGGAGCAATCTCTTAAATATTGAGATATAGTAGTTTCTATAGTTGTCTGTAAGCATGATTCTTCTTACAAACCTGACTGGAACATCAGAAAGTGGAATCCACTGATATGTATTATCATATGTCTGAATTAACTGCAGTTCTTAGCATCCTTAAAGGCTATTCAAAATAGCAAATTGATAGTGACAGCAATAGCTAATATATCGATCATGGTCTATTAGCAATTAATCATTTTTTTCCCTCAAACACACCATTAAGAAGGGCATGTGACCAGTTTGGAAAACTAATTCTGTCTACTCAGACATGAAATTTTGTGATACCCCTCCAAATTTTAATCAAACTGTAGTGTTGCCCCTAATGAAATAATGCACTGTAATTTTTTGCATTCCTATCTGTTTAATATAAATTGACAAGTGAGGGTCTTTGATCCCATTCCTAGAATATATGCCAGGGATGGAACATGTCCATATAGGCAAAAAACATTCTGGCAGAAATCTAAAGCCTATATACATGAAATGCTTGTGTTTCCTGGGGTGTCCTGTGCAGGGTCAGAAGTTGGACCCTTCAAAAGGTCCTGATGAGCTCTTTCTCACTCAGCATATTATATGTTTCTATGGCACTAAGCAATTACACCATCGTTCAAATTTCTGTAGTCCTTGTTCTTAATTTTCTTTCATCCACCTAAATTGTGGCCTGAATTACTGCTTGATCTGGTCACCAATGAATTTGAACCTGAAATTTGTAATTAAAATCTCAAACAGCCAGTAGAAT
>VWZN01013744.1:114117-136573 GCA_013396955.1 Regulus satrapa
CTCCCTTATTCTACATATCACTGAATACTGAAGTCATTTTGGTAACCTGACAAAATGCGTGCCATTCCCATGGCATCAGTCCAAACATAGGCAAGGTGCATAGATTACTCCTTAATGACAGATAACTCAGATCTGGGAAACCAAACAACCCACAATGCCATTCTCCACCAAGTTGTTAAAACTTGCCTTTCAGCTCTTTAATTGGAAGAAGCTTAGTCATGAGGTTTTGTAATTGTACGAGCTCTTGGTGGGAATTCCCCTCCTAGTCTCTGTTTGCCATATCTTAGAACAATTTACAGAAAAAAAATGTATTTGCTCAAAGAATAAAAGGTTTTAATTTTAGATCATCTACTGAAATACAGTTTAAATTTGAAAAAAAAAAGAATGTTAGGGGTTCTTAAATTAAAAATTGAAAAATTATATTTTGTTATCATCAGAAAATTGCCTCATAGTTGATCATTGCCTCAGACAAAATTCTGAAGAACCAATAGAAGAAATGCTAATAGTGGAAGTTAATAGACTCTTTCTAATGTTGANCTGTGCCAGTGTTATAGGGAAGAATTTCCCTTAGTCAAATGGACTGTTAATTTAGAGAAAAGCTAAGTGAGTTTTTGAAGGTTAGGATGGGAGGAGAAATCTTTTTCCTGTTCCTGTGAGGAGCACCTCCAAAAGAATAATTTCATTGTCACATTTTCTTGAAACTGGACAATCATTGCTGGTATTTGAAGGGTTTTCTGATGTGATATGATATAAAATGTTGTTTAGTGATTGTCTATATTTTAATTGTATTACAAATATGCCTGCTTTCATTTTGACTGTTAGTGTATGAATTTGCCTTTATTTATTTCTATAGCCCTGGTTCAGGTTAAGTTCATCAGATTCTACTTGGCAAGTATTTTTATTTCTCAGTAATATATAACTCCATACCCAATACTGTTAATTAGACTGAAATTGAATCCTTAATTGGATCTTATGTTCTTTTTGAGGTTTTAAAAGCTCTTGACTTTTATGTCTTAATGTATTTCTAAGCACATTAAAATATGGGTCATTCCCAAATGGGAGAGATTTCTTCTCTCTAACTTGATTTTCCAATTAAGTCACAATTCTTTTTTTTATATAGGCTAGATATTTCTCTAATTTTAGAGTCACTGTTTAAAACCAGAGCTAAATTTTAACTACATTTTGAACTCCACTGAGTTGAATTCAGTGTTTCCCAGAGCTGAAATCTCACGTACTTGTTCAACCCTTCCACCTGGTAGTGCAATATCAAGTCATATCTCAAAACAAGGCCTTTAACAAACATGCCCAAAGTGTATTGCAATTGACTGCCTCCATGGGGCTTCTGAGAAGTAAAAATTATTATTCTCCACATATCATTTTCTTCATCCATGCACAAAACCAAGGAGAACTGATCTTGGGATCTTTTTATTCATTTTGTAACTGGTCTGTGCTAGTAGAGATAGAAGAACCAAAATGGATCACATAAATTAATACCTTAAAAAAAAAAAAATCACCGCAGGATAATCTCCTCTTATTTCTCTCACATTTATGAAGCTGTTATCAGAAATAATATTGACTTTTCAAGGGAGATGATACTGAAATTTGGTTTCTGAATGGTGCTTGTGTGTAAGAAGATAACATATTGAGAATACAAATGACATCTAAAGAAGCTTAGTCATGAGGTTTTGTAATTGTACGAGCTCTTGGTGGGAATTCCCCTCCTAGTCTCTGTTTGCCATATCTTAGAACAATTTACAGAAAAAAAATGTATTTGCTCAAAGAATAAAAGGTTTTAATTTTAGATCATCTACTGAAATACAGTTTAAATTTGAAAAAAAAAAGAATGTTAGGGGTTCTTAAATTAAAAATTGAAAAATTATATTTTGTTATCATCAGAAAATTGCCTCATAGTTGATCATTGCCTCAGACAAAATTCTGAAGAACCAATAGAAGAAATGCTAATAGTGGAAGTTAATAGACTCTTTCTAATGTTGAGGAATTATTTAGGTTTCTGAGACAAAAAAATGTCAATCTGAAATTTAACATTTGATCATATATTCAATCCTTAGCTCATTTGCAATTATTAATTTTTAAAAAATTAAATAAAAATAATTTGAACATAAATTTTAGTCATAAAGGTTCATTTTTCTAATCTGCCTGCTAGGTGGACTATATTGTGTTCCCATTTCTTTGAAGAACTTTTAAGGAGTAATGTTGAGAAAATCACTAAGGTTAGCTCAATTTGATGAGGAAGGTAACATTAATCTGGATGATTTTGCCTGAATATATTACAAACAGCTCACAAAAGGCCTTCCAGCAGCACACTGTGTGCAGCGGAGGAGGGTTGGGAGATAGATGAAGAGAGGAGAAGCAATGAACATCTGGGGAATATGAATTATCCCAGCAATATGACTGGACCTCAGAGAGGGCACAGGACTCCAGTATGCTGGCTGGATCCATGTGTGGCACATCCAACAACAGCTGCTAAAGGTGCAGCTCCTGCCAGATGACACCACTGTCTAAGGAAATTGAATGTGTGGGCTTGAGGAATTACTGCAGGAGGGAAGCAAAATTGAGCAGCAGGAGAGTAGCTTTCTCTATACCCCATTCCAGGAATAAATATTGTTGTTAATGAGCTCATTCCTATATCCCTATTCCAGGGAATTAAGTGCTAATCCACCAACTATTGACCCTTCAACTGCACAATATTTTTATAGAATTTTATTTAGAGGATTTTGATACATTCTTGGAGAGAGTCAGAACTAAGCTACGGTTGAGTGCCACTTGCTGCCTCTCCATGCTGACTGCTTGCTGACCAGATATGTTTTTGTTAGCTTGATTGTACAATGGATAGATTAGGCAGATAAAGATAAGCTAAATGGATCACCCCAAACCCTGATGGCCAGCAGCTGATTTACATGGAACTTGAAAAAGAGTAGCTGATTTCCTTCCATGTTTTTGCAGATATTACAGGGACTGCAATTAAGTTCTGAAAACCATTCCATGACTCTTCTAGTTTTTGAAATAAAATCAGGTTGTTTCTAATTTAGTTTGTGAAGCAAAGACCATTCTTTCCTTAAAGGTGTAAAAGCCAGTGACTGGTGGAACTCTATGTATTTCCCAATGAGAGATTTTTACATGTTCAGTTTTTGTTCTGTCTGAAAAAAGAAGCCATGTGTCACAAGTGGTACCATGATGTTCACTTGGTGGGCCTGTTTTCAGCACATCCCCTTCATGAAATGCAATTTCCAACCTGAGCTGGTCTCCTCAAAAAATAATTAGAACCTAAGCACTAATGGAAAGTGAGGGAAATCAAAAGTCAGATTCTCTACAGCCATCAGTAAAGACCAATAAGGACTCATTCTCCAGACCAAGCAATCACTGAAATGAGAAATAATTTATTCTGTGAAGTTTTATTTGTTGGTGTCAGTTCTGAGTTTTTGAGATATTTGTATGAACAAACCATAAGAATAATAGCAACCTTTTGCATGCATTCTGATATCTGTAGGCCTTAGATGAGAATCTGTAATACTGAGAAATTTCTGAAAATTTCTGATGGTGTTTAGGCACTTCTCAGCAAAACCTGATGTGAAAGTAGTATTTCATACTAGCTGGTCCACAGCATATCTATTTGTAATTGCAAGGTAGAATCAGTACAGTTCATAAAGGTGAAAATAGTAGTGATACATAGATTTAGGTTTGTGTTAAAATTTATAGCCATCAAAATTTTGGATCTGCTGCAGGGAACAGCAGTGATGAGGGTAATGAGAATAGATTAGAATTAAGAATAAGAAGATTTTTTTTTTCAGACCATCAAGATGCTTGCCAAGAACACTGTAAATTCAACAGAATGTACCTCTGAAGTAGCAGTTTCTTTGACACATATTACTGTCACCTTGTATCTTCAACAGTTCTCCATATTATAAATGCCAGGTTTAAATTTATTCCATTAACATTGTGATTATTGTACAGGGTATTTTTATATGTAATGTTTGATACTTAAGCCTCCAGAAGATACCAGAAATTCTAGTACCTTCAATCAATTTTCTGGGTATTATTAATACTAGAGATATGGATGATCGTTTGTCATGGATTGGGAAAAGGAGAGCAAGATCCTCCTCTTTCATTCAACCAGCAGCTTTAGAAATCCTGTGGTCAGAAAATGACTGAAAAAAGTAATTTTCTGAAAAAAGACCAGGATGGAGAGAGCATCTCTGAGTGGTAGGGTCACACAACTCTTAATAGTGTCAATTACTTTTGGAAAGGATTTGTTACACACATGATGTTGGTTCAAATTGACAGTCCTTTGATTTGCACTTCTAAGTAGTGGACTGCTTTCCTGTATCACTAATTCTTAACTTCAGTGCTTAATCCACTTGTCCTGTTCTCCTGTTCCTACCAAGTATTCACAAAATCACTTTATCACCCTCTTTCATCACTTCTTTGAAATGTGATAATCCCCAGATTATCATATACTACAGAAAGTTGAAAAAGAGGTTAATAAATCAACTTTTTAAAGGCAGATCTGTCTGTATTACTACAAGGCAATGCAACATGCTAAATTCCAGATCAAACTGAAAGCCCACCTCAGTGTGCAGAGCAATTGCACAAATCTGATCCTTCTTCCACACCAGGCTCATTATAAAAGTGGGGCATATCAACACAGCTTTAGTCAAACTTCTGAGCCAGCTGTAGTGGAGATGCCAACAGCCATTCTTCCTGTAGCTCCACACATCCAGCACATCCTCCAAGGCAGATGATCAATAGTAAATTGTTAGTGAAACCGATGGGCTTTAAAGGCTAGATTCCAAACGAGAATGCTATATGATATGGACTATATGTAACATCCTAGTTTAGCACCTCTAGTAAATATTTCATTTCTGCCTGTGAGTTGAGCCATGCTAAATAACTCAGTGTGCATGCTTCACCAAAATGAGTAAGTAACATTTGTCACCTTCAGTGCAGGATGACTCAAAAAGCATCTGAGCTAATGACTTTCTCTTTTCCCATGGGCTATATATGTATACATCACTTACAGTGGCTTTGGTCAATGCACAAGATGATGCACTTTGAACAGCAACAGATGAAGCTGCTGTTGTCAATCTAAGTATATAATAAGACTGCAAAAGCTGAAACTTTGGGGTGTGTTCTTGTTTTATGTGCAAAATAGGTTTTCTAGTGATGCTTGATAATAAAATTCAGATCCCCAAAGTATTCATTACTAGATTGTGTTTACCTAATCTTGTGAATTTTAGCTAGCCAAAGTAAGGTATGTTCATGTAGACTAATACTCAGGAGTATACCTCAGAATACACTTCTTCCCTCAGGTGCAGTTATTTTGAACAACAAGACAAGCCTTTTTGGGCATCATGCTAAAATACGATCCTTCCCTCACAGGAATGCTTTGAAGTGAAGTGTTTATGCTTGGTTAGATTTACAAATGTCTAACACAAATACATCACCTCCCAAGATGTATGTTATGCTTCAACAAAACGATTAGTTATGAAATTGTGCATTAATAAAAACAGTTGGTTCTCTTTGTAGCTCAACTCCCTTTGCCCTCACTCTATATACAATAATGTCAAATACCTCTCTGCAGTACTTCTGAATGACTATAGCTACACTATAATCATAATATGTGAATTTATATTATGCATGAAAGGTCATGACCCATGAGGAAGTCAGTTTCTTTTCATGCATGTACCCCTTAAAAGTTAGAACTTAGGGAGGGGAGGTAAAAAGAAAAAAGAAACAGGCTCTGCATTGCTACTGAGGAGGTGCCCAGGACAATTTTTCCTTTCCTCAACTTTCTGGCTGTGTCCTGTTTTTGTTCAGTAACCACACTTACCGTGTCCCTACCATTTGAGCTTCCTTTTTCATCTGGTGTGTGTGCATTTCTCCCTGCAGCATCAACTTACTCTTTTCTCATCCCTTCTTTCAGGATTATGTAGTGCTGAAACTGTGATGTCTCAGAGAGTCACTCTGGGCAGGTGGAATTGCAGCAGAGCTGAGCATTATGGGGAAAGAACGGGGGGTTTAGGCAAGACATCATGCTGAGCTCTGGGGTTGGCAGCCTTACAAGCTTCCAGGACAGCTCTGGAACTTCTGTTCCTGTTTCTTTCGATTCTGGCTGAGCAATTTCTCCCAGTCAAGTTCTTTAACTTTATTCTGCAGTCATCAGAGAAAAAACTGGCTTTTTTTTTTTTTTTCTCTCCTCCATTTGAATTAAAAAAAAAAAAAGTTAAAAACAACAACAACAACAAAAAAAAAAAAGACAAAAGGAGGTAGATTTAGGCAGATTTTCACCAAATTACATGATTCCTCAAATAGAATTCTAGGAAATAGTTATCTACAATGATGAAATAATAGAACCAGAAAGACTTGTGGTGAGCTGACTGTGAACTCTTTGTTGGTTAGAGCAGTACCCTATAGATTTCAGATTTGGAGGAACCTAACCCTCCCGGAGAGAAACAAGACGAGTTCCAAAGAAGTTTTTCTTATTTTTTGCAACTTGCTGCAAGTTGTACTTGATGATACTCAGAAGGAACTGTACTGGTTGGTGGCCAAAGGTTCAGGTATATAAACCTAATGTAATAGGTTCCAATATATGAAGATTCTGAAAAAGAAATTATCATTCTCATTTCCCATGGCTTTATCAATGTAAAAAAACTTCCATATATGAGAAAGTTTTATTTTCAAACTTGTATGGCTTGTAGTTTTGATCATAGCACTGTAATACTTCTTTATCTGGGTTTGGTTTAATAATGTCTTAAGCAGGTACACTGAAAATGTGGCTCTTCTGTAGGAATAAGGCTCTTTGTCCCTTTTATTACAAGAACTTTGTTGGTCCCAGATTTATGGATCAGTGTTGTTTTCTTCTGTGAGATTTATTTGCAGTTAGGCTACTTGTCTGAACTTCTTCTCCTAACAATGGAAGGTAGCACAATCTGCTGAAGTCATCCCATCTTTCAGCAGATTTCTAAGGCAGGTCAGATGAATAATTTTTCTTGGTACCTACTTGTCCTGGTTTCAGATAGAACACAGCCCCCAGAGGTAACAGACCAGTCAGAAAAGAGTACGCCTCTGTGAGATACACATTTTAAAAATCAAAAGGCCAGGAAAGAGGTGCTCTCTTTTTCCTTCTGGCTGGAGCTAAAGTAACACCAAACCTGGTCTTGCCTATAGACAAAGACTGGCAGCAGCCTGTGAACTTAAGATGGCCCAAGATGGTGTTTAAAGCCTGCATGGTAAAAGCTACACAACTTTCTGGACAGCCTGTTCTAGTGTTTTGTTGTCCTCACAGAGGTCGGTGGAGGTAGAAGAAAGTATTACAAGTGACTTCATCCCTAGTACAGTCACAGCTGTACTAATTAATGCTAATTAGTACTGCTGTACTAATTACTGGTTTTTCTAAAAAAAAAACCATCTTGCCCTTAATGGGATGCAGCTGTTACTAATTAAAATAAGTAGGATAAAAGGTGTGGCTTGGCCAGTCAGGAAAGGCTGAAAGAGAAGACTTTAGAAAGCTGTAGGGAGAAGACCTGGAGAAGAGAGGAGAAGAGAGTATGAATAAGACATGTGTTTTTAATTTAATGTTTGCTTTAAGGTAGAGGAAGTAAGAGTAGTGCAGCCACAACACACTGCAAAGAGATGGAGCTCCAGAGGATTTTCTGAGTAGCAATATACCTATGTGACCCTTCTGTGTGGTTTCACCTAGCCTTATTCTCACTCCTGGGAAGCTTGTGGCAGACTAAGCAGTACAAACCATGATGCTGCCTGTGAGCAGGGCCTAGAAAATGTAAAGAAGCCCTGTGGAAGAAGGAACAACCCAGAAAGACCAAAGAAGAACAAAACAAGGAAGAGAGTAGGTGTTGTAAAATACTTGCTTTGAGGTTGAGTCTAGTGGAGACATAGCCTACTGTGGGGAGCTGAGATATGCTGTGAATGTTTCCACTGTCAGTGGCCATGCAGTGTGACTCCTGGGCTGCTTCGAAGCAATTTCCTGAGTTTAGTTCCTGAGATGCTGATGATAATGCAAAACCAGTTAGTGAAGAAGCTTTCTCAGAAAAGACTTGGAATCAGAAGTAGATTTCAGCTTAGTTGCCATGTGCACTGAGTGACTCTTACTCTGGGGAAGAGCTATTGTGCACTGAATGTCATACTGTGAGTCTGCAAATTACCACTTAGGTGATTAGAGTAATGGTACAGCAGAAAAGAACCAGCAGAGACAACAGTTGAACCCTACAGTAGAAGTTTGTGGTCTCGAGAGTCACAATGGCTAAGTCAGAAGAAGAATAAACTTGTTCACTTTTCACAATGTTACATGAGTGTCTGTGTTGACCCTTTTCTACCAACAATGAGGGGGCTGCTGCAACAGAGATCCTTGGATACCCATTCCAGTTGGAACATCTCTTTTAGTCTGAAACTGTTGTTTCTTATTTATCTACCATAGCCCTATACAAGAGGAATTTGCCTTCCTGCTAACTTACCTGTGCATATGGATAGACTGCTGTAAGGTGTTCCTAAAGCCATCTTGTCTGTAGGCTGAACAATCTCTCTCTCCAGGGCTGGTGTGCCAGCCTTGATCATTCTGCTGGGCTTCCCCCAACTTACTCCAGTTTACCAATGTCTTGTGCAGGGAGTCGAAACTGGGAGTATTCAAAATGTGATCTAATGAATATCAGATAAAGGTGAGTAATCATTTTCCTTTGTTAATAGGCTGCAATTTTATTACCAAAGACTAGTATGCCAGGACACTGCTGACACATGCTTAGACACAAACCTAGATTGATGCTGCACCTCAAGGATCTGCAGGCAAACACTGGTTTTCAGCCAAAAACAACATCTTTGTCTAAAAAAATTTGAATTTTTTTGTGACAAAATGTCAAATAGATCTTTCTGTCTGACTTGAACTCCAAAAAATCAGTCTCATAGTGAGAATTTATTGTACAGCACATGTGCCAAGTTTGTTTACTCTACAAGTATAAAATGACTTTGCTTCTCCTTTTTCTTTGGTGAAAGTGTAAGATACACTGAAGAATATCTTTTCTAAATTAAAAAATACTTCTCCTCTTACAGATGGAAAGGGCTAAGAACCAGTTTAAAAGAACAAACACAGAGAAAACTGGATGAGCTCCAACTATGAAAATAGGTAACCTTGCCCCTGATAAGTCAAAGGTGTACTAATTACAAAAGAAGCAGAAGAGACTTCCCATTAAGGGGTTCCAGATGTGAGTAATAAAGGTAAATGAAAAAGTGGGGTAGTCAGAAAAAAACCTTGAGGAGGAGATAGAGAAACATAGCATTGAGGAGGTTATGAGTCTCTTCTTAAATATGACCATCAGTTTGAAAATGGCAGTTAAGAAATGAGAATTTTCTGTTTCTATTCTATTGTCTGCCAAGCAATTTGAAAAGGTCAGGTAAGAAGCCCTCTCCCTCTGTCACTCCTTGAGTCTGTGCATCAATCGGAAAACAGCAGATAAACAACCCTCTCCTCTCCTGCCCTTTGTGTCTGCTCAACAAATGGAAAAGGGCAGGTAAGAAACCCTCTTGTCTACTCTCTTGCTCCTTGGATCTGCTCAACAACTGGAAAATGGTAGGTAATGAGCCCTGTCCTCTCCCAATTCTTGAGTCTTCAGGGTGCTTGGAAAATGGCAGGTAGGGAACCCTTTCCTCTTTCTTCAGTCTGCAGATCAATGTGAAATGGCAGGTAAGAAAGCCTCTCTTATTATATCTGTCTTCAAGTTTGTCAAGCAATTAGGAAAGGGCAGGTAAAAAAATCCTCTGCACTACTCTCCTATCCTTCACAAGTCTGCAGTGCACTTGGAATAGAGCAGGTAATCCCTTTTCTCTCATCACCCCCTTCTCAGGTCTGTGAAGGAATTAGAAAAGGGCATGCAAGGAACACCTTCCTCTCCTTCTTGAGTCCACCAGGAAATTGAAAAATGCCTCATAAGAAACTCTCCTTCTTCTTGACTCAGCACAGCCATTGGAAAGTATCTGGTAAGAGACCCTCTCTTCCTCTTCTCCAGTCTGTGGAGCAATTTAGAAATGGCAGGTTAGAAATCCTTTGCTCTTTCCTTGCTATTGTAGCTCTCACCATGTAAGCACCTTATTTTTATAGGACTTGCTGCCTGGGGAGCTGTGGCTTAACACAAAACTGTACGTAAATATTTGGGGTTGGGAATGAAGACTCAATAGAGACATTTGCACCAGTCAGGTAATTGGGCTTTACACAGTCTTCATGTCTTTCTAGTACCGGTTTTTATAGCAGGAAATTTTTCTGCTCAAACAAGTTTCTGCATTGCATGCATGCATCACATGGAGAGAGGTCTAAAATATTGATCCTATTAAAAGGAGGTGCATATATAACAGGATACTTGGTAAATAATGGAAATCGTGTAAAACTTCCATAGATCAGGGAATATGTGAGTTTCAGTACCAAATTGAGGCCTGGTTCTTGTAACACAAATGAAAAAGACCTTTATTATATGTTTGTGAGATTGCCTATGTCAGGCAGCAGTAACTAATTAATTATTAGTGTAAGAGATGACAAGATTTATGTTGGTGTCTCTTATTCAAAGTGGTCTAAGAGCAGAACACTGTGAAACTTGTAAAGAAATGTCATAACGACAGAACAGTAATTTAAATATTCTGGCATGTTGTAAACATTGGTTTTAAGAGAAGTATTATTCCTTTGATTTGAGATCAGCTATAGCTTCTGTACCATGGATCTTTTCAGTATGGAAAATGAGGTGGTCATTGAATGAATATGAAGTGATACTGATTTTTTTTTTCATTTAGCATCAATGATTTTTAAACTGTTCTTAACTTCATCAGGCACTGAATGAATACATGTAATTCTGTCTTGTTTTTCTTACAGCCAGAGGAATTAAGTTGAGAGTTCATAATTTTTCTTGCCTGAAGTGCTACAAGCTTTTTCATCTTCTTGAACTGTGGAGTTCATTATTGTCTACTGCCCCTTATATTTGCTCTTACTCAGTTGGCCCCCCAAACACTTACAGATTGCAGTATGGAGGTAGAGGAGCAAAGGATTTGTGTTGGGACAACTTGAAAGAGAGGCTCAATTGTGCTCATATTTATCTGACCAGTTTGATCCTGCACTTCCTTCACTGCCACATTTATAGGCAGGAACTAGACTGCAGAACCAGCCCAAAAATCATCATCTTGGTACCACCTGGAGAAGTCAATGCCCCTTTACCCCTTCATTTCAGTTGGTATGGATATCTTTAATACAATCATCTCGCCAGCACACTGCTTTTTATTGTCTAAAAATGAAAATTATTTTGTAAACTATCAGGGTAGGAATTTGTGTGTTTGAAGCGGAGGAAGGATTTTTTCAATGGCATAAAATATATGCCTGCTTGATTTTTTTTTAAAATCACTTTTCACTTCAAGCAGTAACTTCTCTGGCACTTGCACCAATGTTTTAACCAAAACTGTTAAAGTCAGGAAATACATAAATGAAGGAAGGAAGCAATCATATTTTTAAAGGCAAATATGCATAGATGCCAACTCCACGAAAATTAACTAGCAAATTTTGGGTCTCCCTGTGACTGGAAATACGCCAAATTGTTTGGCAGATAATGTGTAGGAGCAACACATCCTGTTAAAGGAAATGTAAGTGGATAAGGAACAGAAAACTCAGATTGTAGGTGGTGTAAAACATTAAAAGAAAAATGTTTGCAGTCATTTTTTGCTTGAAGCAAACATGCTTCAAAAGCTCACATTTAAATGCATACATGGATAATGCATAAATAAGCCATAGTTGAAAATTTCTTTTGCTTTTAAGTGAATATGGCAATTATATGACTTAGAACATTTTTTCACAAACTTTGAATGCTCTCCCATTTGAAACTTTTTAAAACTATAATGTGCAGCAATAACTAAATTGCAATATTAACTAGATAATAGAATTGCTGAATTCCAGTGTTTTTTCATTCTTTTGGGGATTTTTGGAAAGTGTGTATTTATTTGGTATAACACTATGCATGTTCTTAGTTGTCAAAACTTGCAACCCGATTACCATTACACTATGGTTTTTAGATAGAAGTATAGTGATATGTTAGTAATTAGCAAGTATCAGCAGTATCAGACTTTCTGATATTTTATCAGAAAGTCCCTGCAAATACTCTCCTTATTGACTCTACTCTTACTCCACAGTTGGTCCTCTAATTTTAATTTTCTCCTATTATTTCATTCATCATCATTCCAGAAAATTATTTTCTTCCTTGCAATGAACTCAACTCTTTAACTTCCCCTTTACTGTTCCAATACAGCGGTATGTCTTCTAAAACACAGAACTCGACTTCTTTAACTCGCTTGTTATTTTCTTGCAGAGCCTGCTCACCTGTCCCTGTCTGTCAGTCTGGCCAGACCTTCCAGCTCGTGGCCCAGAGGGCAATTCCCACCTCTGTGGGAAGAACTCAGCCTTCCCTTCAGCCCCAGGGGCTAGCCTTGTCCTAGCCAGATTCAGCTGAGCTAACTGATGTGAGGGGCTATGCCCATCTCTGCTCTTCCCTGTAAGCCACATAATGTCCCATCGAAGGTTCATCACCTGGATTAGAAGCTGGTAGAAATTCCACATGGAGCCAGAGAGGGTATCTGTAGATAATTTATTATTACTGGATATAAAACATTACTGCTTACTGTAATTCATAAAGGAGTTAATTTTTTTTTAGGTTCACTACAGAAATCTTCTCTCTGCCTTTTAAACACAACAGTTTAATTTGTATCTAGGGAAATATAACCTTTTATCCATTAATTTATTATGTTTCCTTGAACTTGGCTTAAAATTTCTTCAAGCTCTCGTTCATGTCATTTTTTTGTTAGAACCAGAGTAAATTACTGCAAACTTTTATGTTTCCTTTACGGGCTAACATTATAGTTAGTAAGCTTCAACAAGAGTATGGCAGGTCTTCATAAAATATAAGTGGTTAGTGTTGGTCAGTGCAGTGCATGTACTGACATTTTCTTTTTTACCAATTAAAAAGGCCAAGTTTACTATTTTTTTTTCCCTCTGGTAAAGTTTAAGTATCCAAGTAACCCAATACTATCATGTTTGTTCCTGAGTCTGATGAGAAAATAATGGGTAAATGAATGGACTATACAAGAGTTACTGAGACCTGATCTTAGCCTCTTGCTGTTGCATGTTCTTGCTGAAGTTCCTGATATAGGAAAAAAGATTGCAAAATTATTTGCTCAAGCAAATATTTATTTAGGATTGGGGGTTTCTTTGTGCTGTGGTAACTTAGATTTTAACAATATCAGGTAAGAATTGAGGTCTTCAATAGCTTCTGTTTGTTTGTTTTGTATTCCTTCCTAGAAGTGAGTACTTGATAGTGATGTACTGCACCAGGAGAGGACTCCTGTGCAATTAGTAGTGCCCTGCTTTTTCAATCAAATCGCCCAGGTTACAGCCATCTGGAACAGCATAGAGCTGTGGACATATCCATCACAGAGCACTTGGTGAAGCCTGACTCTTCTGTCATTTTTTGGGAAGTCCCATACATGGTAGGTCAGAATTCCTGTGTCTGTCATCCATGCTTTTTAACAGTAGACTGCCTTGCAGGTGAACAGGGTTTTTTTCATGCTTTAAAAAGCAGCTCAAGACAATTTTGATAAGGAGGTTTACTTTCTGTTAATTTTCTTCTTTTGTGAAGAGGCTGACCTCTCAGTTTGGGAAATTACATGATCACCTAGAGAATGTGAAATTAAGAGGCATGAGTTGAAAAATCAGGTTAACTCCTAACTTAAAAATCAGTAAGAGTAACTAAAAAATGGGCAAATACAACACCCCATAATTTATTTTCAAGAAACTAAGCTACATTCCTGAAAATATTGCATTTAAAACAAGCAAAATAAAAATCTTACATGTCCCTGTTTATAAATGCTTCTGTGGAATAGAAAATTGAATAAAACATAGTTTGTTTCAAACTGGTTCTTTAGTTCCTCTTTAACTTCTGTAAGCTAGGTAGAATAGTGTGTTATTAGTGTTTTCCTTGGATGCTTAGGAACAGAAGGTCAAACTAACCTTGTGAGCTATTCCAAGAGTTTATAGCACTGAACCAGAGACAGCCAGCAGTGAGACCAAATCTTACATCCTCTTTTCTGAACACATTTGGCTGGCACCTCAGCTAGTCAAACAACTCTGGACTTGTACAGTGTAGTATGGCTTTAGAACAAGGTTCTAATGACTTTCACTTTCTATGCTCACCAGAGTGAAGAGTAACAAAATCTGGTAAATCACAGCTTGTCCTTGTGAATACCTCCCTCTATGAGTTCAAAAAAGGATTAGGCTTCCCAGGTATAAAAGCTAGCTCTGTAGAGGGAACTTGTGCTTCCAGCCTAAAGGAGCCCAGGAAATAAATATCCACAGTTTTATGGATGTGGTTACATGATGCCTTATTTTATCTAAATCTTTTTTTTTGCTCCATCTTTGTTATATTCAGTTCACAATCTAAGGCAGACAAATAAAGGTCTCTTGTACTTCCATTAAGTTCTGCATACTGAAGGTAAAGGTTTCTCTGTGAGGCAGTAGTTAAAAATATTGCAGAAGAAATATAGAAGTCTAGAGACACCACCAGGGAAAAAAAACTTTTATTGATCAGTGGAAAATTTAGCAGTCTATTTCTATAAAAGTTATAAATTATAGTGACACTTGTGATTGTCTACAATGATAAAGGCACCATCTGCTGCAAAGTTTTTGTTCAATCAAGACTTGCTGCTCATTTAGTGACATTAAGGCATTATATCATCTGTGTTCATGTCTCCATCTGTCACTGTGCTCTTACCTAATCACTTTTTACTCTCTAGGTTTCTGAAACTATATAATAACAACTTTAGGCTATTTTAAAACAATAGAATACCTGTGCTGGAGTGTACGAGTTAGGAGTTTCTCTGAACTCCAGAGAGGAAGCAAAGGATGCAGACATTAAATTAAAATCTTTAAAAAAATTGGGATGTATTGGACTGCATGGATATAGAGTAGAAATAGAAGTACAATTTCTAGCTGTAATTTTAAGTAGGTAAGTGAGTAGGTCGGTAGAATACATCCTGTCATGTTGGAGATTGCAGGGAACAGATTCCTCAAAGGAACTCAGGCATGCTCAGTTTTTGTAAGGCTTTATTTGAAGAAAGGCCTTCATCTGAAGGCTAAGTTCTGAGTTAAAACAGTCCATAATAAAGTCTGTAAAATCAGCTCCTATGATGGAAAGGCCCCAGCAGAGTCCCTGGGCTGGGGGCCTCACCTTGCAGGGGTCCTTTGGGCTCTGTTCTTTGCAGTGTGGAGGAGAGAGGATCCAGGAGTGCAGGCTGCAGGCCAGCAGAGAAACTGGGAGCAAGTATTTCTTCATAGTGTGCAGAAGCAAAATGCAAGGTGCAGGGAAGCAAGGAGCTCTGTGTTTGACCACTATTATGATAAAAATGTTTTCAAAATTTTAAACAGCTCTAAAATGTATTGAGTGTTAATTTGTTTCTTTTGCTCTTCCTCTTACCTCCACCTCCATTTTCTTCATCCACTTTCATCAGGTATTTATACATATTAAGATCTCCCCCTTAGCCTTCTGTTTTCCAGGATAAACAATGCCAGTTCTGTCTTTTCCTATTACAACAGATTCTCGAATCCCTTCGTTTTATTCATGTTCCTTTGCTGAACTTTGTCCAGAATGTATATTTCTCTCTCATCCAAGGGAGTTCAGAATAGGACACAGAACTTCAGGATATCTCCATTTACAGAGGACAATAATTCCTTCTGATCATGCTCTGGAGGAGCTGACAACACTTTCCCTAATGCAGACCAAGATGTTGTGGCTTTATATTCTGCAAGGACACGCTGCTGTCTCATGTTCAATTTCTTGTCCACTGAATGTGTAGGTCTTTTGCTGGAAAGCTGCGTGACTTCTCCTCAACCCCCTGTCTGACTGGGGGTTGTCTGGAGTCCAGTCCTCTGTGAGTGCAGCGCTTTGCAGTTCCTTGTGCTGAACTTCCTGATACACTTGTGAGCCCGTTTCTCCAGCTGGTTGAGATCCCTCTGAAGAGCAGCAGACTGGTTTATCAATTGCTTTTCCCTGTGTGTATCATCAGCAAACTTGCTGAAGGTGCACTCTGTCCTATCACCTATGTCATCAATGATGGCATTAAGCTGTTTTGAACCCAATTTCAACCTCTGTGGGACCCCACAATTGCTTGGTCTTTAGTTAGATTTGAGCCTGTTAGTTTTCAGTCCAGCTCATTGTCTGTGTATGCAGTCTCTACTTCCTCAGTTTGTCTGCAAGGAAGCTGAGAGAAATTGTGTAAAAGCCTTACTAAAACTGAAATAAGCAAGAACCTCTGCTTTCTCCTCACTCATTAAGTCAGTAATCTTATATTAGAAGGCAGAAAGTTTTTTGGGACAACTGGATGTGGGAGTGAAACAGCAGATTAAATATCAGTTAAATGGGTTTTTGTACCCTCTTCAAGTTATGTGTCAGAAAGACAAGCTATTTGTCAATGGTAAGAAGTTTTGGCTCAATTGAGCAAAAGAATGAAAGTTTTTCTGTTTTTAAATTATCTTTAAGTCTCTATATTGGTCTCTGGTTTTATATTCTTAAAAGCTCTTGCTGCTCACTGTTGAGAAATTGGCATTTTCCATCAGAGTATACTAGCATACTTTTCTTGAACTCTTTGTAAGCAGTGAAGACAAAAATATAACCTTTTTTTTCTTAGTGGTCTCTGATGCAGTAGCACAGCATTACAGAGATTCAACTGCTTACCCACACCTTTGGTTTCATGTGTTTTTATCAATTCTTTGAGGAAAAATTACATTTAGAATGTTTTCCTCCTGTCCACAAAGATTTTATAATCTTGCTAAGGGGTTTGTGGCTCCAACAGGCAGTAAATGTGAATTCCTTAATGCTCAAAGGGAAAAAATTGATTTCATTGAAGTCACTGGCTGAAAAAGGCATTTTTGAATTTGTTTTCTTGTGAAAACTTGATCACTTAGAAAATCATTAAAAATAAATTATTTAAAAATAGATTGTTACATCTATTTGTCTAATTAAAGAATAGTTAAATAATTATTAAAGAACAATTAAACATAAGTCATATCTGAAAAGATTTGCCCTTCTACCGCTTACCTATCTGCTTTAAATGCAGTGGACAGCCAAGATTTTTATTTAACAACCCTGAATAATGCTAGGAGAAATGCAAGTACCTTTCTTCGCCTTGCTTCCTACTCTCTACTTCCATAGGCTGGAATCCAGGACTGAAGATATCAAAATCTTCAGGCTCTTTGACTGGCTGGCCAGCTGCAGTCTCTGTGTGTTGGCATCTGTAGTCTGTTCAGAGTGGGATGGATGAGACACAAACATGAATTGCTAAAATGTCACCCCACAGACCCTGTGTGATAGAAGCCTGCTTGATTTTCTGAAGAAATCTGACCTGGTTATAAACCTGACACCAAGAGCTTTTCTACTTTGTGTCTGGTTAGAGCTGTATTCTCTAGAAGCATGCTGAGGACTTGACTGTTTAGGCATAGTATTTTATTAAATGATGTTGGAATTGGGTGCATAAACTTTTTCTTTCATGGCTGTTATTCTATTAAAAGTTGCAGGAAGATTCTCTGCATGTAACAAGAAATCTGTAGAAGTCTAGATTGCTTTACTGGTATGTGATACATATGACATAGAAACAGGATACAGGTGCAGCCTTATCTTCTTCTGAAGTTAGTTTCCTGTTTTTGTAATTTATAAATATTTTTATATGTCTAGTGGTAGTTTATCACAGTGGTTTATTTTAGTTTAAATATGTTTAATGGAACTTCTGTACAGGAATATAGCTCAGAAATCTGTGCTATGTATTCAGCAGAAAATGGTGTAAAATGGTTTTGGGTAAACATTTGGGAGATATTTCTGCAAATATTTTTGCAGATTTAACAGTTATTTATTTAAGATGAAGTATGGGAGAAAATGTTTTTGTAAATTTGAATGGTAAAGGTATGCAAGGTAGAAAACATGACTGTCTGCAAGTAAGAGTTTTCTGTTGAAGGTTGTAGATGTAGAAGCAGGATAGGTCATAAAGATATGGGACATATGGGAAAGAAATAGTAGAAACTACTTCAGTATTTTAAATGTACTTTAGCATTTTGTTACAATGTTTCTTACTTTGTACCTTAGAATTACTTGTGTAGACTCACATTTCAAATACTTTGCCAAATCGCTGGATTCTCAAAGCAATCTGAGTGTTAGCACAACCACAAGAGTATACCTGGATCAGCACTGATGTGAAATTGCAGGTGATAATGTTTTGGGTTTTTTTTGTAATAGACAGTTTCTTTCATATTTAAAGCAGCGCAGGTGAATATTCAGAACAATAACATCTAGTGAGATGTTCCCACCATTTATTAAGATATTGACATTTTCTTATCGAGGAGTAGGAAAGAAAAATAAAAGTGATATCCCCAGAAAATGAGAATTTCAGATGCAAAGTGTTGACATTGTGTGATAACTTTAGTCTGTATTGATAAGCCTCTGGCAGGACTTTCTTTACTCTTAAATGTGGAAAATTTCACCGTGGTGGCCCAGGTGGTTCCTTCTTATCCAATTGGCCTTGTAAGTATTTATTAGAAACTGTTCCTGCAGCTTTAGATGTGGTCAGGCAGGTTATTGTTTCATAAGGAAGTTAGAAGATTTCCAGGATAAAGATTAATATAAATAGTAGGGAAGACATGGAAGACTGGGGGGCCAACAGGTTCCAACAACTGAGCAGAACAGCAATTTCCAGAGTCTCATCCAGCCCAGCTGAAAGTTTAGCTGCAAGGAGTCTTGTAACATAGACTTCACCAAAATCAGTGGTTTACTATTTAGCCATCTGTTGATGGTGATTCTTAAAGAATCAATATGATTACACATGATGATTAGAATGATGAGTAAAACATCCTGTGCTGTTTGTTGTGACTTATCTTCAAAGAGTGGTAGTTTGACGCATTTAATTTTTAATCAAATTTGCATTTCCTCCAGTATTTGCAGGCAGATATTGTCCCAGAATCCTGTGATAGCAATCAGTAACAACTACACATTACAGGTTAGGCTGCTAAGATACTTTTTTAAGGCAGTGACTAAAGCTTCTCTGGTATTTGCCACCTTTAGGGGCCTTGCATGTAGCCATATCTAATGGGTAACAGAACTGAAGAGACAACTTCTGTCATCTGTTAGCAATTTACTTACCAAAATCCTAGTTTGAAATAGAATTGAACTTCCAGACAGTAGCTGTTATTCCAATTTCCTGCTGCTGCTACTATTAGGAGTTATTTTTATTGACTTTCCTGAATGACCACATTCCAAAGTGAATTTGCCATTTGAGAAGGAACCACAGGTCATTCAGGGTTCAAATTGTCTATAATGTTCAGTTAAATGTCTTTTTTTTATGTGACAGATTAATTTTCATGTGTATGTTCTTTGTAATCTTTCTTCCTAATGTAATGAGCTCTTTAACAACTTAAGTCATTAGTCTAGTTTAATTCTTTGAACAAATGAAAGGTATGAAACGGTTTTCTCTCTGAGCAGGGAGGTATAGTAGCAGGTCTGTCACTTTCCTCAAGTTGGAAAAGAGATCTACCTAATTTGCCTGATAATTACATTATCAAATACCCTTTAGCCATAATATCATGTCCCTTTTTGTAGACAATCCCTTGTAGAATAAATTGTAATATAGATTTCCTTAACTCTTTATCTCTCAGGGATCATCTATAGTCAGCCTAAGTATAAAAGAACTGGAGCCGCTCTCCATGTGTTGTGTGTATATCCTTGGAGACAAGGCTACCTCTAGGGATTCTTGGAGTGTAATGCAAAGCAGAGATTCAGAGTTTTTATATGCACTATTTACAAAAAAATAGTAAAAGAATTATAGAAAGCTAACCAGAGTTTATGGAAATTATTTGAAGATTTAGCTGCCACACACATCCATCCGGCACTTCATACTGTCATCCATATTGTCCAGTTTTTTATTATTCACAATTTTTTTCTTGTTTTGTGAACTGGACTAATGTTTATATAGAATTGCTTGTGATTCTTCCAAGTTCATCCTTTTAGTAGTTACATGTCTTGATAATTAAATCTAAACTGGCAGGTGTGAAGTCTATTTTTGAAGGATAAAGGGGTAACAGACTAGGCTTTATTTGTATTTTCCTATTTCTGGAATGAACTCATAAACTCTAGTAAACTGGCTTTGAGTCAGATCCTTTTTCAATTTATTTCAAGGAGTAAGGTTAAAATTCTTAGAAAATAAAAGTAATGCAGGTCAGTGTATCTATGATAATACTTTCCCATGAATATAAGGTAAAATTAGCATTATTAATAAATTTTCTAAACTGATGCTTATCAAATGCCATATAGTTTGAGTGACCAAATTTCAAAACTTCAGCATTTAAGAAAGCTATGTGTTCAGGAAAATTTTTGAATTATTGTGCCTTCTTGTTTTATTGGTAAAATTGGCCTGGCTATAGAACTACATTTCTACTGATTTTTGTGGTTAGAGTCTACTATGATGCTACTTACACTTGGAGTATTTATCATAAATGAGTAATCCTAACTATAGCTTCTGCATTTGTTATCAAAATTGAAACTTTTGAACTCCAGGTATGAAGCTTATTCCCTCAGGGGGCAGCTAACTGCAATGACAATTAGTGTACAGGACTGTTGGTATGGCACATCCCCATATGTCATTAATTTCCATAACTTTCATTCTAACAGAATTGTTCTGTGTTAACATTTTTCAGCTGATAGTCTCTTTCCAAGAATAATATCCAAGAATAATGTAAAAAATTATTGTCAGCATTTCAGTTGGCCTCTAAAATTTTTTTGCCCATCCTTGGGAGGATGAAAACATATTTGGATTGGTTAATAGTTATGAACTGTACATTGTACAGTGGTGTTGAAAATGTTTTTTTAACTTTTAGATGGCATTTTTAAAGTAAAAGATTTATGAAGTGTCTATATAGGGTTGTAGCTAGTCATTAGAATTTCATCAAGTAATCTTTTTTCCCTTTCAACTGAAATAAATATAAATGGCTTATTGGGAAAAGACAGGAAATTTTCATGTAAGACATACCACCTGCTGTTTTCATATTCATTGGAAATGAGTGTGTTTGATTTTTTTAGTTGTATTTGTATATATTATCTATCCCAGCTACTTATAGAGGAAAGAAGCCCATTAAGTTCAATGTGCTCTGGAAAAAACTGCAAAACTGAATTTTGTTTAAATAAACATTTCATAGGCTATTCATGATTTATACACACAGATCCTGATAATGAGTAGATAGAATTAGACTTCCAGCACTTTTTTTTCCTTAAATAAGGTCTCTTTATAGTTGCTTTGTTTATAAGATAATCAAACTATATGGATATTTCCTGCTGCTTCATTATATGTTAAAGAATAAAGGCTTTCTCTAGTTCTAAAGGGCTCCACTTCTAAGTGTGCTTTCAGGGACTCTGCTGTGTCAGTAACTGTGTACCTTGTATTTATGTGAATAAGACAAAATATGCCACATATGGAAAAATTCAATCACTCATAAGAATAGCAAAGACTAAAAAGATTCTCCAGGCCATTCAGAGTGTCTCCAAGTCTTCTGAGCAGTTAAAACTGTTTCTAATTGTTTAATTGAGTTTTATTGGAACTGAAAATGTTCTCTCTCAAATAAATTGTATCATGTTTAATCCTTCTTTACTGTCATTTGCCTTAATGTTATGAATTTTTGCAGTACTGTTTTTACTATTCTGAATCACTCCAAAATTTCAATTTACTCTTGAAAATCTGTTTGAACCTTTTCCAAACCAGGAATTCTGCTATTTAGCTAGCTCTCTTTGGAGATCTGTCCTTAATACCCAACTTTAATCTCTTTTATTGTAAATTTTGGGAATTATTGCTTGCACTGTCCTTGGTGAACACAGACAACAGCTGATCATTTTCCTCATAGAAAGGGCATTATACATACTTGCAGATTGTTAGCATATTCTAGTTCAGTTTTTGCTCTTCTAGACTAAACAAGCTCCATTATTTCAACCTTTCCTCATAGGTCATTCTCTGCACCTCATAGCTTTTATTAGTCTTTTCTGAGCTCTATCCAATTTGTTTACATCTTTTGTAATGACTCAAGTCTGGTCTGTGTCCACTAACACATTCTTCCAAAGTAGTTAAGACCTGGGTTTAAAACAATTAAGAATGAATAGTTTGATCATCAAGTGACTCAGGTGTAAAACATGTTTGTAAGAGCTGTCTCTTCCTTATTCAGCCTAGAACAATGCTGATACCATTTTGTTGACTAAGACACACAAAAAGGTATGGCTTGTAATATATAAAACTGATTAAGTTAATTTAGGAAAAATCCTGACATTTCTGCTGTCATATCTGAATATCCCTGTCAAACAGAAGATGTCTACAAAACTTTATTTCCTGGAGGTTT
>VWZN01013744.1:144672-157316 GCA_013396955.1 Regulus satrapa
CCTCTTTATTTCAAAATTATAAATAGGAAGGAGAGGGTTTCATTTTCCAATCCAAGGGAGGCTCCTTCCTTCCTTAGCAGACAACTTTGTCTTTTAAAACCAAGACAACACTATTCCATGATATACTCTTTGGGAGTTCTTGACAGAGATTTTGAAAAAGTTAAATAAAACCTGAAACAGTTAGTGTCAGCACCTGAAATAATTCAGTTGTCTTGTCTGATGAACAGTGATTTCCTGTGGCTTAGTTTGCCATTGTCCAACAGATGCAGAATTCTGTGCTGCTGTGTTCACTGGGGGTCTTATCCAAAAGCTACAGGCAAAGGTGCAAAAGAAAAAAGAATAAAAATTTGCCCTTGCTTTCTTAAAAAAAAAAAAAAAAAAAAAAAAAATAAAAAACTCTAAAAAAAAAAAAATCAAAAAAAGAAAAAAAACAAANACTCTAAGCAAAACAAAATCACATAAAGCAAACAAACACAATAAATCTTTGGATATTTAAATTATCTTAAACTTGTTTATTCTGATAATTATCTTGACTTTGCAAATTTTGTCATAGTCTCCATCTTTTACATGGTTAGAATCTATGAAAGAGACCTTTGAGGAAGCGGTGAACTTGTTTTAACTAAGATGGCTTCCTCAGACCGGTGCATACTACAAATGCAACTGGATAATTCAACAGGTCTTTTCTGCATTAGTGTTCAGCACTGTTTTATCACTCACATATGTTCTCTCATAAGTGAGATTTCAAAGGCTTTTATGGAATTACTTCAGTATTTAAGCACATGAAAGGAGAAGAGTCTATTTATTCTGCCTTGTGTAAAAATGGCACTATGAATAACTTGTTTATCATGTCTTATTTAATATTGAAAAAAACTACTAACAATTTTTGTTTCTGAAAGATAAGTACTGTACAAGAAAATTACCCTAGCTTCTTTGATAGTGTATCAATAAGACATTGTATTTTCCATTACTTTCCTTAATTTTTAAAACATTTTTCATATTTAGTCTGCCTTTTACAGTCTCTTTTAACATTACAGAAACCTTCCAAACTGTAATTTATATACATCATGCCTCATGTCACTTTTGTGATTAAAAATGTCAAGACCAGGTTCCTTTACATCACAAATATAGGAAGAAATCTTTAAACAATGCTTATTTGACTAGATTTTATGTCTGGTTTAAAGACTTGCTCAGAACAATTGACAAGCAAATAATAAATTATTCCTTGTTAGTGAAAGTAATGTTGTTAGAAAGCAAGGTATTATTTTATATTTTTCCATTTCCTGACTCAACAACTGTGATGTCCTGTCTGGTGGAGAGACAGCCTTGAGAGACTTCCCCCAATCTAGAAAACATTTATTTTATTGCCAAAGTAAAATGTAGATGCTATTTTTTTTCTGGATCAGAAGCAGAATGAAATAATTACTTTAACCTGCCTACAGGTGAAAAAGGCCCTGTGGAATATTTCATTTCAATGTGTCATTCCATCTCCCTAATTATTTTATTGCTTAATACCTGCCAGTCTCTGAATTATGGTTAATTGGAAGAATTAGCCTCTGCCAATTTTCTTTTTTTTTTTTTTTAATAGCAAAAAAGCTAGAACTGAATTATTTATAGAAGATTCCTAAACATAATGCTATTGGAAGGAAGACTTTTGAAGAAAAATCTCCATCTCTAGAAACCTGACGGTGAATATAAAAAAGCCACAGAGAGCTTAGGAACATCCCATTTTAAGAATAAAGGGGGGTTCATATTACTTAGGACTTCTGCAAAGAACTTGCAATGATAGGAAGATGGGCCTATAAGATGTGGAATTCTTATGGGAGTTATTAACTGGAATAACATTTCAAACAACATTTTGTATCAGATAATCTTCTTCCAAAATGCTGGAAAAGTCCCCATAAAATAAACACTATGGAAGTGCAGGCAATGGTGTATGTGTTGGGGGTTGGTTTTTTTCTTTCTTATCTGTAGAATTTTTTACCATTAATCTCCTAGGAACTGATGTGGGTACTTGAGGGAACACAAAGACTTTGGGCCAAGCCAGATAAAAGACAGGGTGAGGACACAGTGAGTCACTCTGCAGAGGGGAGAAGAGAAGGTGCTTTCTCTGAGAATCCTGGCCTGCAGCTTTTGGGGTTGTTCTCCTGGTTTGTTTGGGAACTCGGGACCAGCCTTCTCGCTGCCTTGCTTGGAGCTGCCACAGCTGCTGCAATCCCATCATTTCTCCAGCACTGATTCGGAGCTTCCCTGCCTTTCGACACTCCGCACCACAGCCCCACTTGGCCACCTCCACACTCTCCAGCCAGCACCACGGATATTAGGTACACCTCACTCCGCCTTGGGAATTCCATCGCTCCTGGTCTGGGCTGAGCTGCCATTTGCCTGGTGTTCCCCATGCCGGAGCACCCCTGCAGCCATGTGGGATCATCGCACCCACCCCAGAGCCACCAGCGCTCCCTGCCAGCTCTGACTGTAACTACACCAGAGGGGAGAACCCTGGTTCCGTTTGTTATTTGACTGCTGTAGGTGCTGTTGTTTGTTTGCCTTGTCAAACACACTAGTAAAGAACAGTTATTCCTATTCCCATACCTTTGCCTGAAAGCCCATTAATTAAAAAATCAAAATAATTCAGAGGAAGGGAGTTTTTATTTCAGTCTCTATTTTCAAGGGAGACTCTTGTCTTCCCTAGCAGATACCTGTCGTCCAAACCCGTGACAGTATGTTATTATAAAAATTTTCTTTTTATAAGAATTGCTGGACTAACATAATAGCTTCTATATTATTTATTCTTTTGTAATTCTGTATCTTTGAGACATTTTCTGTGAAGACCAATGTAGTTTGTGTGTTTAAACAAAGGTTACTGTGACTTTATTTGGGTCTAAACTGGCATCACATAGAACTGAAAAACAGCAGGTTGAACATGACCACATTTGTAAGCGGTTCTCTCCTGCAAGTGTTTAAATCTCGAGGGGATGAAGCGGCATAAGCATCAACAGACACTACTTCCAGTGTGAGGGAGCCCCTCTTATGAGTAGAGCTGTCAGCCACAATCTTGCATTTTGGGTACCTGCAGGAAAGTGTCACCTTCTGTGTGCTCACTGGCACAAGGCTCTGGAGAGAGGCATGACTGAAAACGTTTTGCTGGAACATGAGTGGGTCAGAAAAGCCTGTGCAGACATTGCTGCTGCCAGCAGCTCTTGGCAGGTATGCATCAGTTTTTCCTCGAGTGCAATAACTCACATCACCTGTACAGGTAATATTAACCACCTGCTGCGCAATTTCAAAGAGCCACTTGGTTCCCTCTCTACCCCTTCTACCCCACTCCTCAATGCTACACTGAAGACCCTTTGACTTTTCTAATAATTTTCTAAGCTGTTTTAAATATTGTGCTGCTGTTTCCTCCATCTGTTCCTTGCTGACTGTTGTCTGACCCCCTCTGTTCACCATATTGGCAATGGTGAAACTAATGCTTAAAATGGCAAAAATGTGTTACCTTATACTCCTGCAGAGCTGTTTATCTTTCCCTTGTTTATCATTCTTTAAATTAGAAATTGAAATTCTTCCTCCATATCCAGCCAAATCTATCACTGGTCCTACAAATAAGTGGAAAAAAAAAAAAGCAATAAGGGTGATATTTCAGTAAACAAGGATTGTGCCAGTGTTTCCAAACCTGTTTTGGAGTCCATTCAGCAAAAGGGTTTAATTTTCCCAAGGGTTGATATCGCAGTAGTCCAGAAGTAAAATGCTCCAAAAACATAAATAAAACATGAAATTTCAAAGGCAGATAAATACTATCAACTCATGCTTTTGTGGAAAAAGATTACAGAAGCCATGATCAAAACCCTCTGAAACAATAGTAAAGTGAGTAGAGAATTGTTCTGACTAGTCTTAAGTTTTAATAAGAAAAAGATGCAAATAAAGCATTTTGCTTTGGATAAGCTTTATGTTAGCATTTCTGCCAGATTCAGTTTAAATCAGACAAGATTTTTATTTGGCTTTGGTTGAGGCAAAAATATTCTGATCTCTTTTCAGGAGATTTTGGCAGTCTTGCATAGCCAAACTGAAAAAGAGATTATTACTTCCCTTCCAAAATTCTTAAATGTTACCATTCTTGGGGAATCAGGTTTAAGATAAGACATTTTTATTATTTTCTAATAGATTTCAACCAATATAAACAGAGGAAATCTCCAATAATGGTTTCTGTAAACGTAAAAATTAAAAAAAAACCCCCACATTTAAATAATAAACTGGTCTCTTTCCAGAGAGCTTTTCAGAATATTATATTAAAATATAACTCTTAATGTTAAAAGTGGTTTACAGAGAATGAATGATGAGCTGAAATACCCTGTTATTCTTAAAAGAGTTTTTAAAAAGAACGAATTTGAAAAAAACATTAAAAATGTGCAAATGAAAAAATTTTACTTTTTTTTTTTTTTTTTTCTTAAGAAGTTCTACAGAGCTAACAGATTTCTTCCATTCAGAATAGCATAAATAGCAGTTGCCTTGTTGGGACTTCAGCAGGAATTTGATTTGGGCATAGCTTATTTGTCTGGTTTTGATTTTCTGGTTTTGGTTTTGTGTCCTTCCCACACCATGATCAAGTTTATTTTTAAGTATGTAAGGTGGGACTGCTGGTTAGGAAGTAATTATGATTTTAATTATAGGAATAAAAAAAATCCACAACTTCTCATCACTCTTTCCTAAATCACTGGACAGCTTCCTGGAAATCTCAGAGCTGTTAATTCTCAGTGGCCTTAAGAAGAGTCGGAGGCTATTTAATCATTCTTTCTTCATTAGAAACTGTAGGGTTTTTTTCCTCTCCTGGTGAATTTCCACCATCATCAAGAATTTTTCCTTCACTCAGTTGTTCCAATCCAAACAAATTCTTGTTTCCCATGAAACTCAAGTTTCAACTGTCCCCCAAGATCAACAATCAGTTGCTGATTGCCATAGTTTTCATTGTCAGGGTGGGACTATTCCCCTTTTACCACCAGCTTTTGAGCTGCACAATAGTAATAACAAGACATGTTCCTCAGGCAAACACCCAAAGGAAATGCAAAAAGGATTTGACTGCCAAGGATCTTTTGCTCTAATTGGGCAGACAATAGATTTTTAAAAACAGAGGTAAAAACACAGGTGGATTTAGAAAAATAATAATTTAGATAATAATGGATTCATCTAATTAATAATCACTTAACTTGATATCAGAGTATATTCAAAAAACCAGTGTTAGAAATATGAGGAATGCTCAACTTTGTGTCAATTCCTAGAAGAAGAATGTTATAATAAAACATTGTTGGGCGCCTAGGAAATAAATTAATGAACTTGTCAGGAACCAGCTAGATTGCACTAATGTACCTTTCTTCCAAAACCAATAGGCCTTTTGCATAAAGGAGAAGCAATTAAAACAACGCTAAACCATGAGAAGCCTTTTGACAGAGTTGCTAAATATAGTGTCATAAGCAGTGGAAATATGATAAAAATAAAGTTGACATCACACAAGTGCATAAATTGAGTGGGAAGCACGTGTTTTTAAAAATACTTGTTGGATTTGACTCTGGGAGAATCTCTTATATTACTGCTTCGTACTTTCCAGTTTTGACTTGGAGATGGAATTGGAAGTAATTAGCCAATATGCAGTTATAATTACATTAGAACATCAAACTCCCATTAAGAGTAAACTAACTTTTTTTTTTTAAATTCAAGCTGCAAGTCTAACTAGAAAAGTTTATGGAAGTACACCCTAGTAACAGTAATCAATGGTGCATGTAAAGGTTTCTGGCTGCATTTAGAGCCATAGAGTGTAAGAAAGGTGTGGATCTTTCAGAGGATGTTGAGTTGAGGAACAATGAGAATAATCAGAGCCTGGAAATGGTCATGTGTAAGGACCAGTCACAGAAATTAAAATAATTTACACAGGAGAAGATGGAGGGGAGGGAGATCTGATGATACTCTTAGAAACTTTAAAAGCTGTTAACCAAGAGAGAGAAACAACATCTTCTCCACAGACACAGTGAGATGAAGAGAGGTCTTGAATTTAAATTGCTCTGAGGTATGTGTAGTTTAGCAGGAAGAAAACATCTTCTCATCTCAGAGGAATATTAAAAAAGAAATAGACTTGTTTGAACATCAAGCCAACAATAATCTCTCCAGAAACTCCAGTCATCATTACAGATCTTAGGAACAGATTAATAGATACTTGCCAGGAGTGCAATGAATAAAACTGGTCTTGTTTGCATTGGGTGGAAATGCTCTTTAAAGTCCCTCCACTTCTGTCTCCATCATTCTCTTAAATGATTGACATAATCCAGCCTACCCATATAACTCGCATTTTTAAATTTAGATAGTCTGTGTCTGGAATAGAAGGGAGTTTTTTGTTTGCCCCTACCTAGCTCAATAATCCACGGGTGCCACCAAGATGCGTGTAGTAGTTTGATATTGTTGATAAATATGGACAGCTCTCCCTCTAGTGGCATCACTCAGTTGGGATTTATTTAGTGGGAAGAGGTTTTTCTCCTTTCAGTGAAGCCTGACCCTACAGGCGCAAGGAATCCAGGGACACACATGCTGTAACATCATGGGTGGCTTAGCCTTTTACACCAAAATTCATGTTGTACTTTTTGCCACTGCTGTGACCACACTTAGAGAGTCACCTGTGACTCCCGGTCGAGGCAGGCAGCGTAAAGGGAGCCGCTTCACCGACAGGGCTTCCTAAGTCCAAGCTTCCATTAGCCCCGGTAACAAGAAGTAGGATCTCATATTTCCATCCCAGTCTTTTTATTTATTTATTTTTTTTTGCATACATAATGTACCTAAATTTTCAGTAGATTTCTAATGAGTAGGCAGAGAGTTTGATGGGGACGCAGACTGGCTTCTTGAAAATCAAGCCACGATATGGCTGGTCAGAATTAAGGGAAATTGAAGATCATTTACAATCCCTACAATTAGTTTGCAAGTTTATATTGAGGATTAAAATGTTCTGACAAGCCTGGAGTGAAAATAAGCTCAGTATAGAAGAGGAAGACTTTATAAGTGGATGATTGTACATCTTAGACATTACCAAAATTTTACAGAACTTCTCAAGGAAGTTGAAGATTTCAACTTTTCTGCTTTGCAAAGTTTTGATGAAGAATGCTATTCCTTTTTAGTAAGGTTTTGTGCTTTTACTGCTCATTATTTTAATATATTAAGGGAGAAAGATGATATGTACATATATGAAGTCGAAGCCTTTAAATATGTATATATCAGACTTATTAAAAGCAAAGAAATTGTATGTTAATACTAGTATTTTAAATAAGGAGTCATAATAAACTTTAATGTAAATATTTTAAGTATTTTGTGTCCTATTACTGAATCTTATCCTCTTGAATGGATTGTTTTCTTTAAATTCACCCTAAGGAATTAATAATGAGTAATTTCAGGAGCTAAAACTGACCATCCCTACACCATAAACCAGAGCTCTCAGGCCAACTAAATCCTTATGAACTAAGAAATTGAACTTTCTTAAGGTCATGACAGCAGCAGTTGTGTTTTTTCACTACTGAGCCACATATTTTTCTTCCAGCCAAAACCACACTCCCTTTCTCACAGAAGTGAGAGTCCCTTAGTTCCATCCCCCACAGTGACGAAGCGAGTGCCATGGAACAACAACCTAGACACGCCCACAGGGCTCCAGGTTCCACTCTCATCCCATCGTTGGCTGAAAACTAGGACAATTATATTTCCAAACTGACATGAAATGAAGCTGTTAAAGCCCACAGATTGTCTGATAGCCCTTCTTCATAATAAAAAGTGATAAAAATCCTAACTTGGTAATTAATGTTCAGAAGATAAACCAGAAAGATCTATTTTTCAAATTCTGAAATTTTCTGTGGGAAGGTTATTTCTGCTCAAAGTAGTTGATAATTATAAAGTTGCAAATGAAGGCTGAATGGGAGAATATATACAATGTTACTTTTTTTGTGGTTGATTGTATTAGTCATGCAGACTATAAATTACTGATGATTAATGCACACCTGCTCCAAAAAAAATAAAACAGCATTTTATTATCACTTGTTACAATCTTCCATTAGAAATGTGGAATCATTCTTCTTCATTCTCCAAAAGTACTTTCAACACACTTCAAGTGCTTCGATTTTAAAACATTTCTAACTGCTCCATGGTGATATAATTCAGCAATTACAGTGAAACATGCTTAATGAATGCAGATGAAATAACACTATTTATATTGTGTCAACACAATATATCTGTATCTCAGCAGGTGGCAGTTTGATATATCTTTTGTTCACATTATTATTTGATGGGGGTGTTGTACATGAAAGGTGAATTTCAGAGCTATTGAGAAAGGGCAAAATGTCAGAACTGTACATAGGCCTTTAATTAATGAATTGTGCCATGAAAAATGCCCTAATTCATAAGTGGTGCAAGGATATGTGGGGTGTTGATTTCTGCTTAAATTCTTGATTTTCTATGATTTAACAAACCTTTTTAGTTATGTCGTTCTTGTTTAAAATGCATTTTTAACAATAGCAGGAATGTCTCAGATATCAATTTCTAGACTTCTGACCACATTATTAAGCTTTAAAATATAATTTAAAGGTTCAACAGATAAACAACAAAACTACTGAGACTATTTTTTTTTCCTAGTTCCATAACTATGATTTTTATGAGATGGGAATTCTGCTAACCTCAATAGTCGGAATGTTGTGTGTCTAAGCTATATATAGAATGTGCTTATGGTACAGTAAGTAAGGAAATATTTACCTCCAGAGAATTTAGCATTTTACTATGATAGAATAAGCCAGACATAAATCAAATTAATATTTATATTGCTAACAAATTTTGATAACTGAATATAGGTGCTGTAGAACACAGCTGAGAGTCCCTGTGACACTCTGCTTGTGACACTCAGGTCATTCTGGTGAATGTGAGGGATGTTTCAATGCCACTAAGAGCCATTAGAAGACACTTTAGATTGCCTTGTCCCTTGTGGCACAAACCCTTCGTGAGCCCTATGGCTTTGCCTGGCTCAAACAGGGTATGCTGTGGGATGGAGTGGAGACACTTGTGGTACAGACCTGTTTTAATGATCTTCCACAGACTTAGATGAAGAAAAAACTATATTTTCTAACTTGAAAAATGGTACTTTCTCCAAATCAGGTTAAAGTCTAAATACATCTACAGACACTTATTTACAATAGCTAAAATACACAACACAGTTACAAATGTTTTTGTTTTTTTTTTTTTACAAAGGGATGCAGGTGGTTAAACAGAAGAAAATCTATGTATAGTTTGCTTGTACCAAATGATTTTTACCTTCTCATCCATTGCTTTCCCTCTAGATCCAGCAATGCTTAGGGTATCGGCATTCCTCCTTCCTCTGGGAGGATCTACCCAGTCTACATTTCAAGGCTTTTGGACAGTATCATTACTGATCCCTGCAGCTTACATAGGGGAGGTGTATGTTTTCTGCTACAGTAACAATAATTTTCTTGGTTAGTAAACATACTTTTGCTCCTTTTTTTTTTTTTTAAATTTTTTTTATTATTATTATTATTAGGTGACTACGTGGTATTCCTCACAGAAGAAAGCAGCTTTCACTGGATCTTATATAATGTATCACAGTATCACTGTGTATATGCATTACAAAACCAGCCAGCTAATTGTTTGAAGTCCCCTGCCCTTTTCTAGTCAGATAAACTATAGCATAAAGTCAGGAAGAAATTGTTATCTTTGGTTTGTTCAAACCATATTCTTTTTGGTGTGTTTTGTGGTGGATTATAATCCTGCTTTTCTCTATTTTCAGCATGCAAAATAGTAAAAACTAACAAAAGAGCCTTCACTAAAGTCATTTCATGTCTTCTTTATGTGCACTTTTCTCACAAGCATATAAAGAATTTGTAGGAAAATATAGTATCTGCCTACTCATGCCATCAAAGAATGACTCTCAAGAAAAGTGGACTGACAGCCTACAATAAAATAAATGTTTTTGATTTTAAGGATGTCATATTTAGAACTAGAACTTCGCCCTCATTGAGCTCAAGGATACTATGAAAAATAACTACCGTAGGCAGTGGCATGATGCTTAGTGACTACTGTTTGTGGCTCTTAAACAGCAGATGGATATGCAAAAGCAGTGAAAGGGTGAGCCCTCAGCTTTTGCCTACAGCAAAACATTTTCATGAAAACATTTTCATGAAAAGGAACTCTGTGTGCTCAGAGTGAAATGACCTGTGGAGCTAGACATTAAATCTTCTTATTCCACTTTCTGCAAGGTACGAATTCAGTTGTAAAATATTTCTAATCCTTGATTTGCTGTTCTTATGGCTAAGAGTGTAACTCCAAAAGTGCATCTAAGGGACATCTAAACTGCATTCAGAAGAAAATAACTATGCAATATTGCAGGGCAAACTCACAAACTGGAGAATTTCAAATGGAGTTTCCTGAAAATAAATAAAGATTCTGTATTTATGTGAAAGATATGTGTCCTTCCTATTTGTCTCCTCATGAAAATATCCTGATAGGTAACTGTGGCTGAGGTGATATTTGAAAACTCAGAGAAGTAAACCATATGAGGATGGAAAGAGGGTTTTTTCTATTATACATTCACAGCAGGAAAAAAAAAAAAGATTTTGAATTTTTCTCATCAGCTCAAGCTTTGCACTAAAATCTAGTACCTTCTTCACAGTACAATTTGCTGATTCACAGCAGGTGTAATATTGAAAAACAATCATGAAAAGAAATATTTTGCAATTCTTATTATTATTTTGTTTCATTTTCCTTTGAAGACCATGAAGTGAAATGCTGATCCCATTGCTATGATATTAGTTATAAATGATGTTTATGTACAAAAAGATCTGAAAATGCTCATGGCAATTATTATATAGGTACTCTAATTCATTAAAATACCCTTCATCTATGTGTTCACAACTAGAAAATAATACAAGATTTTCTTGTTATAAATAATTAAAAATAAATTAAGTTCTTCCACTCAAACTGTTTCTGACATCAACAGAAATGGTCTACACTGATTCAAAAGGAAAAAATTCACAAAGGAGTCTACTAAGAGCAGTTTACACCTGTGTATGTATGTCTCCTCACTTGGGTATTTTGTATGAAGATATTCCATGTGCTGTGATGCATAGTCTCCAATAATAGAACATTGCACTAACTTCCTAGCTGGGGAAATATGAATTAGCAATGCTAGCAGTTCATGGAAATGATGACTGTTCTATTTAGGCAAGGTTGCTTATATTTTAGGTTAGCTTCTCCTTTCTTTTTATTAGGAAAAAAAAAAAAAAAAGTCTCTGTATGAAGAGTGTCCATTGTGATTTCTGTGGGACTTGTATTCCCTGCAATAATTTGATTTATTACTATGGAGGTAGTTGTCATTTATGATTTTGAAAGGAATAATTTGCCTCACAAAGAAAACTAAAATCCAAATTTGATCCAATGCTTTGTGTATACAGCCAAAGGCAATAGCTAAATAAAAGCAGATCTGCATTTACTTTTAAACATCACATTTTGTGAAATGAATCTATGTGTATATTATACACATATAAGATTTTTTTTGTGTCCCAGTGTTATGTTACAGTATGGCAATAAAAACTTTTGGATACTGCAATTAGCTTTTTAAGCAAATGCTGGGAGAAATCCAGAAATCATTCTCTAAAGAAGCTGACCCAATGTAGCCATATCAGACATTTATAGATTACTGGAATAGAAATTAAATTCCACTGGGAATGAAATACCTGTGGAGTTGCATGATTAATTAAAACACACTCTTATTTTTGATCCTTTGCAAAGATACTTTTCCTTGGGCATCTATGTTGTGACCAGTAGAATTCTCCTGTTATGAAACATTTCAGCATGGTGTGATTTCAATTTGTGCGCTGAAGTTGTTCATTATAAGAAGATTTAACAAGATTAATGTCACTTACCCTGATAAGTCTTTAATTGCTAAGAATGCACAGGATTTTCAAGTTTTATGACTAAGTTTCCATAGAGAAGACACAAAGGGTTCAGAAATTCTGCATATGTTATTGCCTTGTCACTGAAACAGAGTCCAGTCCAACACATTGAATTAGGAAATGATGTTGCAAATCTTCTCATCCTTAACAAGGAGCTGAACATTGGTCTTATGTTCAGGAGCTAAAAGTGCTGTTAAGCCATTTCTAAGTGGCTCAGGATGAAAGGGTCAAAAAGTTCTAGTATCTTATGATATCATTTTACAGAGGGGGATTACATTTTGATATTCCATGATCCTTTCACTGCTTCAGGAGAAACCACCACATTCCCATATATATACTTCAAGTGCTTCACCTTGTCGTGAGGCCTATGAAAATGAAAAACACAATTTTAGGAGATGTCAAACAATAACTTTCACTTAGAAACTGTTATTAAAATTTTCTTTACATTTCCATCTGATATTTTTTTAAATAGTTTTTTTTTTTGTTTGTTTGGTTTGTTTTGCTTTTTTTTTTGTTTTCTTTTTCCTTTACACCATAATCTTTATACTGCCTGTAAGATCTGGTCAGTTCATACAGTCAATCATAAATTACTTGCTTATATTTAAATGGTGGATTTAATTTATTTTACTATGGAAGGAGTGTCTTGCCTTCAAAAAGCCTAAGGAAATAATGTTT
>VWZN01013744.1:170236-190220 GCA_013396955.1 Regulus satrapa
GTTTTTTTTTTTTGTTTTTTTAGTCAAAATTTGAAAGAAGTTGCAGGGATCATATGTTTTGAAAAAGTGACTTTTAGGTTGCTAGGGTTTGGGTTTTTTTCAAGATAGCACAGTAGCAGGGATTCTGGTTTTCTTATCTGACATGTACTTTGCTACTCATGGTCGCTGGGGACAACCTCACACCTTGGTTTGGAGCCATGATGCTGGTTGTTTCCTTCACTACGTAGTTTCTTGTGTATGACTTGTATAAGACTTTTAAGAATTTTAAGACATCTGAAATTCATGTCTTTAATACTGGCTTTGAATTTTTTTCCAAAAAGCATTTATCTTAGAGAAATTATTGCAAGCATATCCTTCCTATCAGGTCCAAATTCTCCTTGCTTGATGGATAAGGTTAACACCATAACTTTAATTAAAACTTTAAATCATAAAGTGAATTCTGATATGTGTAGCAATCCATAAATCTTCAGTGGTACAAAATGAGTACTGCTGGAGTTTTAGTGTGGTAAAGTCCAAATCTGGTATATAAACCTTTCAACAATCAAAGTGTCATAAACCAGAGATATGGGTAGGCTTAGTAGAGGCGAACCCCCATATTTCCATTCTAGCATTCTTTGCTTATTGTTCCTTCATGACAACTAAGAGAGATGATCAAAAGGAACAGAACAAGTAAAATAGAATCACAGGAAACGTCTCTAGCTTATCTTGGCAGAGCATACATACATACATACATACATACATATATACATATATATATACACACACACACACATATCGTTTTCTGGAGATAACAATTTTTTTAGTGTTCTGTATGCCACCAGCTGAAATTTGGCAAAGTTCATTTTTCTTTTGGGCCCTTTCAGGATCTGAATTTTATTCTTTAGAGACCTTATTGGTCACTTAGTTTTAAGATCTGTCTGAGAACATAAAAGACATTGCTTTCTTTGAAAGTTTTACTGTGAAGAGAAGTAAATAGTTTTAGTGTATTTCCAGACAATACCAAATTGTTAATCTTTGCCATGCAATTAAACTTGTCATTACTTCTTTCTCTGTAAATTTAGTGAGATTTAAACAGAAACTTTTGAATAATATTTCCTTGATAGTTGGTTTTAATATGTACCATGTATGTTTATATATAATACATTGTTCTAATGTGGACAATCTATAACAACAGTTTTGAGATAGCTAGCTAAAGAGCAGTAAACTTTTTCAAAGCTTGTGTATACATTCACATCTTCGTGTGTGCTTTCGGTACTAGGCTGAACTGTAGCTTCTCACCACGGCAGTCAGTTGTTTAAGGTGCTTGTGCCACAAACTGTAAACTGTGGCATAAAACCAATATCCTTTGGGGTCTGGGAATTCCAATTAAAGTAAATTGCAATCTTGTGCCCTGAAAAAACATGTTTTTGGACGATTTGGCTTTATGCTTTTAGAACACCTTTGTGCATACACAGAAGGTCTTTCACATGATGAAATGAAGTCAGTACTGACAGTCTGATATGCCAGTTATTTTCAACCAACCTGCTTAAGTGTTATAAGAGAATATAAGATATAGGATCTCAGGTGACAGGGAAAAAATTACCACACAGATATTTTGCTTTGAGCAAAAACATTTGACTTGAAAAATCGTGCCTAAACTGTTGTTACATAGAAATGCATATAAGGTTTCTGCTGAAGGCCCAGCCTCTTTACTCTTTAAAGAATTGATTCCGCTTGTGCAAATAATCTTTAAGTTTCACAGGTAAATCAAAATTCAGAAATTCAAGAAAAAATAAGAAAATTATCCTGAGATACTGTAGTACCTGGACACCTGGTGTGATCATTTGTGTTCTATGTGTCTACATATAGCTACACCAAAGAAAATATCCTATATATTTATGAAAGCACCAAACATGATTGTGTTTTAAACACACTACAATGTGTTTCTGTATTTCTTCATATATTCTCATTGGCATAGGTGCTCTTATTACCTGCCCATATTAATGTATAAGATATTTGGAGTGTTTCAACTTCAAAGAAGCAAAGAAAGCAACAGTGTCTATCATGAAACACAGAAGTCATGGCTACCTCTTTTGAGGGTCAACTTTGAAGTGGCCATATTCGACACCAGGTGCTGTTTTAAAGGGTGTCATTTGCCTTGAGTTGCTATTGGGGGGTCATGATTAAAAAAGATGCTAATTCCCTCCCTTTAGATATTATTTTTAGGTTCAGTCCTAACCTCTTTCATAAAAGTCTGGTTCCATTATTCACTGCCAGTAGGCTTGCTTATTGGGAGTTATTAGTAAGGTTCTGGTCACTGCTACAACCTGATAGCTTAAAATTGAATTGATGCAGAGTTTCCACATTAGCAGATTCATGTGGTGGATCCACCAGTAAATTTCAAAATAGCAATAACGCATTTATTAGTATCTGTTAATAGATTACCTCACTGTGATCAGTAATAAAGAGATTCTTTGGGGTTATGAGGGCAAAGGGTTGAGAGTTTTGCTCTGTGTTTAGAAGATAGCAAACTTCTGCTGACTGAATGTTCAGAATTGGCAGCTTCCTGGTAAGAAAATAAAACACAGCAGGAGGTCTGTAGTCAAGCTTAATTTCAGGTTTTATATTTGCTCTTGCAAGGAATGCAACATCTTCTATCTTCACAAGACAAAATAGCCAAGGAAAACTGAGACTGAAGACACCCAGGGAGCCTAAAATTTCCGGTTAAGTCTGCTCAAGCTCTAATATTTTGTGCTGACCACAAAAAATACTGCAGCATTTCCTTTTCCAATCTTTTGACTCAGCCTGGCATCATTCCAGGCCTCTTAACATTGTTATCTTTTAACTAATAGATATGCACATGGAGCAGGTGAATCACATGGGAATTATTTAAAACATGGAGCTTGTCCAGAAATTCCTTTCAGGTTCTCCTCTTCATATAAAAATTTATTATATAGAAGTATCAATTCATGTGGTTTATACTGAATCAGGATTTAAACATGTTCTGACAAGTTAATGACATATAATTAACTGGTAATCAGTTAACTGATTCCAGTCCAGCGCCAGCAGTACAGCAGGTAGACCTCACTAGACACTTACAAAATTTTAATGAACTTACCATGTTCTATATACCCTTTTCATTAGAAATGCCTTATTTTTAGTCATGCACACGTTTCTTTCCCCCCTATATACACGTCTTATATGAATGGTTGCTGGCATGCCCTCTCTTTTTGTGTTTCCCTGCTTGCCTACCCTGCTGAAGACAGCTTTGTTCCTGCTTTCTGTAGTCCCCTCTCCTGAACTGGGAGGTCCTTCTTCCACCACACACCATCCTGTTACCCATCAGCTGGGGCTCAGCCTGCTCACTATGTAGGACAGGGACCATGCTGTGTCAGACCTACAGAGGGCTGCAATGGCAACAAAGTGATTTCTGCCAGAATCAGACACACCAAATGCTGTCCTAAGTGCTTTCCCACTCCCAGATCTCTCTGCAATCACAAATTTTCTCTTATTGCCTCTTATATGTCCTTTCAAGCTGACTCCTTTTCTAAAAAGCTCAGATGACTTTTTATTTGCTGTTTAATCCATCTGATAGTTATCCTGTGAAGAATCATGACTGTTCATTTCCTCTTTAAAGTGTCTAGGATTTCTGCAAACATCCTTTCAGGAACTCTCTTTCTGTATTACTTTGGGGCATTACATTGATATATGCCTCTCACATTCACATCCCTATTTTATCTTCAGGTGTTAGCAGAGACAATGTTATCAAGGAACACCTGTGTGAAACTTGCCAAAATTATTACCCTCAAAATCTTGGAAAAAGTCATAAAAATCATTCAAATTGCTATTTTCATTTCACCTGATTCCATCTCAGTACATTTGGCTGTAGTCAGTCCATTTGCAAACTTTGTGATATTTTTCAATTGCATTTTTATTTGCTCATAACTCCTTGCCAAAGTGTTTCACATCCTTCTCTGATTTCAAGATTTCATTTTCTTTCCTGAAAGGAAGAATTTCCTTTCTGGAAAGGAAATGAAATATTGAAATTTCAATGAGAATCAATTTGAAAAGCTTCAGCACTTCATCCCTTTCCTTTCAGTGCTCTCACTTTTTTTTTTTTCCAGAATTTTCTTTTTATTTAGCATTCCATATCTTCAATATCTTCTCCTGTCTCTTTGTTTATCTTGTTTCCCTGATTTTGGGATTTCAATGAGAATAATTTTTGCAAGTTTTGGTGCTTTCCACTGTACCTCATTTCATCTCAGTACATTTGGCTGTAATCAGTTAATTTGTAAATTTTCTGATGCTTTACAATTGCATTTTATTTGCTCATATCTCCTTCAAATGGTGCTTTTTCTGCTTGAAAAATCTCCCTATGAAGGGATTTCATACCCTTTCCTGAAAAGAAGAAGTGGCCAGAAAACAGGTTCTCACACAAGTATTCTCTCTTTTCCCCCTATCTACCAGAACTAAGAGCAGGGGGAAATAAGATGAAAACCTTTTAAGTTTCCCTTTTTTGCCTAGCCTGGGTTTGCTCCTACTTTCTGCCTTTTCCTACCATGTATTTTTCTATCTCCTGGTAAGATGGTAGTCCAAGAGTCCATGAATCCATGAGATAAAGATGAGGAGATCCCCTACCAATTACTGTCATGACCAAAAGAGACATGACTGAGGAAAACCTAATGTATTTAATTAATCAGTCTTTGATGAAAGCAACCATTAGNCTCAGACTCAGGTTTTGAAGAGAGACTTTTTGAGGAAGTCCCTGGAAGTTTATTTTCAAGCTCAATGGAAGAGGAAGGAAGCCTCTGGCAGGTTCAGCAGGAGCCTGTAATCCACAGTCTAAAATATAGGTAAAGTTGGGTAACAAGTAGCTTTATAAATATTTTGATAAACCTGCTAGCAAAACCTTCAAAACTGTGCTTTTGTTGTGCCTTTTCCCAGCATTCATAATGCTTCAACCTCTTTAATCCATTTCTTCTGCTCAGGTGAGCGCACATCATCTGTAAATTCCCAGCAATAATTTAATATTTAGCTACATATGTGCTGATGGTGTGCTAAGTAAAGCTTATGGGTCATCAGCTTCTATTTCTTCTAATTGTAGCTTAAGGGATGCCTACCTTTGTGCATCTTCAGGTGGTGAGAGAAGGCTCAGACATTTTATGTAGAAGTAAAACTGATGTATGTTGGAAGTAAGTTGGAAAGGAATGTGAAGTGACTCTTTCTGCTTTCTTAGTTCTCTCAAATACTGATGTATTTAAAGGCAATCCATGGATTTGGAACTATGTTATGGAAACCAAGCTAAACGCACCATGGAAAATGCAGTCAGAACCAAGCTATTTAAGTTCTTCATAAAGAAATAAAAGGATTTTTGGGCTATGGGTTATACAAAAGGAATGTCATGCCTTTTATGAAGCTTTTCTTTCAATAAAAATGCTGTCTTTTTGTCTCTTCATGGTTTTTCACTGCTTTCTATCACATGTTAGAGATTCTGTGTTTGACATTTGCAGTATAATATTCTGTGGTTGTAGACTTGTAAAAAATATTTAAATGAATGGAGCAGTTATTAAGAATTGCATATATAAGTTGCCTGTAACATCTATTTATAGACCTCAACCCCACATTTAAATTAATTGCTTTTTTCAGATTATAATGGGGCTTTTTTGGTTTTGGGTTTTTTTTTGGGGGATAGTGTTGCTTCATTATATGAAAGGTGGTTAGTCCACTAGAGTATGCCTCGGGAGTGATTTCAANTTTGTTTTTTTGGTTTTGTTTTTTTTTTTTTTAACTTTTAAGACAGTTGGAATTTCTAAAACTCACACTCAAATTTAAGTTTTGAAGAACATGAGGATTTTTGTCCTAATCCATCTATCCTCTCAATTCATAATAATTTTGTATTCTTTATAATTACCATTGCAATATATATCTTGTTGTGTTTCTACTCCATTGTTTACACCAATTTAAACACTGCTAGTAGTTTCTACTGTAGTGTTTAAGAAACAAAACATTTTTGTGGAAGTTTCATAAATGCCTTATTGTTTGTATTTCAGTGTTTGATATTATTTGTCAGATTCTCTAACACAGGAACATAATAAGCATATGTCAAAAGCATTTTAGAGCTATTCTGAAATAATTTTTCTCACAATATCAATATTTCAAGTTTATAATGTGAAAAAGTCTACATTACAAATGGATATTTTGAAAAAAAATCATTACATAAAGCTATTTTCTGTGCACTCTTCTAACATCACTGGCTTCAATTTCAAAACTAAGTGTTCCAGTAGTTTCAAAATGAACCATTTTCATTAAACAATGATGGGGCTGCATTGCTTGTTTTTTTTCTCCTTTTCCTATTAATATTTTTCTATCAAGACAATGCATATTCTGATTCAGCCCTCTGAGCAACTTAAATTCAGCTTTATGCAATTATTGGCTAATTAAAAATACATTGCAATAATACTACATATCCTGGTGTATTGGTATCTCAAAATTCTGCAAGGATTATTTCAAAAGGTTAATTTATTTCACTGTTAAGAAATGTTTTTGTAAGGCAGAGCAAAGTATTACATTAAGGACCTTTTGAAAACAAGTTGAATAACTCCAGAGTTCTTATCCCTTTTTAAACAAATACAGATCTGTTCCATTTGACCCATAAAATGGAGTTTTCTGTATTGAAATACTACAGACAAAAAAACTGATTTCGTTGTGTTATCAAGCATAAAATTATTGACTATTTTTCCATTGTTCTCAGTGTACTGATTTCTACAGAGATTATCATTCTCCTGAAGAACAGGGATATATAAAATAAATTTTAGATTATTAAGCTCAATGTGTTGACTGCAGGGAAGTTTCTGAACAACTCACATTAACAGGGCTTGTTTTGCTTTCTACTTCTGCTTTCTGTCTTGCATTCTTCTTTCTTTCCTGTGTTCTTTAATTTAGGTTTTTAGAAATTACAGAGATATGAGTTTCAACAGCTGCCAGAACAACTACAATCTCTAGTTTACCTGGGATAAGTCCAAGTCCTGAATAAATTGTTGAAATTCATATATTGCTGTCAACACAGCTGTTCAGCATGGCAGTGTTTTCTTGGTTTATATCATTATTGATACTGATTTGCAAATGCTTCAAGATATAGTGCAGCTTTCAGTCCACTCTGTGATGTATTTCACCAAACTGAGCTATACTGCAGTGATGGAGAAAAAATAATGCTAAATTTTATTTGAATGGCAACTCAGAGCAATCCAGCTACAAAAGTGGTGGAAGAATTAATTTTGAGGCATTTCTGAGTCAAATAAAATTTAGAGACATCCACATGCTGAGTTGTTATTCTTTATCCTTGAGGATTGTAAGTTGTTCTATCAACAGAAGTCTATGTACAAATGACTAATTATGTAATTTGATGCCTCTGGTAACACAAATCACCCATCTAGATGAAATTCTTTTGTCTTAAAATTATAGAAGCATTCTTTCTTATGATGGCAGCTATAAATGGCTAAAATAAAATGCTGGTGCCATAAGAACTTTATTCAATAAGAAAACAAATTTAACGGGAAATACTTCATCCTTCCCACTTCTAAATGCCTAGAAAAACCCCTATTTTTCTGAGAGGGAAGCATAGAACTCAACAATTGTATTATCTCCTTGAGAGATTACTTGGGTTTTTCTTGCACATTTCCTTTCATGTACATCAGTGGAATCCTAATATCCCTGAATTTTAGATCTATTTTCTATGGTGTGGTATGGAGGAGAAACTCCTCTTTGAGAGCCCATTTGTTTCCAGAAGTGCTATTGTGTTAATGAGAGAGCAAATGGTCTAGACAACTTTTCTGATAAATGTAATTTGCAGGATGTAAAGGCATTGGGTCGTTTCAAGTGAATAAATTCTGTTCTTGTGTCTCCCTCTTGTGGCATAAAAAATTTATTGACCAGAAACTGGTAATCGGGACTGTTGGAAAAGAGGACCCTACTTCATGGTTGCAGAATTGTTTATTTTCTAATATTTGTGTCCCAAATTTTTGTGCTCTTTTAATTGAACTATTAAAAATTCTTCCTAGAGGTGCAGGGAAATTTTAAAGTTAAAATTTTGGCCAGATTTTTAAAGAAAACACTGCTATGTATCTCAATGCAAAGAGTGCCCAAAGATTACCAAATGTTTCTAAGTTCATGCAGAATTTATTAGCAAACAAACAAACTCTTTGACCACTAAATTACTTTTTTCCTTGGAAGGCACTGATTAGGACAGAATCCAGACCAGTCAGTGCAGTCAGAGTTTTAGTCTCCCATTTCAAAATAGCAAACAAAGTGTTCGAGATGCTATTTTGTTCCAGGCTTTAGAAACAATACAGAAAACAAGGGGGAAAGTCCCTTTGACTTGGAACCAAAGGGTTCTCTATCTCTGTTTCTCTAAGTGCAGTCCTACAAACTCACTTGTTGTTTTATAACCTGAGAAAAGACATGTTCTTATATTCTGTAACCTGACCATGAAGGGATGCTCCTGGGAAATTTTCTGGCTATGTGGCAAGGTAGGGGATTTTTGACTCCACAATATAAACAGCATCCTCTGAAAGAATGAGAGATGGGCTTCAAAACTCTTTGTCTTGTTACAACAGAAGCAAGAGTCTGAAGTTTATGTGTCCCAGGTGAATGCCTTAACCACAGAGCTTTAAAGCAGACAAATGTTGTCTTGTCTGGCAAATAAATATCATAAGTAGAAGTGCTTTTAACAGAAGATGCTGCTAATAAGCAAGTACAAGCTTAAGTAACAAGCAAGTATAAGCAAGATTCCTGATCTGGTAGTTAATGGCATTCAAGAAATCTAAGCAACACTTGCTTACTATGCTGAAGCATTTGGAATACTCCAGAATGTGATGAAGTGCAGATTTCAAAGCAAGAGTAATACCTACAAAGGAAATGCTCTTATTTGCAATCAAATGTAAAGCATTTGCACACCTCTCAGACAAAGAGGGGGAAAAAATTTCCAAGATACCAGAAGCTTTCTGTAAAATCTGACATACCTAGTCAGAGAATTGGTTTTCCCCATTTGCAACTTGGTAAGAGACTAGATAGTTTAATTTTGTCCCTGGTAAGTTTTACTTTCTCATTCTTATACACAAGAAAGAAGTTAAAAATACTGTTTGAAATAGTATTTCAAATGCTTAAAAAGATAACCGGTCAGAAAGTAGGTTTATGCTAGAGCAGCAGTATGCCAGATATGAGTTAAGAGAAAGAAAATTTATATACCATCTACATAATTCAGTGTAAAGGTTGAATTGTGCTTCATCATCTATCCTGACAGCACTTCATGTCTGTTTTAGGGGGTTTATAGGAATATCCTTTATTCTTGTGGTGTATTTTTGCTAATAAAATTATAGTGCAAGTGATCCTATCTGTGCAAAATCCTATAGTTTGTCATAAAGAATGCCAAACAAAATATAGAATAAAATATATATCATGGCCGAAATAGTAATATAACAAGTATTTGTCACTATTTCTTTAGGAAATTTATTCAATGATCAGTCTAATTTTGTCCTACAGAAACTATCACTGCAGACATGCAAGGCAAAATTTCAGTCTGACTTGAAGATCCTAGGTTGGCATTTAAGAAAGGTATTTGAACTTTTAGGTGGAATATAGTGATCCAGAATTACTGGTGGACACTAAGCAATAAAATCATTAAGGTGCTCCCTCTCCCACTACTGGAGAACTAGAGAGCAAACTCCTACTGTGGCTGCGAAGCTAAATTGATACAAAATTTGTACCTGTCTCCACTGGGTGGCAGCCCAAGCTCTTCTCAAACCCTAAAGCAAGAACTGGAAAAAAAACCAAACCCAGCATCACCCTCACATGTCTGCAGTTTGTAAACCCTTTGAGACTTTTCTGTACATCCAGTGAGTCAAGTGTAGGCCCCTTCATCCTCGGGGACTCAGGGCAAGAAGATCTCTCTTCTCCTAATGGCTCTCCAAAAAGGCAGTTCCCATATTGTTCTTAATTAGGTTGTGATTAATTCATATGAACTGTTTTTTAAAGTGAGGATTCTGAAATGAGCTCTTTCACTGTGAACACTCAACTCACAAAATTCACTGGAGACATCCAATGGATTTAAGTAGCTTATCTGGAAATTGAAGAGAAAACCACACACTGTGTGCCCCATGCAGCCTTGCACTGAAACACCACAGAAGAAAGTGAATAATTACCTCAGTGAGAGACAGCATGTTTGATCTGCTGCTCTAGGAGGCTCATGCCTGTGACTGCAGTCATCACTGCTGTCTGTTCAGATGCAGTCTTTGTAAGCCTCTCAAGTGGTGAGCCTCTCTGGCTTTGGATCCCGGGACACTCACTGGTGAGGGATGCACAGCTAGGATTCCTTCCTTCAGCCAGCAAGAAACATGGGGCTCAATAGCTTCAGGTGACAAGGACCCCATTGTCTTTTCAGGATGGTAAGGAGAAACTGCAGTGTCCTGGCCATGCCACATAAAAAGTAGATTTCCTTAGGAACTTAGGAATTATTTCTGTACTTTCTGTTGGATACAGTACAGGAGTTGCTTGGCATATACCATAATTTAGTCACTGTTTCACTAAAAACCAGCATAATACAAGAAGGAAGATTTTATAGGACTCTGATGTACAAGCTGTATTATTTTCAGTAAATGTCTGCTGCTTTAACCTGTATAACCTTGGATTATTTCAGATACTCTCAAAGATTCCTTTTAGAAGGATTGTACTGTTTTCCTTCAGTAGATACATAAGGTAATGAATCGTTTCCTTTTCCATGGAGACACTCAGTAAACTGTATAACACTGCAAAAAGACCCTAGATTGGAGTTTGCCCTGATCTCAGAATCACAACTCAGTGTGCTAGAAGCTTCGGAGCTGTGTCATGCAGAAAGATACATTGCATACCACTTTTCAAAGTCTTTTGCATCTCCTAATCTCTATTTTAGGGCTTGAGAGATTTAGGATATCAAACCCAGGCAAGAATAACCTAAAAAACCTTAAGGAACAGCATAATCTCTGAAGAATTTATCTGCACCTTAATCTATAATCCATACATTAAGTTTGGGGTCTCATTCTGAGAACCTGAGAAAAGTTTTAGTTGTTTTCCTTTAAATGTTTTCAGGTGAATTTATTTGGAGATTGTCACTGAAATGGGTGCTTCATATCGTAAAACACCTGAAGGAAAATGAAAGCTATCTTTAAGTTTCACAGGATGAGGTTTCAGTTCTGAAACAGAGACATTTCTAATAAAACTGTCTTTAGGAGTTGATTTTTTTTCTTGTTGTATCAAAGCTAAAATGCAAATATCTTCTTGCATTAGTTTCTTTCTTGTTCTTAAAAGATGGGAAGCATCAAAGGCTTCTGCACCCCTTTTGTGGTTAGAGTGCCCCAGAGTCCAGTGGCTCTGATAGTACAAGCTGATGTAGCTGATTGTAGCCCACCAGGAAAGGTACAGCTCTTCACGCTCCCTGCTAACTGCACAGGAAGCTTCTCATACCCAAAACAGAGTTACATCATTCCTAAAGTCTAGAAGTTGTGTCATGAGCTGTACAAAAAACAACAAACCACAGAACATCCCCTGGCAGCAAAGATCACCATGGATATGCCACCAGTGGCAACTGTGACAGCCCTATACTCTCTATATACACTATATGTATATACTACCATATATACTATATGTCAATGCTGAGGCTCATTTGGCAGCCTTTACTCAGATTTCCATGAGTTACCTGGGGGTTTGTGATCATATCTGTGATGATGATTGCTGACAACATTTTGAGACAACAAGCTTTCAACCAGTGACAGTTTTTGGAAGAACATATTTTAAGAGACCCAGATTGTAGTATTTGCTTCTAAGGGAAAACAGACTGAATGTGAACCTCAGCTTTATTTCCAGGTATTTTAACTGCACTTGAAATGGCTTCCACCCAGACAAATCACTTAGTACCTGCACTGAAATAATGCAACTCACCAAGAGAAGGACTAACCTTTCTGTGCCTGTTGCTTTGTAACGTTATGCTGTCAAAGGGTCTTCTGGTCTTCTGTGGAAACAACCTGGTCTTTGCCTGCCCACAAGTGGGTCTCTGTCCCTCACCTCACAAAAGAGGGCTTTCGCAGTTAATTTTTGTGAAGCGCTTTGCAATTACTACCTGACAGATGTCTAAATATGGGCCATGGTTAGTATAATAGAGTAACTAAAATGACCTTTATAGAACCATTTTTGCTGTAAAAACCTCTCCTCTCAGTGCGCTCTGCTTTAATATTCTCGTCTTCTTTCCATTTAATTGTCATCTCATACCTTTTGTTTCTTTTCATTGACCCTTCTGGACAACTGTTTTTGGGAAAGCTTTTTTATATATCTCTTTCCTTTCTCTCTCTAATAGATATCATCTTCTTTTAAAGAGCAGGCTCTCCCTCCCTCAGCTAAGTACTATCTTGGCAGGCAACTGTGGAGGAGGAGACTTCTTTAAAAGGCTCTGAAATTGTGTTGTTAAAAAAATATATAAATAAAGCAACAAACCTTTTAATAGGGCTTTGAACATTCATCCCTTTCATTCCCTTATGGCCTTTTGTGCTTCTGGCTTTTTTATTATTTAGTGTGCTTAAAAAAAAAAAAAAGAAAAAATCCAAATGTTTTATGTTAAGCCATTAAGAGTTTATTTGGGTTGAAAATAAATAAATAAAGGTGATGTTAGCAGTTGGGACTGTGAGCACAAGCACAGTTGCCTGGCAGAGGCAACCTATAGGAGGCACATCAGAAGGCCAGAATAAGCTTCAGTAAAAGACCAGAACAAAAGCATCAGCAGCATTTGTTTCTGGTTAAGTACTTTTGCATGAGCCTGACTACTGGAGTGGTTTACCCAGCTTTTATCTGTTTCAAATTCACCTCGGTCCCCTCAACCTCTCTACAGAATCACTCCAGACTGTAATTAATCGTAATTACATGGAACAGGAGGAAACATGGGATTTTTTAAAAATCTTTTTTTGTTTTATTTTTTAAACCACCTGATGGAAGCATGTGACTGGCTGGTGTCCAATGTTGCTCCCGGAGTTATGAGATACCTGTTTTATCCATGACTTGCCTGATTTTTTGTGTGTATTTTTATTTTGTTTTTAAAGTGACGGGTATATTTTGTGAATAGCCATGAATAACATTTTGTTCCTTTTTTTCTTTCTACCTCCTTCCATTTTTGTTTACCAGCTTTGCCTGTCATCCCCAGAGAATTCTGTATCAGGCTGGTGACCACAGCTAGGTGTCCTCTCTGTGCATAATTAGTATCAATCTTTCTTCATCTCAGTTCCCTGGTGGAGCTATTTTGAAGAGAGAGAAGAGTCTTTGGCATTAAGCATGTTATTAGGCTCACATCTTAGCTCCCATGTGAGTGATTTGGCAAATCAATATCAAAACTTATTTTTTCTAACCCTCTTCCTCCATGAGACTGAAATATATTGCAATTCTTGAAAAGCACATGTGTAGACTGCAGCTGGTCTTGTTAAATAAATATATTGCAAGAAGTAGATTGGAGTAAATTCTAATCTGAGACTGTCTTTGCTGTCTCAGTTTTGAGACTCATGAATAAAACAACCTAATAATCCTTCTCAAGTTGAATGGAGTCACTGGCAGTCCAGATCTCAAAAATTTAGGAACAGGTGTCCACCTCTAGAAAGGATTCAAAGGAAGGACAGTGCCTAAATGGCACCCTTCAATGAGTGCTGTTTTGTGCGTGGGACATAGCATATCAGGTTGCAAATGACCAAAAGAGCTTCTGGCACACATATCCTCAGGTGCATCAAAGAAGAGAAATCCAGCACATTAAACAAGAGAACATGAAACTGTCTCTCTAATACAGCGACATCTCCACTTTTTGCTCTCCTGCAATAGTATTGCTGATTTTTATAGAATCATAGAATAGNTAATTTCTCTTCTTAAGAGAAAGACCTAATTGAGATTTTACCAGTCCATGAAACAGGGATTATAAACTTTCTGACCTCATAGTATGTGAAAATAACAACTCGCTTAACTCTGCAGTATTTTAGTAGGCAGGTTATGTGTTTCTTAGATACGGAAAATTAAATGAAAAATTGTGGTTATTGAGAAAGGGGAAGTATATATATTAGTATACATATACATAAGTATACATATGTATACTATTATGTGTATATATATATATATATACACATAAATATACATCTTTTTTCTATAGTACATTACTAATTTTAATGAGATGAGAAGAACTTATACTGTAAAATTGAAATATAAAAAAAAAATACCCCAAAGATCAGGGGAAAACTTCCTATTTGCTTTCTAAAGTCTAGACTAAAAAGCAATAACAACTGGTATAGTATCTTCAGCAATTATGGACAAGTGAAGGTTCACTTGATATCTACAAGTAGTTGCTTTTGGAGAATGGTACTGGTTGACAAGGCACAGTTCTAACCAAAAAATGGCAGATCGTTGGATACAGAGAAACAATCATATTTGTTTTAAAAATCCTACTTGGACAATTTTACTTGTAAGATAATTTACCATTATTATTTTAGAGACATTGTTCTCAAATTTGCATGAAAGAAATGTATCTAGGCATCTTAAGGGTTTATATATTTCTAGAAAACATTTACATTTTAAAAGCTATACTTTTGTTATCCAAATACTGGTCATGGACCATTCAGCTATTGAAGAATACCAGGAATAGAATATGCTTATTGTCATACATGGAATGATACTTATTCCTGGGATATAGATTTGGAATAACCTATATCATAAACTTATAAACATTTATAAAGGTGCAGATCAAGAACCCATAACAGAAAATACCGTCTTGAGTTTATTTTACAACATAATATCACCAGGTCTCATATTTTCCTCTCACAAACCTACATTGCATGACTTACATTTATAAGACCTGTTTTTTAGACCTTTGAAAACATATAAAAATATTTACTGAGGAACTGTTAAGGAAAAAAATCAATCATGGAAAGGGGTACTTTGGAGATAAGAAGTGAGGATAGCTTGGATTTTGTGGTGAAAATAGGATTCCAGTCATGGTGTGACAGTTAAAGAATGAAATTACAAAGGGATTAATGAGAACAATTATTTATCCTTCCAAATCTGGAACAGTTGTTTGTGATTCATTGCAAGTATAAGGAAAGGCACCGGAGTGGCTTGGTGTGAGTAGAGGCCAGTGGTCAGTACTGGAAGTGCTGGGTTGGTATGGTGATTCCCTTGCTATAGGGGGCTGAAAAAGACATTTCTGCTTCTTTGCCAAGGCATGGCTTTGTAACTAGTGGGGCAAGAATTTACAAATAACAGATTAATTTAAAATAATGCTTAGACCATTCGGGTTGGTTTTTTTTCTGGTCGTGAAGTAAAGTCACTGAGTTTGTTGGTTTCTGTGATAAGTTTGGAAGATTCTGTACTAACTTCTGTTACTTAACTGAGCTCCAGGGTTCCAAAACTAGATCCAGTGCAAATTCCATATGTTCCTTTTAGATTCCTTCTGGAAGAAACTAAAGGTTATAATGAGGAAAATCCTGTGCAAGGACTATAGCAAATACATCTAGTAGACTGAGCAAGACTGAAGTTTTGCTTCAACCTGATAAAGCAAATAAAGCATAATGTTAAGACAGAGTAACCCCCCCCTCCTCCTCCTCCTCCTCCTCCTCCTCCTTCTCCTACTCCTCCTCCTCCCCCTCTGCACACACACACAACTTGTTTACAAAAGTGCCTTGTAGTGACTGCTGGTGGTGTCACTCCGTCCCATGCCCCAGAGCTATCACCGGGCCTCATGGGAGATGTGACTACAGCGTCGGACATGGGACTGTTTGTTCACTCACTTTCTGTGAAGAGAGTTTTGAACTGTGTTTTGAATAGACAGCATTTTCTTTGTGTGGTTGGTAAATAACACAGAGCAAAGTTAGTCAGCAAGTTGCATAGCTTCTGCATTCTGATTCTTTGGAGCCCTTTTGTACCAAGCTTGACAGGATGTTTTTAACAGAATGTAACCTCACTGGGATACCAGAGGTAAGGAAAAAGGTTATTTGGGCTGTTGTGGAATATTTTGCACAGAGCTGACCAACAGTACTGCTATATAATGCCTTTTGGAAAGAAGATGGTCTCATGGTGATCCAGTCAACACCTTATTCAGTGAAAATCTATGTCTTTCACTCCTTTGTAAGTTATAGGAAGTCGTAACGAGATTTTCAATTCCCCACATGTGGAAGAAGAGGCTGATTTGCAGATCTCAGAATGATTATGGACTTGCTCATTGAGCAAAGGCCCAATTCCAGAGCATCAAAATGTTTTCTTTCTAACACAGCACAGAATAAGCAGATCAGACCCAGTTGTTCATCCAAGTCCTAGAAGCATCAGCGTGAGTATTGGAGCGGTGGCAGACCCAGCAAGACCAGGAAACGACGGCCTTGCGGACACCCATCCTCAGTCACTGGGTGAAGGTAAGAGGGAAAGGGGCACAAGGCAGGATCACCGAGCTCTCTGCGCGGGATCAGGAGTGGGTTTTCTTCCCGCACACTGAAGCTGAGGCTGCCGTGCTTGGAGGCAGAGCAGAGGGGGGAGTGCTGTGCCCTGGGGATTGCGGGTGGTGCGGGCACCCCCTCTCCTCCTCTGCTGGCCAGCGCCGGGCACCTGCGGGCTGCCGGGGCACCTGCGGGCTGCCGGGGAGCCCCGACCCGCAGCGGCCCTCCAGGGCTTCCTCTCGCTGCTGGCCCGCGCCCCCAGCACCGACAGGATGCAGCGGTGCGAGCTCCAGCTGCAGTGAAAGAAGGGAGAGGAACAGGAGTGTTCCACAAGTCGGAGAACACGATTAGGAAACAAAAACCAAAGCAAAGCAAAAGAAAAAGAAAAAAACAAAAAACCCCCAAAAAACTAACAAACTAAAAAGGGATGTCAGTTTCAGATATTTCTACAATGTAAAACATTACAGGATCGTGCAGAATATCTGAGATATATATATACATATATAATTCAGGATCTAGAAAGGTGTTTACGAAAAGTAAAAGAAAAATGCATTTTTACACAAAATAACTTCATGAATAACAATGTCTCGCAGTTCTGAAACTGAATTAACAATATGTGATCTGCTTTGCTATCTATATCAACAGAACAACAAAGCTTCTTTGTTTCTGTGGTCAGCAATTGTAGGTTTTTTTATTTTTCCAGACAGTATAGGTGACTTAAAAATTTTTAAAGTTTGTTTCGAGTTGCTGGTGGAGCAGTGAAAGGGAATTAATTTCTCATGATATGTAAAACTGTTATTCATACTTACAGAATTTCATAACAAAGAGGTCTAAAAATATGCTTTTAAAATTGGAACATTTTGGGTTTTGCTGACAACGAAAGTGTTCTTTGGTAAATGAGGATGGAAAAGTTTGCTCATTTACTTATGACTAACTAGAGTTGGTTTTTACTGTAAAGCACATAAAGAACTAGGGCTTTGTTTTTTTTCTTGTGATGAGTTAAAAAAGGATGGTTTGAACTTCATTTAGCTATGTAAAAGATGTGTTGAGTGTATTACTCCTCCCAGTAAGACCAGATAATGACTTTGGCTTGACAAAGTGTTTACAGTGATAATTTTGTATTGACAAGCCTGCTACTGTACTTTGATCCATTGGTATGTGGTCATAAAAGCTGCAAGGTCTGCCCTAATTAAAGCAAATATTTTTACTGACGAACCTTCTACAGAGAAGCATGTTCTGTGAAGAAGTATTTCAAATGGGAATGATGAAAGATGTTAAAATTATATTCAAAGCTTAGATATTTGTATTGCAGTAGTACTTATGATTTTCATCATAGGTCAGATGCTTGGAATTGTATAATAAAAACCAAGAATTTATAAAGCAAACATCTAATTATGACATGAGACATGATATAGCAGTTAGATATTAAAACCCCCACCAAATTATTAATAATAAATGTGTTAAGATAGAGTTTTCAGATTTAATATCTATCTCCAGCTGCATATATACTGTGAGGTGGTTTTTTAACAGATGTTCTTTTCATAGTGCCTCATTCACTACAGGTCAGCTGCCACCAATAGGTGGAAAGCTTGATCTTTTTATGACCTTTGGTCAGGGAGAAGTTTGCAGGGTGGGATGCAATTTACTTCATCCCTGAATTTGAAGAAAAGAGTGCAAAAGTTAAATAAAAGTGGATTATTTAATACTGATAAAACCTGAAGTGGAGAAACCAGTAGAGGTCAGTGCAGAGTGCTGAAATGGAAGGAGAGTGCCAAGGCTTTGTGTATTTATGCTCTCTATTTTTGATCTTTAACTTTTCTTTTAAAACTGGGTAAAGGGTTACAGTGGGTTAAAGCCAATATTCCTATCCTCTTCAAAAGATAGATTAAACATACTTGTGATAATGTGATAATATGACATTGCTTAAACAAATCAATTTAAGCAATAAAACACATTTGGTTGCATGTTATAGCTAGCAGACAGATGCTGGGAACGTTATTTGGTGGAATCAGTATTGAAACCAATGTGTAATACTTATTACATATATTGCAGTTATAACTAAATACAGCTGATGGCTATGTAGCAGAAAAAATTTGGAGAAAATATAGTTTTTAGGGAACAAGTTTTCAAATATTTGAAGTTCAAGTAACAGACTTTTTCTCATTTTTTTTGTAAAAAGTTCAGATAGTTATCATTATGTGATGTTTTAAAAGAGTTTTCTTCATGTATATACATAGATATGCAGGGCAGTGTGGGGAGGCTGACTGCATATAAAATTGAATATCTTTTGTTTCTATTTTTAAAGTCATTGTTTGCTCATGGTTTCCTTTTGTGATTTAAAGCGAGGAAAATAATCACTACCTATGGTCTGCGCATGAAATGATCCTTCAATATATATTAGCTGCAAAATATGCTTTTTGAAAAGCTTCTGTTCAATATTCTTTCTGTGGATCTAGAAAGAGCAACCTGCCTGTCCCTGTTCTATTTCCTTACACTTCAACTAAGTACTTTGAAAAGTAGCTTGCTATTGAATTGTGATTGTTGAATATAAAGGAATTGCAAAAATATTATCACCAGATAAAAGGGGTTATGTTCTACTTTGATTCTAATAACAATTTACGTCTGCTGTCTATGATCTTAGGGAGAAATTTCCTTACCTTTAAATAGAGTAGAGTCACACAAAGAGTAAATATTCTCGAAAATCCTCTTCACTTGCTCTGCTTACCTTTCATGTGCTTCTTTGAATTGATCATGGAGGCATTGGAAACAATCCAACGCCTTTGAAAATCATACTTTCTTTTCATTTGCTTTATCATGCTCTTAAAAGTGATGGGAACCAGACAGAGTCTCTGCAACCCTTACTCACAGGCACTTGTGCTGCATGCCATGAGTATGAAGGAAGCTCCAAGAGCTTTAAAGGAAGGATTACTGAAGGGAAGGGATTCCCACTAACTGTGGCAGCTCTCAGAGGTATAAATTGAAGTGAGAAGGAGAGAGATGTTATAAACTGCTGCTGCATATCTGACCCATGATATGTTTTTGCTACAATCCTTTGTGTAACATCACACACGGGTCTTCCAATCCACAGGTTTTCATGTCAATATCCCCCTTTACACATGTAGCACAAACTGCTGGATTTGCTGAACTCAGTGAAGTGCTCCTGTTTGAATCAATGGTGAGGCTTCTTTCACTATTTTTTTTTTTTCGCCCTGGAGTGAAGGAAACTCAGAAATAATCTCATTTATTTCAATACATAAGATCCAATTTAATCGAATAGCATATAACAATAGCATGTCAGATGACAATTTCCAGTATGAGTTCAAATTTTTACCAAAACTTTGCACTCAGTTCCTTTCAATTCAGTTCTTATTTAAAGCTGGAGAAATAACTTTAAGTACTGATTTCACTCCTCAGTTAGATTGTGTTTTGAAGAAATAGTCTTGAATCTAAAAGTCAAATCCATCTTCTTTCCCCACACAGGCTTCTGTTGTCCATAGCATTTTGACAAATTATTTTCCAATTGGCTTTTACATAGC
>VWZN01013744.1:190275-221678 GCA_013396955.1 Regulus satrapa
TTTTTTTTTTTTTTTTTTCATTAGAAAGGCTGTTGGAAGTTGTATTTAGCTGAGCCACAGTGGAAGTGCCCAGTTGCAGTAACTGATTATCTTCATTAGTTATTGTTGGGAGGTGCCCTTTTCCTCAAATGCCTTTCCTGAAAAGTAGTGCAGAGGTTGAAATTAAGGTATTATTTATAATACTCAATGATAATACTCAATGCTCTGTTTCTAATACTATATGTTTATGATACTATAATGCTCTGGTTTTAGGCAATTGATGTTGAAGTCCACAAATCCAAGTGGACTTTTGCTTCAATTAAGTTTGCTTGTTCATTAAACTTCAGGTCTGGTTTTGGGTTTTTTTTTTTTTTGTTTTTTTTTTTTTTTTTTTTTGGTGGGGGGGGTTTGTTTTTCCTTTGTTTTTGTGTACTTTTGTTTCTTTGTTTGTTTGTTTTGGGTTTTTTTTCGAACATACTGAGTACAAACCCCCAAAATTCGGAGACCAAAATAATATTTCTGAAAATGTGTACTTTAGTCAAGTGTAAAGCTATAATAGAAATTTGTTGCTCTTATCTGCATCCTGTCTGAAGTTAGAAGATTGCAGCCATTCTGTTAATGTTCAAGAAATAGAAGGTCCATCCTATCACTGAAGTTTCCATTGTCTCATAGAACAATGTTTGATATTTTCTTGATTGTGGCATTACATTCATACATATAGGTATAGTAGCATCATGTTCTCTTTTTTTCCCCATTCTCTTCTGATGTCTTTAATTTTTTGGTTTTTTGGGGGTTGTTTTTGTTTTTGTTTTTCTGGTTTTTGTAGAAATTTTTCCCTGCAAAGTAGGTATATGTAGTTAAACTATAATTCCACCATATAACTACATTTATGTTTGTTTAACTCAGGGATATGTTTCTTTATTTCTTCATAATACATATGGGTGTAGGGGTGTATGGGTGTATGTACAGGTGTGACTACCAGTATCTTCATTCTACCTGAAATGAAGGTATCTGTCATTCAGTCATAAATCTTTGTATTCTGTTTAGGCACATATCAAAAAAATGTGGACTTGTGTCCAGATGGGAATAGCACTGATTCAGTCAGCGGTGATCAGTGACCGTGATAGCAGTGCTAGTGAAAATCTCCTCATGTGAACAAGGAAACTGGCATTTGCACCAACAATTGAATAAATTCAGGCTGTTTGATGGTAATTACATTATCAATCTGATAATGTAATTACCATCAAGATTGTGAAATAAATACAATAGAGCAAATAAATTGGAATGATAAATATAGGCAAATAAACCCTAAATTCAAACATTTGATAGGGAGGAAAAAAATATAGAATTTTTTATCCATTTCATGAATAAATGGACAGCCTAAGAAATTAGTGTAATTTTGGGAAATGTAGACATATATATCCAGAAAATGTAATGTAGCAGTTTCATTTTTGGTAGTTCTGTAATTTTACTGAAACATAGCTATCGAAGCATGTTTATTCCTACTGCAATTTAAGAATCAAAAATCAGAAATTATATCAGATTGCATCGTGTAGCTGGATTTGTGTGTTTTTCACTTTATCCTTGATTTCTGTTGAGAAATTTTGTTCCCTTTTCATTCTGTATCTCAAGTCAATACTAGACTTTTGGTTTTTATTTCTTCACTTTTTCATTTGTCAAGAAAAAAACTTTAGACTCCAGTCTAAAGTCTTGATATTCTTTGACTTACACTTAAATCCATACAGAGCTGATACAAGTATTGAGTGTCTTACATATCCTGCAAAGAGAAAAAAAGGAACAAACTTATGGGTTGTGGTGATCTGCAGCTAAGGAACTGTATGGTCTCAACATTAAATCCGAGGAATGCGAAGTATTAAGTCTTTCTAGAAATTCTGAAAATCAATCCTGTTTCCTAGAAAATTTCTGTTATTTCCCTTACACATATGTATTTCTAAGAGTTTAATACTCACACTGCTGACTGTAAACAAAATAAATGCGAATTCAGTTTTTGTAATGCATATTAATGCTTATGCTTACAAGCCAAATCACTTCAAAAGATATTTATGTTTTTAACAAGTCTCATCTAACACTGAATCCTATATTTTGCTCTACTGTACAGAATAGCTCTTCTATCAACACTGTAACACATCAAGGACTTCTGGAGTAGCTGTTTGTGATTAGTCAATATAGTGCAAAGGGTGATAAAGGATAGACTTCCCAGAATAGAAAATATTTAAGAAGTACATTTCATTTTTCTTTTGCTTACTTTTCCATGGTTTATTTTTTCTTTTTTCCTTTATTTCTATGGCATATCACAGTTTCAATTTTACACACTAGGTTTTCCCAACACTGTAAAAATACAATAAATAACAATGTTATTTGAATACATTATTTTACTATTCTTTGGGGAGTTGGTCCAGAAAAAGAAGCGTGCTCCTCTGAAAACTTTTTATCTATTTTTTAAAATATTGTATTTTTAGCAATACATTAATGTTTTAGATTTATATATGTATATGAGTCTGTACAGAACATTATGACATTTCTGCAGGGAAATGATACTTAGGAGCTCATTAATATATTTTGTGATCTCAACAAGTTAATATGGACATTATTTTTTTTCCAGGAATAAAGACGTTAAACTTAAGAAAACACTTCCTTAAAATTTGATGAAATATGGATAAAAGTCTGAAAAAATACTAACTGCAGCTTTAAACAGCATGAAACTGAACACACATTTCCCATGAACTTGACTCACAGAAATATTTTTTCTATCTTTCTCAGTAATAATTTTAATAGTAGTGCTCCCATAGAAGTGTTAATCATGTGATCACACGTGTCACATATATTCCATTTTACTAGCAGATTTATGCTACTTCAGAGAAAACATATGAGTAAAAAATTTTCTGGCAGCTTAATTTTGGTGGTAAAGATGACCACAGAGAATATGAATATTTATACCTACTATGATTATATCTTTTTTATTTGTGAAAAAGTGATCTGGAGTAGCATAGATTTTAATTCTTAACCAATGCAGTAGCATCTGCAATGAGATGGCAGGGTTGGCTGAATTAATGTTTAAGGGGAGCAGGGGATGTCATCTGCTTAGACCTGAGCAAGTTTTTTAGCACAATCTCCCATGACATCCTAATATTGATGCAATGTATATATGGACTAGATGGATGGACAGGTACCTGAGTAGAAAACATCTATAATTGAAAACACGTGGATCATTGAATTCCAGGAGCTAATGGTTCATATTACATCTTTTTATCTGAGTTCCTTAGGGGTTATCCGAAAGCTCACCCTGGTTCAGTAACTTCCTCAGCATTTTGGTGGACAGGGTGTTAAACATTGTATGCTGACAGTGATGAAGGGAAAAAAAGCAGAGGGCTGTGTCAACAGCAGACTATCAGTAGATCAGAGAAAGTTGTGATTTCCCTATACTTGGAATATTTGGTACTAATTAGGCCACATCTAGAACTATACATCCAGTTCTGGATAGCTCCATTCAAGGCAGAAGCTGATCAACTGGAGCAAGTTCAACAGGAAACTATCAATGTGGTTGGAGGCAGCAGCATATGTCCTATGAAGAAACTCTACAAAAACAGGGCTTGTTTAATCTAGAAAAGAGATGCCTGCAGGTAAAAAAAAAAAAAAAAAAAAAAAAAAAAAAAAACAAAAAAACAAAACAAAAAAAACCCCAAAAAACTCACTTTTAGGCAGAGCAATCCTGAGAAAATAAAAGTGTGGCAACTTCTGAAATAATGTTTTCCTTGTAAGTGGGTGGTGCCTCCTGCCTCCTAAAGAAGCACACTGGATGCATCAGGTGACCTTAGCAGCTCTAAGGAAACACTAAACATTGCAATAGATTTCCTTCAAGTTAGGCAGTAATAGTTAAGTAGTAGTTTACTAATTGGTAAGTGTAAAGTATTATTTTCACATAGTTAGTAAAGAAAAATATAAAAAAATTTGCATTCTAGGGCTTGTCTAGGATTCTGAACATCCTATGTCTCCTGGGACGATTCTTCCTGCAGATTAGTTCTTGCTGTTGTTCCTGGGATACAGGAAATTTAGTGTACAGCTCTTTGGCCAGGGTGGTGAATGATCTTCCTAGGCAAGTGATGGCCTATGGATTCTGAGCTGCTCCTTGGTTTGATTTGATAGTGCTTATCCTCTGTTTTGTTAGTTTTTCCTGAAATTTTATGTGAATATTTTTGCTAAGGAAGAAAGAACTGTGTAATGGAAATCAAAAGAAATCTGATGCCTTTTTGCTTGGAAGTGAAAACAGTAGAAAAAAAAGAGTGATTAACAAATAATTGTAAGTTTACCTTTTCCTTATGCCAAATCAACATAACTAACAGTGAAGACTGGGATCTAAAAGTAGAAGGAATGAAACAAAGCCCCTTGGGTTATTGGTAGAAAATACTGTACTTGGGAATGTAGATGACATTGTAATCAATCTATTACTGTAGGGATTTACACTGTGAAAAGTATTAGGAAGTGGTTGGGAAGATACCAATGTAATCAGTCCTGGAGTTTTGCCAGAATGTTCAATCTGTCCTGTCCAGATGTTGTCCTTTTAGGCCAAGGAAAATACCTCAGCCCAGCTCGCTTCCTCCTTATTGCAGAAGGAGGTTTGATATTTGCATTGTCTGTTTACAAGTTTGATTTGTAGTCCTGACTGAGGGTGGGCTCATCAAATGCAGCACTGATCAGAGGACTTGCATAACTTCTAATAACTATTTTTAGATGTTCTTTTTGACCTTTCTGGTTAACTCTTTCCTACTTCAGTCTCCTCCCAAAAATATAGTACCAACTGTTTTCCCCCCACTGGTCCCTGTTGGCTTTACCAGGTCTGTATTTCTGAAATCATTGCTAGTGTGTTCATGACCTTGAATGGAATTCCTGCTAAAACTCCCTGGGCGCTGTTGCCCTTGCTGACTACACTCACCAGTGGTCTCCTTCAACTGTTTGGGAAGTCAGACCACATGACTGTTTCTCAACTGCCTATGAAAGCCACCCATTTATACTGCTTATTACTGTCTCCGTTTATAATCTCTCAAGAATTTGTTATTTACTTTGTATGTGTAGTTTTAGCATGTCCTATTCAGCTGATTTGACCCCAGGTAGAAGCAGCCTTGTTGCTTTCCTGAGCTCTAACATTGATATCATCATCTTTAGTTGTTGCTGTTGGTGTCCAGCTGCACAAAGGGAGATGAGGAGATAAGGGCATGGACACTTAATGGCTGGTGATGGAAGGTTGAAACATCTTTAGGTTCCTTCCATACATCCTGGTGCAAGAACCCACCTGCCAGGGCTACTTGGGAGCCACAGTGTGTGAATGGAAATGGGATCAAACTCTGCCTAAGTCCTGAGCTAGTAGGAAGTGAGAACTCTAATATTGTGTGAGTAGATGTTACCAGAGTGGCCGTAATAAATAGGCCTTTTTCGAGCTGGGTATGGTATCATGTTTATTAGTTCTTGTATGCAATATGAGAGTTGGCTGACTTAAAACATGGCAGTGTGAGGTCTCATCTGCTCACATTTGCACCAACAGACCTTATCAATGAGACAGGAAATTTTTTTCTTTCATTCCACTGAGGCCTTGGGAAGCGAAACAACAAGTGGTAGTCCCAGATGTCACAGCAGCATCAGTGTGGTAATAAGCACTTAGAAACTGGATGCTGGAAAAGTCCCTAGTTCTAATCTATGGTTAAGCCAGATAACTTTGGGTAGTTAGCTGTTAAATGAGAGTTAAATGAGAATGTGCTCTGGTTATGAGACATTGGATTCCACCACAGCTGTAAGGCAAAACTTAAATACCATAAAACTCTGATATTACATGAAGAAACAGGGCTTCAAAGTCACTGGTCACACTTTTTGATTAAAAAAAAAAAAACAAAAACAAAAACAAAAACAAAACTAAAAAAATCCTGTTTCCTAAATAATTTAAATTTCAGACTTTAGGGAAGTGACATTGATGCTGCCCATTATTATCTCTTGTAGAGAACATGCTCAAATACTTGCTTAATGGGTATGTACCTCTTAACAATTAAAAAACTGTACAAATTGAGGGGTTTTTTTTAAAAAGTCTTTAATCTTTTGGAAATAGCATTCACTGGATTAATTTCTGTATTATTAGATCTTCACAGTACTTGGCTGCCAGTACTACAAAGAAACAGCATGCATAATCATTTCTGTGATTACCATGTCTGCTGCCCAATTACACAAGCCCTGTCCAGAAGCAAGAGAAAAGGCATCACATCCTGTACATCTGCTTATACACTCTTATAGATATTGCTATTGCAAAAGTATCAGGGTTTCTTTAATTGATTTCTGGAGGTCAGAATTTATGAGCAAAGTGAATGAGGCACAATGGACAACGGTGATTAAAATGGAAAGATAAGGGTCATTCTTGTAGCAAGAAAAGTTCAAGAGATTGGTATCAATAAAATAATTTCTCTTTCTGAAACAACACTGGGGTTGCCAGTGGGAATTTCAGTGGGATTATACAGTTGTAATATGATTATATTCTTGTATGGATTTTGGTTCTTTGTTAAACAGTATCTAATACTCCATCAAAGATACAAGAATTTTGTTATGATTTTAAAACTCTATTGTAAGTTCTGCTATAGAATTGACATCCTTCCTTTAATCAGCTGACAAACTGGCCAGTACTTGTACAAGTCTACAACTGCATCAAAGTATGTCTGAAAAAAAGACAAACTTGAAATTCTGACTTCCACAGGTTTAAGATGCACTTAATTTGGTAGATAAAGAAAAAATCTTGAAGAGTTAGCGTTTGTTCAGAGGATTTGTTTCACTTGGAAGAGTTTTTAGAACCCTTTTTGGGTGGTCTGTTCCCATTTAGCTCTGGATGTTTGGTTACTTGTCTGTAGTGATTGCAAAAGAAGAAAACTGTGGTGAATTAAATGTTACTATAATACCATGTGTTCTGTGGTGTTTAGCCACCTATATGTACGTGATCTGCAGATAAATAGCATATGCATTAAAGATACCTCAGAATGAGAAATCAATGTCATGTGCAAGTGTTATGTAAAATGATTAAAAAGTAGAAATTCTTTGCTCTTTAGAACTTTAAAATATGCAACTTTCTGTTTATCTGGACTATGAGGGACAGAAGCACAATGTCTTCCTTTTTATTAAGCTTTTTATTATGGGAACATTCCTCAGACAAAATATACCTGGAGTCCAATATTCCATCTCCAAAGGCAAAATGCACTCTATTCTCAAGATACTAGAATAAAGAACTGAATCATACTTTAAATTCTTTGCCTTTTGCCAAAGTATTTGGTAAATCTACTTAACTGAATAAAAAATTATCCTGAATGTTCAGAGTACTTTTGTGAAATAAAATGTATGTTATGCATGTACAATGACAGCGGGAAAGGAAGAAGCAGAGATTGCCAAGGACATTCTGAGAACATTTATTGATTGGAAACAAATCAGTGGAATTTTTTTTTTTGTTTTGTTTTGTTTTGCTAGATTGTTTTTTTCTTCTCCATATTACACGAAGTGGTCTCTGTCTGGGTGTAATTTTTACTTTTTAGTGCCATCTGCACCTGTGGCCTTTGGACTTAATGTTTATGACAGATGGACTGGACTGTATTTGCACCATTTAGTGTATAATCCTTCTGTATGTATCTATGCCATGCTAGGCAGTGGCACAGGCCCAATGGGCATATTTATTAGTGCAGACTTCCTGTCTGCTTCCATTGTTCTGTGGCAGTGTCCTTTGAGCCTAATGGACCTTGCTTTGTGCTGGGCCCACCTACAAAATATTGTTTCTAATTCATGCCAGATTATCTATTGCAGCCTCTGATTTTTATTTTTTTTTTCTCTAACACATTTGCCAACTAGAACGCTTAAAATGGATCAATTCCATATTGTAAATGCTCTTCCTCTCCTCTCAGCCTGTAAGCTTCAGTTTGGATCAAGCTTGCTAGCTTTGTTTGCTAGTATGAAGGTACTTGGTAAAAAGAGGAGAAGCATTTCTATTGAAAAATGTCACCTCTCACTACCTGAGCTGCTGTTCTTCTGAAGGTAGAAGTTGTCCCCAGTAAGGCAATGGCCCCTGTAGAAAAGACTGCAATAAAAACAGCCTTGGCTGCAGGAGCTTGCTGGCTGGCTCATGGCCTGCAGCCTGGAACTGGGTGGCCCATCCCATCCCTGCTGACTTCATAGTCACTGTGTGATGTGGGAAAAAGGATGGGCTACTATGGGACAAGAAATGTTGCCTTCGGTAGCTGAGCAACACAGCAAATGCCACACTTGGGCGTTTGCAATTTTTCAAATTATTTGTGAACCTAACAATCCACAGATGTGATATAATGAAAATGAATGACAATTCATTATTGATCATGCATCTCATGAAAACATGAGGTTGCTTCTCTAAAATTTTTGGGCCTGTTACAGAAAAACATGAAATGAACCTCAGAGTTTAGTTGTAGTCACATTAAATTAGTGGTAAATTTCAAACAGACAATTAAGTATCAAACTCACCCTGTTCTAAAAATTCAATTTTCCCCCATATATATCCTAACAGTTAAAAAAAGGCTTTGTAAAATATTTCTACAGAAAGGAATCAATGCCTCTGTAAACCCTCTATGGAAAGAGAGATCACCTATAGCAAGACTATGCAGTATGGCTTATATTATCATGACCATGAGAAAAGCAAACTTATTTTACATCATACACCTGGGATAACAGGGGTAGTTTCTGATGTGGTTATACCTGCCAATCAGATTTCTGCAGGATGAGAATGAAGACCTGTGAGGGAGAATTTATCATTTCATGAATAAAAAGACAATCATCAGCAACAGTTTCATGCCTAGAAAAGGCTTCTTTATATTATTGAAATAAAGCTGTGTAGCAAATATGAAGATACTAAGATGGCATATTCATGATTAAGAAGTAGGGAAAAATTATTTTTTATTCAGCCATTTTAAATTTGCCATTTCTACTTTGTAGTAAAAACTCAAACTATCAAATATATATGCAGAATGTATTACTTGTGGTCTTGGCCTTGAGAAGAAAGGCCATGTAGAAGGCCAGATAGAAATACCTATATGTGCTTTGTATATCTGGTTTTTCATTCACCTTAAGTGCTGTTGAATACTTAGAACCTTTGAACTTTTGAAGATCGGGTGATTGCAAATTGCAATGGTGAAACTCCCTATAGGCAATCTTTGCAAAGAAATATGTATATTTTCAACCCTGAATTTAATTTTAAAACACATTATTGAAATTTGAAAATCTCATGGCAGTATGTTTTACAATTATCTTTCACACCCCAAGCAATTTATATTTGTTTCTTTTTGTGATATTTGGAAGAGTTTCATCAATTTAGCCTATTAGCTGCACATCTTGAAGGAATGTTTTTAAGAATGCAATGTAAAAAATGTGCAAGCTAGTTGTAGCAAATCCAGTTTAAAACCCTTCAATTTGAATTAGCTGTGTGATGGTTCTGATTTTTTTCCCTGTGTTTGCTGTGACAGTGTGACAATTTGTTTCTCATAGATTACTGCTCACCTACTCCATGAAAAAACAGTTTTCTAAGTTGCTTTTCTCTGCTGCCAGTCAGAGTGAGGATGAGGTATCTTCCCAAAGGACTGTAAAAGCTGCAATATCTCCTTATTTGTAAAAGACAATTTATGAATTTTTAGGTGAGAGCTGAGGCTGGTACAATGGTATATCACAGAGGAGACAGGATATTATTGAGTGTTTATTTTTTATTTGGGTTTTTTTTGGGGTTTTTTTTTTTGTTTTTTTTTTTTTTTTTCCCTTTATAGAGTTCATAGCCAAATTCAGGACAACAATAGAGATATTATCCAAGTTTGCCAGAACAGAGCAGTAATCTTCTCCCACTAAAGTCTGTTGGTTACGTGATAAGATTAGCTTTAAGGTTATTGCGGTGTTTGAGTTTCTGATTTGAGCCCTCTGCAAATAATGACCTGAGGGGTTGTGTCATCATGTAGACAAGCTACACGGCCATTCAACTGTGATTATCCTAACTTCAGTGCCAGTAATATACTGGGCCCCAGAACTGTGGAGCTAGGTATCATGTCCTGCAAATGGAATTATTCAGTTAATCACGGAAGAGCCCGGGGACTGAGATGATGGAAGCACATAATAGCAAGGTTATGCCTATCAAGGATATGCAGCCTAAATCTCTCAACTGTGAGGCATGGTAAAGACAAGTGTTATGTGACGTCCCTCCCTTGTGGATCTTCATCATCATATCCTTTCTCTAGACAGTACCTGGTCACCAGCCAAGCCAATATACCAGACTGTCATCTTCTACCCTGGCATCTGCAGGGTTGCCTCTGAAATGCACACATCCAAGGGGATTTTTCATTACCCTGAACATTACAGAGTCAGCCTTATTTGGCCTTGACTGAATTCATGTTTCTGTAGGAGGAACTGTAAGTCTAAAGAGCTCTGCAGAACTTTCAAACTGGCCAATAACTGCTGGCATGTCTCTGGGGACATAAGACCAGAGGCTGTGGTTATCTGCAAGCAGATAGACTGGCTTTCCTCATCCATGACTTTTCAGGGGCTGACCAATGGATTCATCCACTTTGTCCTGATGTCCTTAGGCATGTTCTATCTGGTTTTTTAGAAAGACCACCTCTAACCTGCTGAGGGATTCCATTGATGTGGTTGATTGTAAGATCCATTAGGGAAACCAGCTGTTTCTTGTGTCTGCTAAAACACCATTTATCGCTGCTAGATCATGTGTGACTTCAGAAGGTGCCATGGTCAGGTTACTGTGAGCCACACCTGGCACCTCCTGGAGGGGTTCTAAGCACTGACTGATGGAAGATCTGCAGCATTTTGCTCCTCCATTTTCTTTTCTAGCATATTGGCACGTACCATTTAATTCCATTGTGTTGTTCTGTCTTTGCAAGTTATTTTTAGTCTTAATACATTTCTGATGCTTTATACCTACATGATAGGAGCAACCTGATCTCGTTTGTGATGCAGTTAAATCATTCTTCATATCTGCTCCTTGAAAAATTGAAGAATTTCTCCAATGCTGAATACTAGATAAAAGGATGTGGTGATAAATTCGTAAAACATAGTAGGCTGAATAAAGCTCAAAGGATTTGTTTACAAATGTATAATATGGCTACAGCTGCTTCTTTTTTTTTTTTTTTTGTTAAAGTTAATCTGACTTTTTACTCTCAGGAAGCATATTTAAATTCTGCATAACTGCTCCTAGTTGAAGCACAGAGAAAAATATTGCATTTCATTTGTGAGTAAATAGAGTAATACAATGTGATTTGTGCCCCTTTCTACAATTTTAGAAATAATATATTTTTCTTCTTTTTTTTCTTTTCTGTAGACTGATATATACAAATGACAGTGTATAAAAATATTCACATCATAGTAAAATTGTTTGAAAAAATAGAAAAAAGCAAATGTCAAAAACTGCAAACACTGGAATAAGAAATGTTAAGAGAGTAAAATAAATATGTTTGTAGGAAGCTTTTGTGAGAGATCTGTATAATATTCTCTTGTTTTAATTAATGGTATTTTTGTGTAGAGACCTCAGGTTTTCATTGGTTCTGTTTCTCATTTTGATCAATACCATCAGGTCTTGCCTAAAAAATTAAAAGGACTCTGTGTACATACAACCCTCTAACATTTCTTCCCTAGTGGTTCAAGTGTTGAATAAAGTGCAGCAGGAGACTTTGAACTTGTTGGAATTAGTTGCTTCTCTGTATAGGGGCTCCTAGGCAGAGTGTGGTAAATTTCTTTAGCCAGAGCCACTAAGAAGTCCAACAACTTACTTTTAAATCTGTTCTTGTGGTAGTCTTCAGTGCTAGGGAAAGTATGTTTCACTACTTCTAGTACCTGGTCAGCCCCACATGCTAATCTCACAGCATAACTTCTGCATGTGACCGAGATTGATATGTCCTGGACTCTGTGTGAGGTTATTTAACTTTCAATCTCCATCTTTTTCTACTGTCAGTTGTATTTCCATTTCACCAGTTAATACTGCAGTCAGTGAGGATGAAAGAGTAATTAATCATTTTTTCAGGTCTTAAGTATTTTTTTCCATCTACCTACATGTTTTCTCTAACTCCTGTTATTGCTTGGGCTCAAGCAACAGAGACAGATGGAGGTTGTCACATCTACATACAAGTGATGAACAGATGATGGCTGTTGGCCATTGACTTGCAATGGCAGACACATCTTTAACTTGTACCCCAAAGGAAACCCTTTGGAGGATCCTGTCTTTGGTAGCTGAAAGTGCAAAAACTGATCCTCAGCTCACATGTATTCTTCTACTACTGATTCATTGTGTTGCAGCAGAAAGCTATTTACACAGTAAAGCTCTCACCTAGAAAGCTAAGCCAAGAAAAATATGAGAGACTAGTGAGGTGCCCAGTGCATACTGAAAATGTCTTGTAACATCTAATATCAACATAGAAATCTGAAATGCAACATATCTTTCAAATGAGAGAAATTTTAGATGGTTATTGCTGTATGTATTTATTGCTAAATATCTGAATTTGAGAAAAGAAATGACTACCTAATATCCCGTTAACTGAAGCTGATATCAAAATTAGATTTTTTGTAACATTACTGCCACATTTTATGAGGATCTAGATAATTCAGTGAAAATGTCTTCACAAAATGTTATTGATAGGTTAAACTTGTAGATAAATACTTAGGCATGTTTACGTAACATAAAAAGCTAGCTGATCAGGTCAGTGTGGGAACTAAGAGCTCAAAGCTTTGATAAAAGCTGCAGCACTGACTGCTTGTATTTATGTTAACTAGTATCTTTATAGATTAATAGTGGCTTCCCTTTAAAATAGTAGCTGCATTATATTTTCCCTGCGTTAGTGTAAAAAAAGAGGTGCACTTGAGGGGAACAGAAGGTTAGGGAGCAAAGAAGACTTAGAATTTCCGTTAATTAATCAACTTTGCTGTAGAAAAATAATGGGTGAGATAGCAAGCAAAATAATATTTGTATGTTTGTGTGGGGAATAAATCCAAATTTATTACAAGACCTATTAATTCTAAATTCCCAGTGGTTAATTCTAGTCTCTATTTTTGGTACTCTGATATTTGAGTTTATAGAATGTTCTTCTTCCTTGAGTTTATAGTAGTCCTTCTGACTACTCTGCCGTCTTTTCTGTTAATTATCATCTGAAAAACTATGTAGTCCACTTCTAAGTGACATAAAAATGCTGTAATTCTCAGAAATTGTCCCACTGATGCCTATGAAGCTATTTGCAAGAGAAACTGCTGGCCAGAGTATGCAAAGGCTCTGTTAAAGGGTTCAAATGGAATATGAAGTTAATTGTATGTTTACTTGATATATTCTCATTCTCTAGCATTCTTTTTGTTCAAATCCTTATTGCTTTTTCTACTTATATGTCTAACTCCTAAGTCTCGCTCTGTTTCTTCTTCCTTTTTTTTTTTTTTTTTTTTTTTCTCTTTCCTCCTCCTAATATTGCATTTTAACAAGATTTTGTAAGTCACACTGATTCCAGGCAAACAAGCTGCTGTACTGTAAAATAAATAGCCTTGAAATGCTACAAAGTAAATCACTTGCCTTTAAGATTAAGCTTAAATGTTTGCTTCAGCTTCATGTCTGAACATCCTTCCACTTAACCAGATGATAGCAGACTTTTTGCCAACAAAACATATCTTTACTAAACCAGGGCCATCTTTCAATAAGAACAGAGCAGTATGATGCCCTCTGCCATCAAAATATGCCTCTAGCCCTATTTATTTATGAGGAGCTTTGTACTGGATACAAACTGATCATGAATGTTATCCAGCTTTATATAAGACATCACATGGTATTGGTAATCTGATACAGGGTTTTAAATGGATAGCTACACTGCCAGTTTGAAGTGCCAGCATTTTTTTTTTTTTTCATTTTGCTATCAAATGGCATTGCATGAAGAAATAGTCAAGCCTTCACTGAGTTTATGTCTCCTGCAGAAGAATTGATATGTATTTATTTTGCCTTTTATTCTTCTCAACAAAATAATCTATTTTGTATTCTATATAGAGAATCTTGGAAATAGACTGTTTTACAAAGAATAATCTATGTTTTTCTCCTTTCACTCAAATATATTTTTTTCACATCCTCACGTTTCTGCATCTGTTTGCTGTATTTTATTAAAACAGTTTTACTTTGATTTTACAGGTCTGGAGAGTTTTGAGAAGCAGATAGGGTTGCAGACAAGAAACACTGACTTTTCTTGGTCTTTATTCTCATAGAATTTTATTTGATCACAGATACCTGTTATTGAAAATCTAGAGAATCAGCTTTACATGTGGATTAGGTGTATAACTGACATTCGCTTCACGCAGGCATGGAAAAATCTAACCTGGTGTGAGAAACCTGAAGTATGAATAACATCCTGAATTTTTGCTTTACAATATAATCTAGAGAATGGATGAGCATTAACACGGAAAATCTAGGCTCTTTTTTCCCAGAGGGCACCTATGCATTATTGTAGCTGAAATGCTTTGTGTGCTCTATCACTTTGATCTGAAAGCAAAAATCTGATGAAGACTTCTTTAAGTCTTTTAAAGGTAAAGTTAGTAAAACCTTGATGATTGCCTTGAATCTCAAGTTTAAATCATTTTGAGACAAGTTAAAGTAAGATTTTGGAACAAGTCTGTGCATGCTTAGGGGAAGAAAAATTGGCTGATTTGTGCTTGATGTAACAAAAAGCAGGTATGAGGAAAAATATGGCAGAGGGGACATCTAAAAAAGTGAAAACAACCAAACAGAAAATATTTTAAACAATTAGATGGTAGCACAGATAAAGGTGTCTAAAGACAGCATTTCAGTAGCCAATTATTTAGCAAACATTCATTTGCAATTGAAATAGCTTGAGTAGAGATGTGACTGGAGGCAGGGGGCAGAACTGGTAAGAAGAACTGCATGCTCAATATCTGTATATATGTTTCTTCTACCATGACAGAAAGACCTGTAGGTTTGTATGCTTCCCTAAGTTTGCACATTAGAGAAACTGAATAGCATGACTGAGTTTAAAAGGGGTGACATTAATGTGAAGTCGAAGGATTCTTTATGTGCATAAAACCATGATGGTTCATTCCATGAACAGCTGCTAGCCAATAAGCCTTTTAAAAAAACCTTTTGGAGATGACATTGAAAATCAAGAGCTTACACTCTCACCGCAGGATTTGTACACTGAATTTTCAAAAATAGGGCACCTACAAATACATATTAAGGGGTAATGTAAATGACTCTTTGGGACTCAGGATGATATTAATTGTATGTCTCACTAGCATAGTTTGACCTTAGCCTGCAGCTAAGCCCCATGCAGCCATTCATTTACTCCCCTCAAATGAGACTGGGGAGGGAATAAGAACAGTAAAAGGGAGAAAATCCACCGGTTGAGTTGAAGATGGTGGAGTAAGTAAAATAAAAGCCATATCATCAGAAAAAGCAAAACAAATAATTAATTTACAACTTTCCATAGACAGAAAATTGTTCAGCCAGGAAAGCCAGGCTGCATCATGTGTGACAGCAACTTGGGAAGATGTTGCCAACACTCAAATGTCCATTCTCTTACTCCTTCTTTTTCTTCCAGCTCTATATGCAGGGCATGATGCCAAATGGTGTGGGATGTATATTTGGTCTGTTTGGGTCAGTTGTCCCAGCTGTGTGCCCTCCCAAGTCCTTGTGCACCCCCAGCCCACTTGCTGGTGGGGTGGATTGAGAAGCAGCAAAGGCCTTGGTACTGCACAAGTCCTGCTCAGCAAAAACAAAAACATCCCTTTGTTATCAACACTGTTCTCAGCACAAATCCAAAACGTAGTCCCCTACCAGCTACTGTGAAGTAAATGAACTCTCTCTCTGCCAAAACCTGTGCACCAACATGACACTGGAATGACATATTTACTTAGTACCTAACAGAGAAGTTGTAAGCATATAATTAGACATATTACATAACATAATTAACATAACGAGATGAAGCTGCTTTGAGGTGGTGACTTAATTGTCCAAGTTTATGTCTGAATTAATCTGGCTCTTTGGTATTTTTACTCCTGACTTTTTGCAGGCTGCAGAACTCACAGTTCCAGTGAGACTAGAGTGCCACATATAATAGCTGAAGCCCACTGGTGAAGCTATGTTTAAAGCTTCTAACAAAAAATTTCACTTGGCAATTTATGTTGATGTTGTGGTGTCAGTTTTGGGGGGAGACTATTCATACTCTGCCCACACAGTGTTTCTGATTATTGAGCAGTGCTGTGCTATAAGAAATAAATAAATAATAAAATTTATGGATTTGCTTGCACATTGGGCAATTTCTGAAAATTCCATACTAGCTCTCTTTTCCTACACTGAGAGAATGTTAGGTATTAAAAGTGTGATGTTTAAAAATGATAAGTTAAAAGAAAACAAAATCAGTTTATGTTATGGCAGAAATGCAGAATAAAATAGAAGAATTAAAGATGCTAAGATGTTAAAAACCTTGCTTCTCTCTTTTTCTGGTGCAGAATCTTCTAGGTGTTAAAGGATAGGATTGCCAGTTCCAAATCACCACAAGCATTCAGCAGTGGTAGAATTATTCACAGAAAGGGGCATCACATTTCAGGGTTTCTATCCTTGTACACTCAGCACTAAGGATTAAGGAGCTGCAGCTTAATTATGGAGAAATGAGGGCAAGCTGGCAAAGGTACTACAGTCACATGACCACTGTACAAAGAAAAACACCATCAGCATTCTTCTATACCTAAGTAAGATATTTAAAAATGTGGTTCATTTTTTATTAATGTAAAGCTATTTAAATTGTAAGGGTTTGTGGGAATGGTGACATACATGTCCTGAACCAATGCATGAGGAGAAAAATTATATCCCCTTTAAATGAAATTACAAAACATTTCCTTGAGATCTGATCCTGTAGCTTAATAGAATTGTCTCATCTTATGGACAACTTAGCTAATGCTGGTGTAATCAGAGATGGCTGTTGTAGCATGAGTTGGAAATTCATCGTGAAGGATGTAACAGCTGCAACTTCCACTTAAAATTTGTCATTATATCTGGAAGTATAGACATTCAAAATTCAGTTCAAAAGAAAATAGAGTCTTCAGCCAAGTGACTTTCACCACTGAAATGGAATTAACAGCAAAAATACTGGTGTATATACAAATTACAGACTCAGGTATAAAACCTTTATGCTGTGTATCAGAAATTTGCCCCCTTAAGTCTGATGACTGCAGCTATCAGGGCAAGATAGGAGGTCTTTGATCACAGTTTTAGAGTATATTTTTTATTTCCTTTTGCATACTTAATTTGCATATTGTATGCAAATATATTTGTTCTATATTTGAAAAGTGTCTTCTATTAATCTGCATTGACCTTATTTTCTTTAGCAGATTGACTAACTTGCTTTGTGTAAATTACACTGTAAGGACAGCTTTAATACTGGAATTAGATGGTCGGCTCACTTTTTACAGTACATTTTATTAGACTAAATGTACGGTAGACGGGCTTAAAACCTACAGGTATCTTTTCAGCACAGTGCTCAGGAAATTAACCATGGAGCGCTCATTAGCATTAATGGGTGCTTAGTGGTTAATTTACTGTGCACCATACTAAAAACATTCCCCCCAGGGTGCTCACCAGGCTGTGTGGGAGATTTCTCCCTGCTGATGGTATTGTAATTGTATTTTATTAGATCAAGTTGCAACTGAAAGATTTTTACTTCTATGGCATCTGTGACTGACTCTGAGTCAAAGACAAAACACACCTGTGTTCATTATGACTCAGCTGTGACAGCAAGATACTCCCCTTAAGGAGTTACTGTGGAAAGATACAGTAGAAAAAAAAAAAGAAACAAACCCATACTATAAATATTACCAATTTTTTGTAAATTGAAAGTTGCAGCAAATGTGGTGGTTTTTTTTATAATAGATATTAAATATTAAAACCATAAACTTTGAAAATAACTATTCAGAAATTTGGAACAGACCTTGAGGTTTTAGTTTAGTTTTATTATGCATGTGTTTTCAATTAAAAAGGGAAAACTTCAAGGAACTAGGAGAAATCAACTGGAATCAAGAGTTTGGGAAATGAAGTATTAGAGAAATGAAAGTTTTCTCAGTCAGAGGTACAAAAGATCCCTTGAACTAATGCTCCAGTCCAAGATGATTCAACTTGAATTCTGTTCTGGATAACAGGTTTTAGAAAAGCATATACCATAAGCAGAAATATATAAAAATCAGGAAAGGAGAAAACAAGAAAGAATCCTATGCTTTTTTTGAATAGAAACTGGTGGGATAAAGGAAGAAAAAACAGGCTGTGTCTTTGCTTTAGAAAGAAGGTTCTTAATTTCTTAACAGTACACAAAGAAGGCAGATGTGCTTAAAATTATCTTTTACATAAAACAGATCCAAATTATATCTGTTTCACTTATTAATGGGACTAATATTAAGTACAAAAGCAAAGGCAGGCTTACTAAAGCAAATCTCACTAAGCTTCTTGTATGTGTATGTGAAGGAAATGGTGGGTAAAAAGATTGTGTCCTTCCCAAAATATCAGAATGTAAAATAAAAATCAGACAGAAAGTGTTAAGAAATATGAGTCACTCCACCATAAAACTGTGGAGTAATACAAATGGTATCTACATTTAAGACAAGAAAAAAAAAAAAATAGGGAGCAGACTAATACGGATTTATAACTGTGACCCCATCAGAAAAAAAGTTAGAAAATGTTGATGATATGAAAGAGATGGAAGTAAACAACACAAAGCAAAGGGCTCATGGGTCATGTAAGACTGAGCCCAGATAAGAATTTTCTTGGTTGTTAAAAGAAGTGAAAGTCAGTCTAATTTATCTGGACTTCAGAGAGCTGTGGGGAATCATGGATTACATGGAGAAAAATGAATATTGATAAGGAATTCTTGAGTGAGTGAAAAGCCAGCTAGAAGAGAGATGAGGAGATTTTACATTAATACTAATACATTACTTATATATTGCTGCATCTCTGATAATATATAAAAAAATGTTATCTGTTTTAAAACTAGTTGACCAGTGGGGTATTTTTTAAAGATCCTTTTCATCACTGTTGTCTGTAGTGTTGTACTAAAGAGCAACTGTTACAGTGTCTGTCACTTAAACTTATGTCATAAGTGTCACAGATTCTCATAATTCATAATGGTAGTATCATTCCTGTACATTACAGGCTTTAACATCACTAGTTTGTGATACCCATCTATTATTATTTTTTTATCCTAACCTTCTTTCCCATTATTGCATATGTACATACTGAAGTGTTTGCTACTCTAAAGTGACCTGCTAATACCCTGGGTCAGCCTCACATCAAAAAGGTACATAAAAAAAAAATGTTTAGGACAGTGTTTTGCACTCTAATAGCTTCTAGGAAAGTTAAGAATAAAACTGAGGTTGGGTAGCCTTTTAAAAGACAGAAAAATTGGTTGCCTCCAGAAAAAAGATCTTTCATTTGGTTTAGATATATTTACAGAATATCTTTATAAAATTTGGAGACATATTTGGAGTGCATATCTGCCCAAGGGTAGCTAACAGATATATTACGTTTTCCAGTTGTGGGTGAATTGTAACAGATTTAATGAACTGAGTGGTGCAGAAAGACCACAGGATAAAATATGATATATCACAGCTGGAATTCTAATGTCTTTCTTTTCACAGATACATAGATTGACTGCATGCAGTATTTCACAGCAAGTAAAGAAAGTAAATGTGGTTTCACTTCAAAAGGATGATTCCAAAGCAGCTTTTCTGGGCTTGGAATAAAGCAGTTCTAGTGACCCAGACAGAAGAAAACTGCAGGTCTTTCCTACCTTTCCCTCCCTGGATGCAAATGTGTTGCTGTAGTTCAGGTGATCACAATCATCTGTTTCAAAATTTTTTTTTGAACTGACCATAGCTTTTGTTGCCCCTGTATTTTATGCTTGCTATAGAAATGCTGGGAAAGAAACTTTTACCATTTGTTTTCAGATGTGTCTGTTATTTAAATGTTTTCAATCTATGAACCAATGTTGCTTTGCAAAAGTGAGACAAATTCCTGCACTAGAAAAAGTTATGACAAAATATATCAACTGTTTTAGAAGGTTTGTACTTATTCTCATCAGTCAATAATTTCTTTTTCATCACTGTATTCTTCAGTATTAGCACTTTTGTTTGTGCTAATCTATTTCTTCTTAGCTTGAGGGAAGATTGAAAATTCTTGCTGAGTGGGTGAGGCATTGAGCAAACAGCACTTGTAGGAATGGGTAGTAGGTAACAGCCTGTTCCTAAACAGCACAGGAGGAAATAAAAAGTGCTATTTCATCACTACCATGAAGAGACCTGGGAAGAACAAACTATCAAAGAGAGGCTCCTAAAATTGCAAAATTTTGTTATATCTGAAAAGATGTGTGTATGGCAAACTGACTAAAAATGTTTTCCAGAAGTGTGGCAATACTAGAGTAGACTGTGTATAAAGGGGCATATATAGATCGTAGAAAATGCCCTTCATTGTTCCCACCATATGAATTCATCCTGCTCTCTACCAGATGTAAAGATAAAGTTCTATCAATTCCCACAGGAAGGCTTAGATGCTTCTGGAAAAAGTAATAAAAAGGAAAAAATCCTAACCCCACTGACAGCTGCAGAGTCTGACTTTTTTTCTCTAATTAGCTAAAAGTCAGCTGGAAAAGTAGACAGAACTTGATGCATTTCTTAGCAAAGAACAGGTTCATCCTCAGTTTTTAAAGAAAGTGAGGACTGAATACACTTTTTGCCATAAAAATAAATTTTAACTGGGTAAGGAGCTAAAAATGCAATGGCGAAACTAATGATATACAGTAGGGTGTAGTATGAGTAAGGACAGATTTTACATCTACTTTGATGATGAAAAATATTTAATGAACAGCATTTTTATGGTTAATAATTGAAAATCAAATTTTCTGTGGTATGCTTTCAGCTTTTACCAATAGAAAATAGTTTGATGAGATGATCTGTTAGAAAAAAATCAAAGGATTTTCCAGAAGAAAATTTTCATCTAATGAAATTGAAGCATATGGGGGGATGGACAGACACATGCCAGCTAAATTTATTTAATTTGAGACATTGATCTGCACCTACACAGTATTTTTTTTTCCAAATTGCTAGATACTGCTTCACAAAAATAAAGCCAAATAATTCACTGTAATGAAAAAGACTATTTTAGTATCTTTGACATTTCCCAGATATTATTTGCTTTGACTTTGCTTCTTCTTTCTCTTTTAATTTCTCATAAATTGATATTTCTCACTCTTTGCAGTGTGAACTTAAAAGAAAACTGTAAGTTTTCTGATAAGTCAGTTTCTGTTAATTTTAAGAGTGCTCAGGGTTTCCCTTACAAATATGTACTGAGCCTACTTCCTGTAGATGCAGGCATACATCTTTGTTTTTCTTCATGGACCTTCAGCTAGAATATGAGACTGGGTAATCTATGTGGTTTGACAGAGCGTGTGCACTTGTAGCACCTTCTGCACTTCTGCTGCAACTGTGGAAAAATGTTTGCCAATTTCTTAGCAGTTGCATTTTTTATCTTTAGATATAATACGAAAAATAATTATTATCTGGTCTCATCATTGCCTGATATATCTGGAACACAGAGATTGATGGTTGGGAAAAATGCATGATCATGGGATGGCTTCTGTATTAGAAACACATATAAATGTTTAGTGGGTCCCTTAAATCTTTTTTGTAAAACACCTGACATGCTGCTATCCTGCATGGAAATGCCAAAACTTTCTAGTACTCAAATCTGGACTGACTATGAATTCCCCTATATCATCATGACTGATGCCAGCTGAGAGCATGTTCATGTTTTTTCATGTACGTGCTGGTCACATCTTCATTTGCAGTTTTCATATTTAAATCAGTCTCATCAGTGCACCTTGAAGTATGTGCAAGTCCACATTGCTGCACAGACCACGTTCCTGAACAAGCTGCCAGCACACAGGTGCCTACATCTTATATGCTGCACCTTGGAGCATCTTGCTTTAGGTGTTCATTTTTTAGATGTCCCAAAAAAATTTCTGTAACTTAAAAGACTTCAGCAGTCAGGTAACATAGAGTTGCTCCTATACACTTTTTTTTCTTCTTCTTCCCCTTTAGCCCTCTCTGCACCACAAAATGAGTATTATCTCACAGCACTAAATAGAAAGAACAGGCAACATCATGCCCATATAGCATATGCCTAATATATGGGATATAGTCTTTGAAAATTTTCTGCTCTCATATTGCAGAAATCTCTGTACCTTAGATCTGTGGTGCTCTTTTCAATGAACGTGTGAATCATGGTTTTCTGTGTATATAATCTCAGTGATGGTGTAGCTGCATGGTATGACACAAATATATCTTGTGTATATTTACAGGGAGCTGAATAGTCTAGTTTAATTATGCAAAAATATTTATCTTCTCTAATACCATATCTGAAAAGTGCATTTCCCACTTCCACAGTTAAATGTATCCTCATATCATTTTCTCATATGTAGTTCTTAACACAATGCTTTATATTTTCAAAGTGCCTTAGAAATGTTAACTAATTAACTAATGCATTTCATCATGGGCCTGTGAATCTTGGATGTCAAAAGGCAAAAGACAAGGCAACCAGAGTGAATTAAATAAAACACAGATTAAATTGCCAGCATAGCAGCTCCCAACAAATTTCTCTACCCTGTGCAAAACTCTCTGATCTGCATTACTCTTTGTTGCTTTCTTCTGGTGTGAGGTAGGATTGCTTGGTGATAATCTTTCCCTTCAGTTTAGGTCCCATAATTCATGGCTATTGTCTGCTCCTCCTCTAATACGTATGAAAATAAGACTGTGCTGTCCTTGAGATGTGGTTAAGATAGCATTTTTTCCAAGACATACTCACTGCACTGTCTCAGAATAGGAATTAATATAAATGCAGCAATCTTGACTCCTGATTCATATGAAAATCCTATTTGTCAATTTCGATCAGAGTCATGGTATGAAAGTAAAATCTAAATATGAGACAATGATAGGAAATATTTATGTCCTTTGATACAGTTCGGATATTGAAAGGACTATCTGTACAAAAATGTCTGGTCTTTTTCCTGGGAAAATTTCCCTCATGTACTGAATACAGCCCAATAGAAAAAAAATTACTTGACTCACAGTTTATTTATAATAATTCTCTTTCCTTGGATCTCTTCAGGTATGGACAGAGAGTACAGTCTTGTCTAGATTAATTTTTATGGCTGTTTGTTCCTGACCTCCTTTTTCCAAAGTACTTTGAACCTTCCCCTACACATAAATATATGTTAAGTTCCTCAAGTGAACCAGAAAAACGTTCTTCATTCAAAGAAGGGTTTCTAATACATAATGGTGCTGTGTTTTCATGGCTGGAACCATCTTTTTTCATATGCAGCTGAATGTAACCTTCATTTGACCAAAATAAAAACCCTTTTTGCAGTCACTGGACATATTCTCTTTCAGTTACACTGGGAAACAACATTTTGTGCACAGACTGATGAATTTGTGTTACAGATGAAAAACTTGAGGACTCAGTGGTTTCAGAGGAGATGGTAAAGCAAATCTTCTTGAGGAGATCGGTGGATTGTTCAGCACAATTCCTCCTCTGCAAGAGGCATAGAACACCAGGCCTTACATGATTAACTGACTCATTGAGAAAATTGGGTCATATATGAGTCATAAGTAAGTGGATTCATTAGAATCCATTTAGCGTGATAAAACACCCTAAAACTTCCAGGAAAAGAGGAATCTGCAAAGGAAGAAGGGACAATAGTGAAACACAGTCGAGAATAGGTGTGGCCATCAGTACAGCAATTCAATCTTTCTTTGGGGATGACTAGATGGAATGGTTTTCTGAACTGATGTGAGTTTGTAATAAGAAGTTTGTAATGAAAATTACTTGCTGAAGAGATTCTTGAATATTCTGTAAAATTAGAATTGACTTCAGTGATTTTATCGTCTGTAATTCTATGTCCTCAAGCCCAACTCTTCAGCATTCCTAGGAGGCAAATAAAAGTTGTAGGTAAAAGACATCTTAATAACTGCTGGATAATAACAAAAAGTTCTGACAATTTAAATTGATTTTGTACCTGAGTATTAATAACTGCAGAGCCATTATACGGCTATTAATGGTGATACAGCCATTATAATTACAGCTATTGTAATAAATGAGGAAATTATTTCACTGGCTTAAGCAGAAACATTATAGTACAATCTATATGAAATGGCAGTTTTCCCTCTCCTGCAGATACTTCATTAGCACAATCATACTTCTCTAGTAGTAGCACCTAAGAGTCTCTCATTGGTATGAAAGAATTCCTGACAGCAGTGCCAAGTTCCCTTGCAGTTAAAGTGAAGAGGCCTGAACTATAAATATTTTTGTGACCTTTATGAATGCAACCAGATTGCTAATTTTAAAAGATAAGTATATAAACAGGTTGGAAAAGCTGGACTGTACTGTTGAAAATTTGCCATTAACAATTTTTTTTCCCAGAAATGTATGTTCAAGTGATTAATTACTTCATGTCACGCTTGTCATAAATCTCCCTGGTGCACAGTGCTCCCCCATCTGTCTGTCTCATATTCACAATATCTCTTGCTCTAAGTGTAAGTGTAGTTCCTTCTCCAGATATGTGGTTAGATAAGCACCCAGAAAGACTTTATAGGAAATGGAGGGCAGAGGTCCAACAAAGTACAATGTGCTGTTGATGGGGCTGTTTAGCAACAAGCTTTTAGAGACAGGGATTGTCTTTTAATGGTGTTCAGACTGCCTCGTTAAATGGGCTTCTCCCAGACTCACCACCCACGGCTGAGGTGTCTAATCTTTACCACAATCCAAAAATAACTGTACTCAGTTCAGACATGTTCCTGGTTTAATTTATTTTTAATAACAGTCTATAGATCAAATCTGCCCTTTACATTATGGTTAATAAATAGCGTCCCAGTGCAGAGGTTCTAAACAAGCCAATTTGGCTGCTAAGATGGAGACACTTTCTCCAGAGCTAATGAAACTTTTATAGATCTGGATTGGTCCCTGTCCATCAGATCTTGGGGGAGAATTTTATAATCAAGACTTAACGAGATAAATGTCTATGGTTGGTACATTCAAGGACATCTTTCGCTGCTTTGTGAATAAAAGATATTATCACCTCATATAAAGTAGGAAAGAGAGATAAGGTGCATGGACCTGAACTGTGCATCTGGGGCTAGTTTAAGGAGCAGTGCTTTGTAAAATGTGATAGTAAAACTAGACTTTCCTGAAGCTTTATTTGCATGTAATATCCACATCTAATATATATCCCTAGGCCAATGCTAGATGGAGCGACTTAATTAATTGAAAACAGTTGGAGATTCTCCCAATAACTTTTCTCTTAGCAGCACATTGATAGGTGTCTGATCAACCAGATATCTACTTATTAAAATATAAACACTATGTTTTACTCCTACTGCACACAACTGGTGCCTTTATATTGCCTTAACTTTTAAAATTCGTAACTAGGCAGTGATTTTATTTTTTTGGTCAGCAAAGTTGAATCTTCCATTTAAACTAATGCTTCCTTTACATACTGCTCGAGAATCAGGTATGTTTCTTGTGGTTTATGTCTTGGCTATAATTCTATAATTCTTTGGTGCCCACTATCTTTCTTTTTCTCTCTCCTAAAAAATTCCAACCACACCCAAAAAAAATCCCAAACCAAACAATTTAAAAAACCTTAAGAAGAAATCTCTGGTACAGTCAGAAGAGGGAAATCCTTTGCAATAATGACAGCATACCCACAAAGGTCTGTGTTTTCTACTTCTTATTTCTACTTTATTCCATTTAAGTGAGCATGAAACATATTTTTTTTTCCATTTTCTCCCTAGAAATATTCATTCTTATATAACTATAGAGTATGTATTGAAATGGAGTACATGCAAATAAGCTGTAATAAAAGCTCTGTTCATAAAAAGATTAAATGCGATACTAAATGTTTAGTCAATTGTTAGTCTCTTCGATTAGATTCAACAGATCAATAGGCTGTTATTTTCATGAATTACTATAATTCTGATCGTTTTATGTTTGCTTATAACATATGTTGTTTGCATTTATATTGTAATTTGCCTTGTAATTTGCAATTTAATCTCAAGGAAACATCAAATGTTTCTTTGATATATAGGTTCCCCTACAGTTAGATTTTCAAAGTCAAGCTCAAATAAACCATTTGGATTTCAGTGGAAGAAAGGAAATTAATAATATTATATTAATAGAAACTTTTTCGAGGAATTTCAGAACTTTGAGGAGAAAATGTTTGAAATGTGTCTGTGTTCAATACGCCCACGGCTCAATATGACATCACGACTAATTATGGTCTTGAAAACTGACTATGTAGCATTTGAGAGAGGAGTTCTGTCATTAACCATACTGGGGCAATATCGATAACAGACTGTACTGGGCCTCCATGGGAACCACAGTCTCTCACCACGAGGTTCATTGAGTATGAGCAGGACCATAGAGATCATCAGGACTTCTCAAGAACACATTAACTCAAAACCAGGGATTTGATATATTACCACAATTTCTGCCAAGAGCTAAATTCCTAAGTACCTTTATCAGGAATTGAATGTGGAGGTGGAGGAGACTGTCAGCCTGAAACACCTAATGTTCCAAAAATTAGTCAGTTCCTTATGAGTGTGTAGTACCAGGTTTAGGCAGCCCTTCTAGCTGAGTTTGACTGGGGACTAGAACCTGGATAATTCTGTGTTTCAAGCATATCATTAATAGCAAAAGCATATCTACTTGAAAAGGTATTTAAAAAATGAGTTCTTCTTCTTTTTTGCTAATGTATGAAGGAAGATATAGCCATTCTAGCTCTGTAGAATGCACGGTAGCACTAAAGCTGCTAAGAAAAAAATATTTTCTGCATATAGTTGCACAGAAATATTCTGTCTGCCTGTTTCAGGAACACCTACTTTGATACCCTCCCACCCATCACCATCAAGCTAGAGTTATAAATGTGGTATAAATAGTTAAATATTCAGTCAGAGGAAATATTTTTCTGTTTTCTCTGTCTGTCTCCTCTCAAAATCCTTTTTTTAATTTTTTTTATTTCATTAGATTCTTTGCTTGAAAAAAAAATACATAGCATCATTAGATATCAAAGAATATTTTGATTTTCCAGGTAGGCAATGCCTAGTCCTCAGATTATATCATGCAAGGCCTATGAACTTCTCCAAGTCACCTTCAGGGGTCTGACTCCTCTCCAGTAGTTTCCTGTGGGAAGGTGATTCTCTCTTAAAGATCAATGCATTTGTGAATCTAGGATGAATCTGAGCACTTTCCTACCACAAAGTGTAAATCGTAAAATGTGAGCTGCTATAAGATAATGTGATGTCCTGCAATATAGACTGAGCTAAAGGAGGAACACTACAGAAGGAAGAAAGACACATGAAGCATCATGATTTTATAGAGGCTAGGAAAAAACCTAGGTAGGATCCAAACACACTGCAGGAATTTCAAAAGAAAAAATAAAGCGCTAGAACTCTTGGGATATTTCCATATTCATTTACTGTTTGAGAATCTATTGCTTTTAGAATTTACAAATTAATAAATACATTTGCTTTGCTTTTTGATTTCCACTTTAGAAGCATGTGTTGGATATCTGCCTACTTGTAACTCCTTTCAGACAGCCATTTCCCTCCTATTTACCGGCTTTTTATCATTTTAATTACATGACAAATGCTACAGATTACAGATTTTTTTCCTGATTAATGTTGCTACTGAGGCATTCACTCTTGGAATACTGTTATAAGAAAAATATGTATTTATTCAATCTTTAGGATTGCTTAAATAATAAAAAAACTTGTCACTTTGTAAATCTCCTAGAAAAACATTTTTGTTTTGCCAGATCTTATGTTTCATACAGACGGCATGCACCATGCTAACAGTCAAAATACAGTATTACTGTAATATAAATATTTTATACACAACTATTTTATAAGCAATAACCCTGTAACTTAAAACAATGATTCTCTGTCATAATACAGATAATTAGAGATGAGCATCCTCATTCTGTTCATTTTTGATTGCCTCCTAATCTCTGTAAGTAAGAATACTAAACTCCAGTAATCCATAGATAATATGATGGGAGTGAATTTCCAAGTTGTGTACTGGGATCAAATTAGTTACCTCAGAGTCATTTTGTTTTCTGCAAATGACAAAAACAGTCCAGGAAATTAAAATAAAATAACTAGTTTCTATCCTCTCTGCTCCCCCCAACCCCCCAAATCTTTCTGAAAAATAGTTATTTGTAACCAAAAAAATTAAGTACCATTCTAGATGTTATTTGGTGATTTAAATTAATTCTGCCACATAGGAGAAATCAATAGATTATAGAAGTTCACCCAGTCAGAAGCAAAATAAAATAAATAAAAAAAAAAACTATTGGGCATTTTTATTCTCATCTCTTGAGTACTGAAGTGGGATTTTTATGGGGAACATCACGTATTTCAAATACATAGAGAAGGGTTTAGAAGATTAGAAATGTAACCTTGTAACTGTAAGCCTACACATCAATGACCCACACAGAAGTTCTGAGGGTATTTTCTCACATAATGCCTGCAAAAGTCCAAAAAACAACCTGCATCCTCTGAAATTTTTCTCACTTGTCTAGATAAACAAACTCAGTTTCTTCAGTCTTTATTTCCAAATCTTGTTTTCCAAACCTAATTCATTGCCGTTGCTTTCCTCTGGACTGTTTCCAATTGATCCACATCTCCCTGCCAAAAACTCCATGTGATAGAGCCAGAACCAAGTAGAGTGGAAGGATGACTTCATGAATCTAACATGACACTCCTATTTGTACACTGCCTCTCCATCTTTGTATTTATATATCACAGTACAATGTTTGCTTTTTTCTTCACACCACTGAGGTGCTTTTAAAAACCCCATCTTATCCATCTTGTCCATCTCTTATCGTCCAAACACTTACATGCTTAAATTGACTTCAGTTTAAGGGGGCAATTAAGGTGTGTAAAGCAATGCATATATTTAAACATCTCAAAGGTCAAAGCCAAATATTCCTGTCAAAGAGTTGTTATAAAAAAAAAAAAAAAATTGAAGAGCCAACCAGAATGAAACACACACTAATGCAATAACCGAGTTCTCTAATGTAATTTATCCTTTAATGATTTGTACTTATATGGGATCCAAATGTACCATTGTGTGAAGAACTAAATACTGCAATAACAGTATTCTGCATCCCAGATCTGCAGTTGCTTATGGAGAAGATGGAAAATTATCTTATTTCTAATTGAGTTTCAGTTTATTTTTTAAGTAAATAGAATATATTTTAATTCACTAGCTTTCAAGTTTTTTAAAAGATACTAGCCAGAGTAAAAACAGTCTACCAATTTAAAAATTTACATATATGCTAATGGTATTCTGCTAACAGTTTAAGCAACAATGGATTGGTCAAATTAAACTTGTTTATTTCAAATGTGTTTCAGGAAAAAACAAACAAACAAACAAAACCAAAATAATATCCAGTGTTTATTTTACTTCTATTTTGTTGTTACACAATTCAGTAGCTAATAGAAAGTTTAATTCTGATTGTTAATTTCTTCATTCATTCTATCTCATATGTGTAAATTTGGGTTGCCTTTTTTTTTTTGCTTCTTCTTTGTAAATATTTTGTTACTATTTTTATAGACACTGTCAAGAAGCTTTTCTTTTCATCACTGATTTTCTGAATACTTAATACAAAATGCCCTTTTAAATTTTATTGCTCTTTAAAAAAAATACATTCTTACCTATATGATTATGTAAATAAACATTTAGTTAAAGGTACAATTATTGAACTGCTTTTAAGGATGTTCGGTACATAACAGCTGACCCATCATGATGTGATTACTCATGTTGCCTTCATTTTCATTTCAACCAGAATGCAGGGTTTTCTTGGTCCTATTGTAAGAGCAGAAAAACAATTATTTTATGCATGACTGATGATAGTGATGGAGACTCTATATGGGACACAGCAGGAAGCTGAGAACTGCTTGATGCTTCAAAATGCCGTGTAGTTACAGCACATTCAAATATTGTAAAACCTAAATATTCAGCTGAATTTTACTTGTAACTTTAGATTTTCTAATCAGCTGTATATATATATATATTTAATTTCAATGACATGATGAAAACATAATACTTTTCAAAAAATGTATTATGCATCAGTTTTAAACCACAAATGAGTTCTGACTAAGTGGATGCTTTACTAGGCAAACTGGTGTTAGAAGTTAATTGGGTTTGACTAGCAAGTCCAGTTATTGGCACAATTTATAAGCTTTTGCAGAATTGTGACCATTCTGCTATCATACAGTAATATGCACAATGTGAGATCTGACAGTAAGTGCTTGCTGTCTGACAGTAAGTAATGAATACAAGTAAAAAATATCCTTATAAAATAGACCCCTTTTTGAAATGAAATGTAGTACAAGACTATTTTTCAGGATGCTTAAACATTTATTACATTGGCATATAATTAACTTTTCATTGTCTTTCTGTTCTGTGCCAAATCTGTTACAGCAATGGTCAGTTGTTGCTCCATGGTGGAGTAAAAACATTCCTAGTGGAGAAAGGATTTTTAGAAAATATTATTATACAGCTATAGTAATTATTCTGAATATGGGCAGACTTCTTGGCTCTTTCTGAACCCAGTGTTATAACTTAAAATCCTAAAGTAGAATTCCATAAATCCTGGTGGTGTACTGCCATATATATTTTTTTTTTCTTTATGTGTTTAAATTTTTACAAATGTTTAGACATGCAGTAGCTCCTTTAGTATCTAGCATAATTTTGAAACCAGTGAAGAAAATCATACATATATGAACAGCTGTGTGATACGTTTTGGTTTTATTTAGTATTAAGTGAGCTAATCTGAATGAGCATTTAACCGCCAGGGAGGTTAAACATTACTGTGAAGTGCATAAAGTTTTGCAATTAAATGCAGTTTCATGTAGGAGAAACATCACTTAACTTGCCTCTACCTCTATGATGGAAATGTTTAAATTTTTGGGGGGGATTGTGACCATTTGAGGTTGGTAATACATTTATCCCTCACTTCTTTTCCCTCAATTATCCAAAGGCTGGAAGAATCTACCTCCCTTGAGAGCTTAACTATTGTTAAAATCCCTGTTTTCCTGCAGGATAACCAACTCCTGGCAATTGCCCTGGAGCCCAGAGTTTGCCTTTGCAGGCTCATGAGTGCACATCACACCACCCGTCTCTTTTCCTGACTGCCAATTCCATCCCAATGAGCTGGCAGGGTGCTCAAATTCACATCAATTCTGTTCCATGATATTTTCATCAAATTGCCAAGCCTTAATTGCATAAGTGGGCTACATGTTTTGTTTTT
>VWZN01013744.1:226965-237725 GCA_013396955.1 Regulus satrapa
TCAAAAAAAAAAAAAAAAAAAAAAAAAATTAAAAGCTATTAGACAGTATCCAAAAAAGACTTATGAAGGTGGTGAAGCAGCTAGAGGTGACACCATACAAGGAGCAACAGAAGTTACTTGATCTGCTCAGCCTAGAGAGGAGGAAACTGAGGGGACACCTCATTGCAGTTACAATTCCTTGTGGGGGGAAGAGGAGCAGCAGGCACTGATCTCTTCTCTGTGGTGACTGGTAACAGGACCCAAGGGAATGGCCTGAAGTTGTGTCAGGGAAGTTTAGGTTGGATACCGGGAAAAGTATTTTTACTCAGAGGGTGGTTGGGCACTGGAACTTCCCTGTGACTCCCCAGGGAAGTAGTCACAGCACCAGCCTGACAGAGTTCAAGAAACATTTGGACAATGCTTTCAGGCACATGAGTGATTCTGGGGTTGTTCTGTGAAGGGCCAGAATTTGAACTTGAGTCATCCTTTTGAGTCCTTTCCACCTCAGGATATTCTATGTTTCTGTAAACCAGCAACAGGACAAGAGGAAATGGACTCAAATTGTGCCAGGGGAGGTTCCAGCTGGACATCAGGAAGAATTTTTTCACTATAAAGGTGGTTAAGCATTGGAACAGACTGCCCAGGAAGGTGGTGGAGTCACTGTCCCCAGAAATGTTCAAGAAATGACTGGGCATAGTACTTATTGCATAGTTTAGTTGGCATGGTGGTGTTCATTCAAAGATTGGACTTAATGATCCTGGAGGTCTTTTTCAGCCGTAATGATTCTATGATTTTATGATTCTATGGTTTTACTGGGAACAGGACTAAGATTCCTATAAGATCTGTTGTGAAACGCTCACTTGGCATATGTTCTGTGAAAGCATTCTTTATATATGAGAATACTGAACTATAAGAATTCATAGAGATTTAATTACATTCTTTGCAGTGAAAGTTAATATAGTGATTTTGACATAATAGTTTCTTATCCTTCAGAGCCTTGTCAGGTATTCTCTAAGGCTTCTAAAAGATTTTCCTTAATGATGTATTTTAGTTTACAGAAAAAAAAATATAAAAAACTTTAAGTCCTTTTAGGTGTAGTAGTTATAGATCGTAGCTAAAGAAGGTCATAGTGTATAAGTGGACCAATTACTCTTATTTATTCATAATTACTCTTATTACTCATACATATCTCTTGCTATTTTCAGCTTTTAAGAATAAATAATTCTGCAAACAATTGCATAACTCTGCCAAATAATTTCTTGCAAAATCCTTTAGAATGAAAATTCTCCAGAGATTTCCAACATATATTTTATTGTGGCTTCATTTCTGATACAATTTTGGAGTTTAATGCAAATGGATTTTAATGGTTAGCATTTTTATGGCTTTTTAAATTAATGGAAACAGAAAAACCTTCAAAAATCACATCTAAAGTAGCTACTGACTTATTAAAAATCAATGTACCACATTTTATAACATACATATAAAAAAATTCATCTAACGGCACGCAACACGTTATCTTACACTTTTGGTGCATAAAAGATGGTTCACTGTGAAATTAGTTTGAGCCTCTCTAAAGAAGCAGCTGCCTACAGGTAAGATGAACAAGACATGTATGTGTAATCATGTTTCCTTCTTCTGAATCAGCAGAACAATCATTTCCCCCTTAAAATAAAAAGCAAGAGATTAAAGGCAGCATTTGTTCAAAATAATTCAAAAGCTTTCATGCCACTTAAGTGATTTCACCAATCTTTCAGGGTTAGTTTGTTTTTTTGGTTTTGGTTTTGGTTTTGGTTTTGGTTTTGGTTTTCTGGGGTTTTTTAATAAGTATGTCTTTAATAAATGTGTATTTTGCCTTTTGATGTGAGCAAACACTGAAATTCTTACTTTTAAGGAAATCAAGGCAGCTCTAATCAAAGTTACCACTTTTATTATTTTTATTTAGAAACACAGATTTGTGGTGGTTTTATATTTCAATTTGTGTTTTTCCTAGATTTTTCATTTGTGACTAAGTGGCGATCAGAAATATGGGTGTGGATTCTGCAGGGAGTTTCCTTCAAACCATTCCAGCCTCATTATGCTAGATTTCAGCCAGCCACCTAGTGAAACGGTAGGACTGTAAAGTCCAAAGCTCTTCTAGCTTCCTGATTCATGTTGCAGATGCCAGACTGTGTCTTGAGAACAGGAGGAAGAGCAAGTAGTGTACTCTGCACCATATGTTTTCCCACTGGCCTACACCTTGTTCCACCTAGCAATGTTTACCTCTAAGACAGAGGTCTGTGATTCTATTCTCCTCCACACAGCAGAGTTGGCCAAAATTGTGCAGCAACAGTTTCTTACAAATTGTTTCCCCCCCACAGATGCATAGCTGGACAGGGAATTGTGACTCCTTTGGGTCAAACCTCCTTTCTGGTACAGTTCCATAAATCCATCCTTGCCTTAGGTGATCTCACATTGGAAGATCCATTGAAGAAATGTTCTTAAAAACACATATTAATGCAGGAAAGCAAGTGGCTTCTACCATTTGCATTTTATTATTATTCTGGCAGACACTCTCACACAAATGAAATTCACATTTGAATTGAGATTTCATGTATCTGCTTTGAGAACAAAGAAAACTGTTAAGATCAACTTACAACATACTGAAAAGAAAAGCTTTAATGAAAATCCTTAGCTACTGTAATGTGCTGTGACACACACTACACTGGGATAATTGTGTGTGTGAACAAACTGAATGCAACTGTACTGCTGTTTTGCTATCAGTAACAGAGATGGCATTAAATACTTCAGCAGCTTTACACATTTCATCTCTGTTACTAATACTAATGATACCTAGATGGCAACACAGAAGCATAATTACTTTGCCATCACCACTCCCATTATAGTATATTTGAAAGAAAAATGAGACCTTAGCTTTTCTACATTCTGAGCATCACAATACCATGAACATGAAGCATAACTGTGGAACTGAGAAAACATATTGAACAGAATACAAATCAAGAGTTCAATGACATAAGCACAGCTCCTTCGTGAGCTGCTGAGGATGTCCTCTGTGATGACTCTCACATGAGCTGAGTAAAATGCACTTTTATTTTCGAATGCACTTTGCCCAACAACACATATGTGAATGAAACTGGCTGGTAATTTTCAGGTATGTGGTATTTAGTGATACTGACCCTCTAGCTTGGAAAAAAATTAATATTTTTAAAACATCAACTCTAATACATGTACTAAGTACATGCCATATTAGTCTGAAAATATGCTATTACCTATTGCAAAAGTATTTGCATCCCTGTAACAAATCCGAAGTCATACAGCAAAGCTGCCTAGATGTTATAATGCCAGGGCACACACGTTGTTGTTTACAATCAAACATGTAATTTCTCTTGACCTCACTGGGCATTCTGTATGCATGACACTTGATGTAACTTTTCCTGCCATGATAAAAGATCATCTTTGCTGTTCAGTAATAATGCCTTTGCACTTTGTGTTTTTGTCTGTGACACACAATCTGCCTCAATAATTCAATTGGGAGTTTTCTTTCCTGTACAAGAGATAATATAGGTTCAATACAAGATAACACAGCATATAGCATAGAATGCTCTTCATAGCAGAATTTACTATCAGCCATGTTAGAGAAACCATTTAATTCCTCCCTTTTAATTTTTTTTTTTTCCAAGGGGAGAATAAATGATATTTCTGGTCCAGCTAATGCAGTGGCAAGGACTGTCGAGCTACATTTCTTCACTTATCATGAGCCCAGGTGTTAAACATGGCACATGACACCAGTACACACCATGCAATGAGGCAGGGGCACTGTATGCTGACAGAGAATCAATAATGAAGTGGAAAAGACAATGACACTCTATGGCATTGTCTCTCTTCCTGACAGATCTGTTCAGCCCCAAAAGTATTAATTCAATTGCTTCTGTAGCATCAGACCTTGATTTCATTCAGAAAACAGCACTCATGGGGAGACTGAGGGTAGCATCTATCATGCATAAATATATTTTATGGTCCATTCTTTTTAAATACTTAGTTATATAAATTGCTGTTACTACTGACGAAGCCACAGTGTATTCCAGTCTTTTCTTCTCAATGATAACCTTTTCTGTAGCAGTAATCCAATTTTAAGTCAGAGCTACCCTTGGCTTGACTCCATACTTGAGTATATTTTGGGGAGAATCTAGTGACAAATTTAGTTAAAAGTTAATTAATTCAGTTTAGAAAACAGAGCTATATTACTAGTAGCTATATGGTAACAATGTAAGTTGCTTTTATTAATTATTTTCTCTCTATTCTCTCTATTTGCTGTTATCACCATCGGGAAGGTACAATGTTTTCTACTTTTAGTTCACAACAAATACAGTCACACTCAATATTAGTTTACCTCTATGTCTCTGTTTATCCTAAAATGATGGCATCTATGTATTGAGAGGTCTTAATCATCAAATCCAAAACAGGGAAGATCTGAGTAATATGTCTGTAAAACACATCTGAGATATATAGGCTGGAAAAGCTTAGGCAGTTTCTACAAACAATATTTATCTACTCTACAGATACACAGACAGCTTGATTGTATTCCTTTTTAGGTTGCACAACTTTCTCAAATTAATGCTACTTACTTAAATTTTAGATCAAGGTTCAATCAAATTACTCACTGAAGTTTTGTTAGTTGTAATGGACACTGAATGTTTTCAGAATTTTTTTTTTCTTTTCAAACTAAGCTTTTCACACAGGTAACTTAATTTTTATTTGGGTGTCTGGCATTTAAAGATCATTATCTGGATATTTAGGTCTCTATTCTTGTGGGGGTTTGGACAGAGAAATCAGAAGGGTGAATTTAGAGATTCATATTCATATTCATATTTAGAGATTCATATTCAATACATTCATATCATCAGATCTGGTAGTACTTGTGTAATCAATTGGAGTTCAGCTCTACCATTTGTCCTTATGGTTCAGTCTCTATAGGAGGCTATACCAGAGTCAGATAGTGTCATTCCCACACTAGAAACTAAAAAATACCAGCAATGGAATTGTTTCTTAGGATGTGTACTCACACAGAAACTTTAAGAAATAATCTGGAATGTAAGCACAATTTTTGGTAGTGAATCACACATCACATTAATATTCTTTACTTGAGGTTTTGTTTTACATTTATCTAAATTCTGATGGCCAAAGCTGATGAAAAGTTATACAAAATCAGTATACAGATAAAAGTACAAAATAAGTCTGAAAAATGCTCTTGAATCAAGATTTGCTGAAAAGTCCAGGGAGGGAGAGTGAATTCTAGACAGTCACAGAAACTTTAAACAAAACTAGAAGGACACACTGAAGTTCTGATGGCAAGTTAAGATCCTGTCTAATTGCTTTTTTAATTTTAGTTGAGTATACTTATTTTCCGTACTGAAAGTATATTTTAATGTGGAAAGTAAATGTCCAGAGAGTGACCTCCTTGGAAATAGTATTTCTGTTAAAGTCATTATTGGATTTTTCTCTGACTGAAACTCTGCCTTAATGAAGCCTTATTCTATAAGAATTTAGAGCTTTTAAAACCTGTAATTCTTCCTCATGCTGAACCAGGAACCTGCAAGACATGCATAAGATACCATTTTGAAACAGGATTATGAGAAGTGGATGTTTGCATGATTTTGTGAACATGACTCTATCTAATGGAGGAAAACCAGATCATTTTTCACATCAGTAGCTTCTTTAAAAATTTTTTTTTTTGCTTTTATTTACTTTTAAAAGAGCCTTTAAAAAGCCTGCAGCATGATCCACTGATAGGAAGAATTAAGATCACACTGGAGACAGGAAAAGAGAGAAAGGAAGCAGGGAAGAAATGTGAGCTGCTATAATTTTCCTCTTGAGTAAGTAGTTCTTTTTGCAATCTGTATTCATATCTGTAACATATAAACTACTGAAAATGTGAAGCCACCTTAAGAGGATGTATGTTGTAATCTTGATTTTTGCATTAGAGAAATAAGTATTGCTTACAGCATCCGAAGGCTGGTTGTGCTGTGTGGAACCTTGTGTTACTCTGAAAAGGGTTCCATGTCAAACTGGGGAAATTACATTGTCCCAAATTTTCTCCAACAAGACATCACAGTAGATTATCTGGCTGCCACCACTCATCAGGCTGCAGCTGTTACCCTGCTCCGTTTGCCTGAACCAGCTCCCTGCATCTCTGCTGAAGTCAGATGGGATGCAGGCCATGCATGAGAGCAGGTTGGATTAGCAATAATAAGGAGGCAGACTGTGAAGCCAGTAAAGAGTCAAACATGACTGGTGGTGCAAATCCAGGCTCACCCAGACTTTTGTTTGGTGCTTTGGTACCAGGGCTAGTGAGGTTTATCCATCACAGCATTAAAAATAAAAGACTACATTGATGGTCTTCACCTTAACATTATCCCTTTGATTTAACATTGACCTCATAATTTTACACCAAAAGAATGAGCTGCTGCTAAAACATGTCAAGAATTCAGAATATAGGGAGTACTAACAGGTATTTTGTGACAATGTGTAGAAGCAGTGTATTGCTGAAGACTCTCTATTTCAAAAGGTTTCATAATTCTGCAGCTGTATACAAATGATCCATTTTGTTAATCTGAATTCCTAGGGTCATTAAAATTTTTTTCTCTCCTCTCTGAAGTAGTTTATTACTTTGAGAGAAAAAAATCAGTTTAAAGCCAGGTAAAGGAGGAAAGCTGACAAAAACATAAATTAGAGAAAGAACTTAATTTAAAAAGTGTCAAAAAGGATAGATAGTCTTAGTTCAATAATAAAGCTTGGTTCAAGAGCCTTCTATCTTAAAATAAAGCATTCGAGCACTCTATTACCTGTATACAACCAATCTTTGATTTCCAATCTAAGCCTATTTTTGCTTCTTATGTGATTAGCATACAAATAAAATAAAAAAAAAAAGAAAAAAAAAAGGAAAAAAAGAAAAAGTGGTGACTCTGATGGCACCTAGGATGGGTTTTTGACTTTTGTGTCAGTGTTAGTGAGAGATTATGTATGATTTTGAAGGAAAGCCTTTGATTAGAACCTTTTTTTTTTTTTTTTTCTGGAATCTAAACATCATCACTACTGAGTCAAGTTATGTCTACACTTCCTGGAATTTTTCATGCTGTGCCTTGCGTTGCTTTATGTAGATGCCAAAGAATTTTTAGGGATTTGACCTTTTCTGGACTACTGTACTGTGCTTCTGAATGTGAATACCTATTGAAGTCAATGTAGGAGACAAAAGGAACTGTACTTGGAGAATAAAAACACTATCCCAAGTTGCCAAAGCAACTCTTGTTTTCCCTAGGATTTAATGCTTGCTGGAGTTCTTGATAGGATATCCCTCAGGGTAGTCCTGTGAGCTACAGTCAGCATGTTACTCTTATTTCAAGATATTATATTTTAGTATAATCAAAGCAACATGCCACAAACTAGAGGAGAGAGCTGCACTTCGCATTATTTTCTTATAAGTATTTTGCTGCTTCTGAAATTATAGACCAAGCCTAAATTTGCCTCCCAAGCCAAAGATCATCAGCAGCCTGTACAGCATGTTATCATAACTTTTATGCCAAGACAAATCTTGGGTCACTTTGTTGGAGCCAGTTTATTTTCTTTGCATGTATTTTGATTTCCAGCAATGTTATGCAGTAATATTCAAAGTAATACATATAATCCTGTTTGTAATTCCATTACTTGATGTGGAGTGACCACTAACAAATAAACAAAACCAGTCAGTGCAAATAGTCAGAACTCTGAATTCCTTCCTACTGATCCATGCCATCAGCTTGCTTTTTTAGTGGCACCAACTGTAAGAGGAGATGTGTGTAATTACATCTCTGTGATTTCCTTTGGCTTTTTGCTGAGATAGGGAACAAAGAGGCCTGTTATGATGGTGAGATTTGTGAAGTCTGTCATACTTTGTTTGCACTGGCCTAAGATAATAAATATATTTCACATAGTTCATGCATTGAGTTTATTTCTTTCTCAGTGCTGAGAGCAAATAAGTCTAATCTTCAAATATCAAAAAAACTAAAATTAAAGTTGTTGGCTATTTTTTTATTTAATTATCTTTATAGCAACAGCTGCATCATTTGCAAACACTCAAATCTGATTAAAATTAAAGATACTGAATTTACTAGCCAAATATTTCAGTCTAATGATCACTGAAATGGCAGTTAGCCAAAATATTTAACAATTTAATTTCTGGTAGTGCCTACTGTGTGAGTTCCTTAACATCCGCTATCTCGTTAATATTTCATTTGTGATGAGATTCAGAAGTTCTTTGTAGCTAAGTTACACCACCATGAAGATGAATACTCCGTATTTTTTCTCACAAAGCAAATTGTCCCTGGGGGATGATAATTGACTTCTTGGGTTGGTCTCTGGGGATATTAAAGGTCTTCTAGATTCTTCCAAAGTGCCATTTGTGTCTGTAATTGCTGATCTTCTAAGACAAGTTGAGTATCCAAATGGACCTGAGCTCTTTAATTGCTCAGGTGCAATGAGGTAACATCTCTCTTGTAGGAACACTGAAACCCACTCTCCTGAAATATAACTTTTGGGAGGGAAGGTACTTGCTTGCTTTGTCTCCTTTGTCTCTAGACCATCTCATTAGGAAATATAACTGAGAGCCTGACCACCTTCTAGAAATGCATAGGTCAAAATACCTTGCAAAGGTTCCACCTAAGATTTCTTTAGGGGGCTGTATTATTGCTACTGTCTGCCTTTGTTTTGCATCATCGCTTTCTCTGGCACAGGTTTGTTCTTTCTTTTACTTTGGTTCTCTCTTATTTACTCAGATCAGGAAATTTGGTATTTTTCTCTGTGTTATACACAAATTCACTGACATGATGGATATTCTAAGAAAGAGACAAATAGATTGTATCAATATAAAAGTCTAAGTAATGAATAATGACCTACCTTATTTCTCTTTTTAATCCTCTTTTTTCATTATGTCACACAATATTTAATTTCTCACATAGTTGCATTTTCAGATGTTGTGACTTTTAACACCGTTACTTTCTTGCATTTGTACTGTAGTGCACTGTGATAATTATTCAGAGGAGCTAATGCTGACAGGTGAATACACAAGAAAATATTCTGCATTTGCAATGACAGTATAGCAAATAAATATGGGATTTCCAATATGTGGCTGAGATGTGTTTGTACCTTGGAAGCATTTCACTGCTTGCACTAAAAGTAAGGTCTTGCAGGAGTATAATATTCTGGCTGCAGGATGCTTACCTGGACTTTCCTCTATGTGTGTCCAATTCTCTTTTCATTATTCTTATATTTTAAAATTTTGTGTAACCTGTTTATGTGAGGAGAAAAATGGAAAGAAGAAAAGTAAAAGGCACATATAAAGCCAGGAGGAAAAAAAAAAAATCAGTGTGGATTTTTTTTTTTTTTTCCATTTCTCAAGCACTTGGTTATGGTACTAAATGTTACCACTTACTCAGCAAATTGTTTGAAATGGATGGAAAACAGTTGATTTACAGTGTATTTGGGTGATGACAATATTTTGCTCTTCTCTAATCTTAGCCATTTTATAGTGGGCCTGGGAAAAAATGTTTCCCTTCCTGATAAACCGTCATAGATAAGTCTCCACTTGTCTATAAGGCTTAGCTGTGTAAATGATGAAGCTAGGTCCAGAATACTGAGTGACAATGACTACAGAGATGCTTGGTCCTCTCTCTATTGCTCCATTAAAAAAAAAAAAAATGCGCCCCCAAAAACAAAACAAAAAACCCCCATCAAAACCCAAGAAAAAGCAGCCAACCAACCAAAAAAAAAAAAAAAAACCAAAAAAAAAAAAACAAAACCAAAAACAAACAAGCAAACAAAAAAAAAAAGAAAAAAAGAAGTAAAAAACCACAAAAAACCATAGCAAACCTTCCATGTAGCCCCCGCTCACGGGGCATTGCATGGTGTAGCAGCTACCTAGCTGTGTACTTCATGCCTTCCAGCTGGTCATACCAACCTATATCTAACTCAGAAATTCCTCTCTCATCAATATCTTATAAGTCAATTCCATAAGTCCAATGTACTCTGAGAAAACTAGTTAAAGAAATGAAGTCTTGGAGGGTACAAATGACATCTGTGTGGCTTTCACAGGTGCTTTACTAAATTTATGGCTTCACTAAGTCATGTTCCTGCCATCTAAAGGTGACGCATGGTCAGGCTTCCTGTTGCTCCTCTCATGTAGGATCCTGTGTTGTTTGTGGAAACAGCACCACTATTTACTGCACAGCCTCAAAGTTATATTAATTCAAAATAAAAACTGAACATATCCAGGTTCTTGGTAATAAAATATTTTAAGAAGAATAAGATTCTACTTTAGGTCTGAATAGTTAAATTTTGTATTGAATGCATAGTTAATTACTGCAATTTTTACATTTGTAGTAAATAAGGAAGTTTATAAATGCAATAACCTGCTGCATGAATACAATACTGCCATGAATAGAAGGCAGAGCAGAAAAGAGGGTTAATAAGGCAGACAATATAATAAGTATATTTTTACATGTAAATCAAAATATCTAAAATGTAAAATATTATCATGCATGAGAATTGGCAGTAGAAACAACAGAGCTTTAATCTAAAGTACACTAATGCAGCTCAAGTATAATCAAGGTTGAATAAATATTCATCACCTGTATTATACTGTACTCTGAAGAGGAAGATGCAGAAAAAAGTACAGGTCCATATTAAAATTCAGTTTTTGGCTTTGCAAGCTTGTTCAAGTCATTAATTTATATGCAGCTTTATAGCTAAGGGCT
>VWZN01013745.1:11947-28268 GCA_013396955.1 Regulus satrapa
CTTCTGCAAGCATGATCTTTGCTTTTACTCTATTTTTCTTGATCTTTATTTTCTCCCCTTACTGTTTCCTGATGAGGAGGGAGGTATAGAGCAACCCATCATAATGACCAAAAGCAAAGAATAAAGAAAAAAAAAAAATNATACAGACCTCAGAGCATGGAAGCAGAAGCTTGTCTGTTATTCACTCTGTTGTTGGACTCAGGCTCTCAGAACAAAATTACTCTAGAATGAGTTTAGAAAAGATGAAGCACTGATGGAAGTCTGAAGTATCTTCCCAGATCTGTGATCCTTGTGCAACTTGGCGAGTGTGTCTTTTGCGACCACTGCTGCAAAATTAGAATGTCAAGAAACTCTTTTGGAGACAACTTCTGATTAAGGAAATTTCTTCTGGCTTTTTTTTTTTTTTCTCAGAAAAAGCATGTGGGTGCAGGGATGTGTACAATGCATATCTGTCATCACCAGCTCACTCTTGATCTCTTGGCAAGGTGTAGCAGGAACGTGCACTTAGGATGTTCAAAGAGCCATGTTTGTTTCTTAGGCTTACAAATTGGTATGGTAATATTTCATTTAACATTTGTGGTAAAGTTACAAAATACTCCCAAGGGAAGTTGAGAAGTACATTAATATAATTATGCTTTGGGGTACTGGCATATGTGGTAATTACAATGATTCATGGCAGAAGATTTTTTCAACTCCTCTTTTAATATTTTTCTTCCCTTAATGAAAATGTCTCTCTTTCCATATTTTGTCTTTAGTTCCTCAAACACCTTAGACCCAATCTTAGACCAGATACTACTGCTGTGAAGTAGACTAAATAATAATTCTTATATCTTGATGCTGGCAGTGCTTCAAAATTAAATGCTTTTCAAGAATGACACACCAGCCACATTGCACTGAGGCCGCTATAGCTTCCTTCAGGGCTTGTACCTCCTTGGGTTTTCATCATCTCCCAGACCAAGCACAAAACATGCATTAGTTCTGTTCATCTCCACCAGCTTCAAACATATTCTTCTGCTTAATAAATGAAGTGCAACAAGCAGGCTCCTTGTGAACAGGCTGGATGTTCCTTGCTAGGAATATTTCTCTCTGGGCCTATCTTCTTTATACTCAGATGCCCATTTGACTGCATAATTTTGTATTTTGGTATTTGACAAAACCTTCACTGTTCAAATTGCCTAATTATACTTTCTGTCTCACAGTAAGAAAGTATTTTTGTTCATAAAATGCAGAGGTATAGTTTGGATTATGGTGCTACTTAAAACTTAAAATGCTACTTAAAACTTTTTTAAAAGTTTTCTCCATCTTATTGGCCTCAGAGATACAACACATCTTCTCCAGGCAGTTCCTAAAGAAGAGTAAGCAATATGCTGTATGTCAGTTACATCATATTAATTTAATAACACCTGGAATAATTCAGTAGCAAATGCTCAAATTATTCTACTTACCCACCCATCTCTAATTATTAATAGGAAGTCAAGGAATTAATTATTATTAATGAAGAACTATATAGTTCTTAAAGAGGAATTTTACAACAACTTAGTTGGCTGGGTTTTTTTTTTACTTTAATTTGGATCCATTTGCACAGCTGGGTGTAGCTTGTGTGTCCCTCAGGCACACAGCAGTTCCTGGCTGGCATAAATGCAATTCTGACTTGTACTGCTGCTGTCTGAAGCCAACATCTGCACTGTGGGGTTCTGGAAACTCAACTAAGCAGCAGAAAATGCTTTATCTCTATGTCTAATGCTGGGTGGCCAGACTGGAAGATCAGAGCTAGCTGTTCCTGATTTATTATGCACAACTACCTCAAAATGGCCTTGTTTATGAACAAGATGGGGTTTAGTCACATCAGCAAACCCTTTGTTTTATTCTTCTGACATCTAGATCTGACTTTGGCCACAATCTTAAGAGCTGGCAAAGGTAGAAAAACAACTTCAGGGAAAAGTGGTTTACACCAGCTTTGTTTGATTCATGTTTAAAATGGAATAATATCTACCCTTAGTTTTAGAGAACTAAATATGATGAAGAATAAAAAAGAATAATAATTTAAAAAAAGATAATTTTTGTACTGGTCTGAGAAAATTGATTAAAAATCCTCTTTTTCAGTATGAATCAAAGGCTTATTGTGGTTATCACTTGTTCCAGAAATCAGTGGTTCAGAGCTCGGCAGTGGGCATCAAATACAGTGTTGAGAAAATACTCTGCTTTCTAAGAAAATCAAAGATAAAAAATACAAGCAGTGCCTCTGGTTTTTATTATTGATATTTTTTTCCAGTTTTGGAGATTAGATTGAAGAATAATATTATTATTTTTCATAATACTCTGTTTTTTATTCGTTCCCATCTCTGACTACTCACTTCTGTAGAGTAGTCATGTAGACCCTCACCATGCTGGGTCTTACAAGGCCATAAACCATGCAAAGCTGAAGCAGGGATCCTCCTGCCAATGTTTTTTCTTGCTTAGTTTCCTGGGAAGAGGAATTTTGCCCCCAAAGATAAATATTTTCACTGCTGAAAGGCAGTGACAGAGCTGCAATAGAAGTCTGTGTTCAATCCATCCCATCTGTGGGTAAACACAATGTTAGATTTCTTTTCAAATGTAAACAACAGATGATTTTCAGACATGATTCCTTTAGAGTCATTTTAAAATGTGAGAATTCATACAGCATAATATAAATGTCTGGCAGTTCAAAGCAAAAAATGTTTCATCCTCGAACAATGGTTTTATAATTCAGAAAGTGATTAAAACAATACATTGAATCTTTAACATAAACCATGATATCCTAGGGATTGACTGTCCTATGAGACTACAATGATGCCTTTTCCTTATAAACTTTCTAGAAAATGCCATAAATTAAGTGAGTAAAAAAATATAAGTAGAATTACATGCAGATGTTGAATAAGCCCTTATCCCAGCATAAATATATTGTGTGCAAGGTATCCTGTTTCCAGGATCAAGTTTAATTCAACTTTGAGGTGACTTTCATGAACAGAATTAAGAAGCAGCCATTGTAATAATGAAAGTCCCCCAGATGTTAATGCTAGTTTTGCATCATCAGCTTCTAATCAGTCATATCTTTTCCTTTTGTAAGGAAGAACACATAGTGCAAGCATACCTGATTCATCAGGGTGTGATTCTGCCTTGACTTTACTACGGAACTGTGATGTGAATGGTATCCAAGGAAGTAATACTCAGGTAACTTGGATTGACAGCTAAAAACTCAGTTGTCTAAATAAATTTATTTTTCCTCTTGAGACTTTTGGAGGTACTGTAGGTCAAATGCTAAATTTCTGCAAATTCAGATAGTGCTTTGAACTACCATGTAGAGAAGAAAACTTTTGCTAATTGTTTTAAATAACGAACACATGAACAGAAGGAATCTTGTGAATTCATAAAGTAAACCCATCTTATAAAATAAATAGCTTAATTTGCCTAAAAGCCTTTCTTTTTTATCTAATTTCAGCTATCTTCTCAGTAGCTAAATCCACCTCATAGATTTTTTTTTTTTTAGTAGCTACATTTTTGGAGTTACTGATTTTCAGGAAAATAAATTCAGCCAAAAGAAACTGCACTCACTGACACTAACAGGTATGATATATATACTTAATGGTATATCGTTGTTTGGTCTTTTTTTCTAACAAGTATACGATGAAGAAAAGAGGATGTGACTTCTAAACTTAAGGCTCATTTGATTCCATGTCTTATTTTTTCACTGTTTTCCAAATACAACCAAATACAACAATCAATATAATCGATTCTTTATGTCTCAAGCATTACCTATTTTTTCCTTAAAACCTTAGTCAAAGACTTAATTCAAAATATTTCCAAAGAAAAGAACTTTCAGATTTCTTGAAGATAATGTTGCATAACGATTATCAAAAATAGACTCTTTAGGATCCTGTTTGAGATCTGGAAATCTTCCTATACATATCTGGTTTATCAGTATAAGTGAGATAAGTCTGCAATGCATGTAATTTATGACAGTTACAGCTGAGAACACAGTCAGTCAGGATGGACGTAGCCCTTATCTGAGGAGGATGAGCAGGAATAAGGGGAGGAAGGGAGGAAGGGAGAGAGGTGTACACCCATGTGCTTCTTAATTACTGCCACAGGTCATATACTACTCTCAAAGGCACTAATGGGAGGTCTATACCCCTCTATCCTTCACTGCAATGTCTTTAGCCAAAACCAGGAAATACTTTTCTCGTAGTTTACAAGGCATCTGTGAGTAAAGTCAGACTCCACTGAATTCAGTAAGTAAGCACATGCTACCTTGCTTATTCTGAGGAATACTTACCAATTCTCCAGCTCGAGAAAAGTGATATGGTCAGAGGTAATGCTCTGTATGTTGCACAGATGTATGTCGTGAAAATAGGACAGGATCTCAGTCTCTTTAGTTGTAGAGATTTTGTTTCGGTCTGCTGCACCCTCAGAACTAGTCGAGGCAGTTAAAAAAAGCACATTGAAGACTCTTTACTTAGGAGTGGAAACAGTCAAATTTTATAATAAGATAAACATTTTGGACTGAATCCCACAAGGTGCAGTGTTCTGATTTCTCCCACTGAAACACAAAATGTGTTTTGCCTCATTCTGCCATCTTATCTGTAATTAGATATTTGACTTCAAACAGAATGCTAACAGAATTAGTCAAAAGGGCGATGCAGGGCATATGAGCCTTGCTTTAGCTTAGAACTGGAAAAGACTGTTTATAGCTACTAAACAATAGTTTTACTGAGAAAAAACCTTTGCAGGATTAATTCACTTGAGTTCTGATTAAAAATTGATTACACATAAAGGACAGTTTAGGTAATATTAGCATTTAATAACTACTTCTTACAAATGAAATGTTTTATATTTTGCAAAATAGCCTTTTAATTGACATAAGTAAATACTTACACTTCACGAAAAACAAAACTAGCTTTTATTTGGGTTTCTTTAAACAATTTGATTTTCACTAAGAGATAAAACAGTATTTTGTTTTTGTTTAGTAGAGGAAATTCTAAATCAAATTTTAGATATTGTTATATGAAGCTTAGTAAGCGGAACATTGATTAACTGAAGATAAGGCATAAGTGTCTGGAGCTCTTGGAGCCTAAAGATCCTACTTAAGTTTCATATCACACTTCTAAAAGTAATAATCAAGCTGTCAACGTCTTTGACCAACTCAGCTAAAATAGTTAAAATTACATGTTTTTCATTTAGGCAAAGCAAACACAATTTACTTTGTAAAATAGTTTATCAGCCTTTCTTTCTAAAATCAAACTTCAATATAAAGAAGCAACAAAACCAAAAACAAGTAAGGAAAATAGAAAATGAAACCAAAACAAAAAAACTAAAAAGACCCCAAACCAAAACAAAAAAACCCAAAAACAAACAAGCAAAAACAAAAAAACCCCGACCAACCAAAAATATTCTGCTAAATTTTGAAATCAAATCTAATTTTATACAAACATTTTGGCACAAAGAGGGTTAAATTAACATAAATTATTAAATGCAAAGATGTAAAATTCTCATTTTAGATCCTGGCCTTACAAAAAACAAGTAATGATTTAGAAACATGTACCTAAGGAGGTACATTGGAGAACTTGGAGAACATTATGGAAGTCTGCAAGCTGACCCAGTAGCTCATGGAGATGATTTAATGTTTACTGTTTCATTTATATAATCAAGAATCAGTGCATGCACCAAATTCATACAGTATCAGAGGATGGAAACAGCAGCAATTGTACTTTTCCTCCTTCTTTGTGTAATCCAACGAGGGTACAACAAACAGAAACATTCCGTATAAGAATTGGGCAGCATTAGCAGAATAAAGAAGAATACTGGGAACAGAGTTTTGTAAAGAAACAGAGATTGAATATTGAATTTAAACACTAGGATTTTCTGGCTTTTGAAAATCATCATCTTGACCAGGTTGATGACTTGATACAAGAGACAGTGTGGCCGGATAGCACCATGCGCCACCGCCTTCCCAAGAGTGTCTCTGCTCAGGGGGGCATCGCTCAAGCCCAGACCCACCCTTACCCTTCCCAAGGGCGTCTCTGCTCAGGGGGGCATCGCTCAGGCCCAGACCCACCCCCAACCCTTCCCAAGAGCATCTCTGCTCAGGGGGGCATCGCTCAGGCCCAGACCCACCCCTACCCTTCCCANCAGCGGCCAATAGGGAAGGAGGAGGTAAGGAAAGTTCTAGAATTGGGGGGGAGTAAACAGATAAATCACAGGGGTTATTAACTGTGGGGGAGAGGCCCACTGAAGAGTCACCATAGCACTAATGGCTGTCTTATCTCAGGGGCAGGAGTTGGCTCACTGCCAGCTGGATCCTGGGGATACAGCAATATAAAAAGCTGAGTAAATTAGAGAAAGCTACAGCAAATTAGAGAGAGTAGTTTACAGAATGTCTATGAAGATGTCTGGTTTAAAAAGGGGGAGTAATTTTTTATCATTCAGCACTATTTAAAAATGATTTTATAAACTGTATTCTGTGGATCATTGAGAAAATAAGATTTTGAAGATCATTGAGTGCTTTTGTTAGCAGGAAATGGGAGCAGGCTTCCTATTGCCATTAACAGTTATTATATCCCTTTTTGCAACAATTATTCTATATCATGTAGCACATTTGCATTTCAAATCAAGTTTTTTACTGCTGACACTTCCCATATTCAGAAATCTCTCAGGTTGCTGAGAGGTTCCCTTGCCTTTTTTTCCCTCCCTGGAAGAAAAGGAAATGAAGATGACATTAATAAGAACCTTCAGAAGGATATGAGGCTGCCTCCTCAAAGGACAATGTGCTAAGGGTGTTATCCCTGCTTGAAAAATGCCGGTGCATCTCAGAAGGAAATGTGAAACCCTGATCCATCTGGAGCAGAGGAAGCTCCCAGAACTTATTTAAAAGTTTATACAATAAATTGTTCCAAGGTATGAAATGAGTTTTTCATAGATACTCTCTTGCATGATAAGCTTTTGTTTGTATTGAAACTCTTGAAATTACTTAAACAGTAAGACAAGACTAAAGTAGTCTTGTTATCTGAGTGCATTTACAAGTGAAGGTGGAATTGTACTAATGTACACAGTAAATTTACGAAGTCATTATTTTCCAAAAGTATGAGGACTAGCATTTTCAGATTATAATATTTCAAATTTTTAATGTAGATTTATGATATGCATGTGCTTTACCCATATGTGCTGTAGATGTTAGGGTGCATGAAGGTATCCTATAATCATTAAGATATTTAAGCAACATGCTTTTCAAGCAGGAAGGAAAAAAGCATGTGAGAAAAATCAAGAAAGTTGTGGAAAATCTGGAAGCAGGTGAGATAAATCATAACAGATTTGTGCTTTTCCCAAAAATATGTATTTCATTAATTTCAGAGTTACCATTTGGGTTAGTAATTTTCCTATTCCAAAAAGGGTTTTATATAGCTTTTTAAATTTTTTTTTTATTACAACATTGTGTGTTTTTGATTAAGTGATCCAGACAATTATGTAATGGCATGGACAAGAAACATTAGTTACTTACAGTGGTAACTAATAGTAACTAAATGGTAACTAAATATGAGAAACCTAATTTTTTCTTAATTACTGGTAAAGGCAAATATGCTATTTAATGGGGAAATGTACTCCTCTCTGAATTCAAAATTTTAGGAAAAATGGCTTTTCATGCAACATGTGTAAAATGCCTACTGGCATTGGTATACATGTTGTAGTTGGCATACTGCCTACATGCAGACACTGCACTATTTTCATAAGGTAATCCACGAGCACACTATACCCCTGGCAATAATATTGTCATTAATTGGGTCTGGTCACATTCAAGAATTTGGTGAACTGAAATGAAATTGAATGCTAATTAATTATACTTATAATGACTGCTTGGATTCAGGACCATTTTTATATCATCAGTTCCTACTAAAGTAAGTAGCACTTGTTTGTTACAAAACAGTCCCTACTGAAAGTGTCAAACACAGTGCTTCCACAATAAGCCTTCTCAGTAGGTTAATACTGAGGTTTTTTATGATGTCTCTAATTCCCTAACTTCTATTATGAACAATTCTGAAGGAGCTGCTAAAATCAAATAAACATATAGTTGAATGCAAGGACCCTCAGCAAATAATTTCTGAAATTTATCTTAAATATTGTCTGAAATGAAAAAAATGTTTTTAAAATTGTTCTAAACTTGAAGTGTTCAACAAGCTGATAATAGAGTTAAAAATACTGCTTCAAGTCCATGAGACATTGTGACTTCTAAAAATTTGATTAGATGCAAATTGGGGCAAAACAAATGGGTTTTAAACATTTTTTTTTTCCTCTTCAGAAATAGCAGGGGTTTAAAAAATCAATATTAGTACCTTGGTATAAGCTGACAGCAGTGATACTGAGTAGCAAGTTTAAGGACTTTTACTTAGAGTGAAAAATATAAGCATAATGCCCTCACTATAACTTTGAGCAGAGGGATGACTCAGGTAATTGATCTGTCTTTCATCAAATGCAAGGACAAAGAAGTGGTTCATTTTTTTACTCATTTGATACTGTGCAATAATGGAAGACCTGATGGCTCAGCTGAGGTGTTTGAGTTAATGCTCTGGGGACTGTGGAAGGTGGCCCGGGTACCATGGCACAGGTGGTTCTCACAGAATAAAACATCCTCAGAGTGATTAAATCAGGTCAAATTTCTATCTATATTAAATAATACAGATATTAACTGACAGGTTCTTTAAAGTCAATTAATTATCATTATAGGTTGCATTTTTTGCACTTGAAGTACATATTAGATTGAACAAAGATTGTGTAGGAATGATGTAGGGTGACTGATGTGAACTCAGTCTTTGTTTTCTGCAGTGCAAAAGATGTGAAGAGAAAAGGGGAATATATATATTTTAGACTTGCATCCCAAAAAGTAATGTTTTTGATGGAGCATAAAAACCTGAGAAAAAGTGAGGATTAAATAAAAATAAGGGTTTAAATAAAGCCTTGGTTTATTTCAGGGGGCTAACCTCAAGCCCAAAGAGATATCCAAAACTTTTGTTGAATATAGATAGACCTCCACTGAGTACAGTAGATTTTATATCAAGCTGAAACTAAGGGGCTGAAGTTTTTCAGAGGTTTAGTGAGGTGGTTGTTTTTCCAAGGTTCCTTCTGAAATGGAAGTCTAAAATTTAAATCAGCATGTAACCTTTTAAGAATACTCACTAGCATAATTATTTTATAAATTTTAATGTAACAATATATATGATATGTGTATATCCATAAAAAGAAGTTGCACTTTTCTTTCACTTGAAAGAAACAAAGTAATGCTCTCATGTAATGAAAAAGCATCCCATTAGTTTGCCTAGAAGCTTTACTCTGAAGTTGCTTTAATATGCCAGTCAAGAAGGATATTTTTCTCAAAGTCTATTTACCAAGCCCGTTTTTCTGTTGAGAAGTTACCAAAGAATCATGTATTTTAAAATAATCTATGTATTTAAACCTGTTTTATCTTTCTCTTCCTCAGTTCACAGATATGCTGGCCTCAGCTTAAAGAAACTTCAAATATGCTGTTTTGAGTACATCGAGTTACTTGTGCCAAAAGTTTTTGATTCTGGAAAGAGATCTGCTGCACTTAACTATGTTTGACATTTCTGCTGTCAATTAAGAACTACATAGAAATTGCATAATGGAATTACATATAGATTTCAACACAAAATGGGCATTCACCCTGTCTAGTATGACTTGTGACAGCATGCCTGGGAATCAGGTGGGGAATTTCAGCAGAAGGAGGGCTAAGAAGCTTCAACAATCCAGTGTCACTGCAGTCCACTCAGACTGTGACTAGCACACTTCAGAGCTGCTGCAGAAGAAAACATGGGACTATAGAAATACACCATTTTCCATACAATGTTATTTTTGCATGGTGCTTAGATGATATCTTGTATTTGAAGTGACTCCAGTTTGCCAAGACAAATACCATTCTCTTCAATGGTTCATTATTTCTCACTACATCCTCATGCCAGACTAAAAAAAGACATGTAAGATAGTCTGGTGATTTGAGACAAGTAATGTCAAGGGATACAGAACAGTTTGAGACACATAGTTAAAAACAATGAGTTATGAATTACAGAAAATTAACTGAACATGCACCTGAAGTCTGCTCACTTTTACTTAACCTCAACATTGCTCCTTGTACAACACAAGCTGTGTAGCTTCCTTGCATTCTTGCTCTGTTATATTGTGTTACTTCATATACAACATAGTAAGCCACTATAATTAAGTTGAACCAACATGCTTTAAAATCTGGGCCATAATTTAATCTACCATGATATTCAAGATATAGGAAACTAGAAGTAAGGTCTATTTTTGTAACGAAATAACCTGGATGTTATCTGAATCATTCAAATTAAGAAAAAAATTATAAAATATAGGAACAGGTATTTCTTGTTTGTACATGTGGTGGAATGTTTCCTGATTTGCACTGGAATATGATTTGAGTCCAGTCTAAGTTTTGCTCACAAGATAAATATTCCTGAAACACAGTGTATTTTCTGTGCAATATAGCTCCAAAGGCCATACTTAATTCTGAAAATGCAAGATATTATATATTGGTGCCCAATATTTTGTTTTACTCAAATAAATTTTAAAGTGATGTTTGTATAAGTGCCTGCATAGCCAAATACTTCAAAATTTAGTAACCAATATATGAATACCTTTTTATGACTACTTATTTTTCTATACTAAGCAATAATCCCCTCACCTCTGATTTGGGACACTACAGCTAGCTAGAGTTCGTTCAATGTTTATTGGACTGGAAAATCCACAAAAAACTGGAAAGTGACTCCATTTTAGTCAAATTACCCAACCCCATTCACTAACAAATTTTAAATTCCATTTGAAACATAAATTAGATAGTAGCTACAGGAAAAAATCAAGTCCTTTACTAAGTTAAAAATTAAAAATTAAAAAAAAAAAAAAAAAAAAAAAAAAAAAAAACCAAAAAAAAAAAAAAAACAAAAAAAGGGACTGCATTCTTTTCCCCCTGGCATAACTTTTAGATCCTTATGAAAAGAGAAGTCCTGACCTCTGTGAGCAGGGTTGGTCTGTTGACATATTCAACCAGTTCAGCTGATTCAACTCTTGGATTAGCACCTAATTTTCTAGGGTTTGTTCTGAACCATATTTTTAAAGGCTGAAATTACCTATCATGCATTCACAGAATCATTAACAATCTTTTGTAGATATTTAATGTTGTGTTTTATGTGAAAAAATGTGTTTTTGCTGTAGTTTGGTTTATTTTGGATTAGTGACAGAAAAGAATGGATTTAATTTTATCAATCCTGGAAACGTGTAGGTAATCAGAAATTTATTTAACAAAGAATTCTTGCATTTGGAGTTTGTTTTAATTTAATCTCTGAACACAACATAATCTCTGAATATCATGAAACAGATTTACTTTTATTTATGCAACAAGGAATTGAAACATAATATAAAGGTTTTTTTTTTCCCCTAAAAAAGCAGTGATGATAGAAGAAAATTAGTTTTGTGGTCCATATCAGTAATGGATCAATGTTCAGAAAGAACACATGATAGCATGGTACAAGGCTCTTAGGAAATAGCTAATGGAGGATGTTTCTAAGAAATTATTAGATTTATCAAAAGAGTAGGACATGCTCAAAATTAGTTCCTTCAATTACCCTACATGTGCATCAGAAAAATCAAGGAGTATACGAGTCCTTGAGCTAAAACTCAAAGGTATTTGGGTGGTTTTTTGCATATTTTTTATTCTAAATCCCGATTTCAATACTGTAAGGTTTTCACAGTGCCCTTCTGGAAGAAATATCCATCATATAGCAGGAAATGTTCACCAACATGATGGGTAAACTGCCTGAAGGGTCATGCACAATGACTTGTACTAACTGAGGCAATGTTTGGCTCTGGTCAGTTTCCAGTAGTGCTCCTCAGGGATCAGTTTTTGGGCCAACTCTTCCATGATTTATATCAATGACCTGAACAGAGAAGCTGAGTGCACACTACGTTTGCTCATGGTGCTATACCATAGGGGACCATAGATTCCCTTGAAGGTAAAGAGACCTTACAGAGAGACATGTGAGCTTTGAATGCTGATAGTTCTGTGATTTTACAATTCACTACTTTTTTTTTAAATTACCCAGGTGCAGTACTCAGAAACAACATAGCAATGGTGAAAACAATGAAAAATAGAAGAGTTTCTCATGCTTTTAGAGACTAATTTCAAGCTACATGCATCTGGAAGTTCATTCATACATTTCTGAAAACACCAGGTTATTTCACAATTACCTGTAAGGAGAAAGTTGAGGTTGCACGTTGTATGAATTTAGCATATGCATGCACAGACTAATGTTGTTTACTTTGCAAAGTTGAATAAATATGTAAGCACAACCCTGGTTCTCATATAGGAAAGAAAAATAAAGAAAAATAGAGATTCTCATTAATTAACTTCTTTTGAGCCTCCTTTCTTTCCTTTTTATATGTTATGGAAAATTGCATGCAACAGGGTTTTTCAGTATTCCACATCTGACTGCACTTTTCTTCTCAAATCAGAGGCAGCTTGTCAGAAGCAGGAAGATGATGCCTTTTTAAATGATGACTATCACCAATTCAGCTATTTTGCAGAAGATGGATGTTTTGCTTTTCTGAGACTTGTCCCATCTCACAGGCGCGTCTCTGCTGGGTGAACCTATTCTGGTTCTGCTGCCCATATTCAGAACCCACCTCTTTGTCTTCTGTGGTAGATAGGGTTTAGGTTACTAGATCCACGACTCAAGCACCTCCATCTACCTCGGTGCTTAAATTCATGACATGTCTATGTCCCCAAAGCCCTCACCTACAAAAATCAGGATCATTTTCCAGAGTACTTATTTTGCAGGATTTAACAGAACAAACCTAGAGATAAAAAATAATGGTTGCAAAGTTCTCAGAGTATAAATTATTATCACAAAAAAAGTGTTAATTATAATTTGCACAAGCTAAATTGCCTGACTCTCTTGAAAACAGTCAAGGAAACTTGATGATCCTAAAGGTATTTTGCAACATAAATTATTCTGTATTTCTATGAAAAAAGTGAACAAACTTTCTGAAATATACAGTGGAAAGGGCAGATTCAAATTCCTCCTCTGCCTGATAGGCCCAGGAGCTAGCCTTGCTCTTAAGCTAGATGAACCCCTTAAAATGTGCTGTAAATTAAAAATGTTCTACATTTTCACATAAATTTTTCCTGGTTCCTCTTTCTCGCATCCATGGACATATATAGTTTTGAAGGCCATACAGAGAGAACCAATAAAGTGAGATTTACTTACTATATAGTAATTATATTTACTATAGAACTTCAACACACAGGAGTCAGTGTGCTCATCTCTTTCGTAGATGTATTGCACTTCAGAAAAATATATCAGCTTGCAAAATACAGAGAAGTCTTCTTATGGACACTTAAAGGAAGGATAGAGAACTTTACCTGTCAGGTCTGAAACAGGGAGCACTGGAATATGAGTTAACTCTGCTCAGTTCCCTACACATTTGATGTCTATTTGAAATTTAAGGTTGGTAAATTGCAATAATTTTAGATAAATATCATCTAATTAATCTGACTGACTCTAAGAAACTGCCCAAATACAGTTGTGGTTGAAGAAGCTCATTGCATCTGCAGTTTATTCAAGCAGATTAATTTTTATTGCTCAAAGAGTCTGTCATACCCCAGGGATGTGCTGGAATGGTTTCATTGTAATCAGAGGCTCTATGCACATGAAGGATTTGTTAAACTCATTCTGATCAGTTCATCAAAAGCTTGAATGCCATTTGAGAGCCTTCTATACTGATTGGATTTCACTCAAAAATTCTAATTCAGAGTAATAAATATAGAGCAAAAGTTACAATGGGGAAGTAGGACAAATAGTATCAATTTTCCTGCAATTTATCTTCTTTGAACAGCACTGTCTCTTCTGTGATCTGACCCAACAATTCAAGAGCACTCATAAAAAGGATTTATTATAATCTTCCGTTTTTCTCTCAGGTATATCTTGTATAAGTATTTGTATGTAAGAAATATTCATAGAGGATATTCTATCTCAGGATTTATAAGGGACTCAAAAAAAAAAAAAATTAAAGCTAGGCTTTCTTTCCTTATTTATACATCTGATTTTCCATGTTTTGCTTTAGGATAAGCTTTCTCAGTGAGTAAATACTGCTAAGTTCTATTTTATTTCAAGTGGTTTTATCCCGCTGAAGTTGTCTGTGGTAAAGAATGGGCTGTAAGTGACTTTATCAGTCTTGTATCTAAGGTGTTATGCAATTTTCTGTGAAACATATAGAATTATAATGTTAGCATTTGTGATTATATATTCTGTTCTATATTATCACTGTTAAGAAGCAAATAAGGTTGCTATGAAATCAGTTGGAGGGGAAAAAACATGTTCCCCAGAAAGAAAAAGGGCCTATAACCCATCATTACACCTTAAAATCATTAACTCAAATGCAAAAGTAACATTTAAGATTCCATTTCAAATTTTTATGCAGGTCAATTAGATTTATAGGAGAATATAAATGTATTGGTCTTCCAGGATCAGACCCCTTCCCCTTGGCCAACTATTTTTTTAGGGTTCAAGACCTAGGAAAGATGATGAAAACAAGAAAAGTTCACTGTAGTAGTTTGCCAAGTCTCTCAAGGGAAATCCTATAATAGACAAGGTATCTGTGCATACATTCATGAATGACATGCATAATGGAGAAAATTACTGCCTATGGTTTCAATGATATTCTAGTAATGGGAAATGATACCTAACCCAGTGAGGCTTGTAGGTGTTCGTATGGCTGGTGTTAGCAGCACATAAATGTATGGATTTTCTCTCACAAATGTTTCAGAGCATTATAGGGGTTTAGTGTCTTCCTGTGATGGTCAGCTTGAACTGTTTAAGTTTACATAACAATATCATTTGAAAATTAAGATTTTATTTATTTATGAACTCATAGGGTTAAAAGATACAACAGGGTATCAATCTAATTTGTACAGACTAGTTTACTATGAAATCTCTACAGTAATTTAATTTTTCTCATCAGCTTTTCTTCAGAGTGTTCTGCTGTATATGCAAACAACAGCCTGAGTTACAATTATCAGATGAAGCAGATTTAATTTTATTTCACAGAAACTACTTTAATGTTACCAAACACAATGGGTTCCAAACAGCCACAGAGAATCTTGTATTTTTTTGTGTGACCTGAAGAAGCAGTGTCTTCTTAGGGAGGGAAAGATAGGTGAGCAAATGTTTCTGGTTCTTGTGACTTTGGCCTTCAGACAATAACTTGGTGCTCTGCTGTTCCTGCTAGGCACAAAGAATTGCAGTGTCAAAACAGAGATGAAGTTCGAGTGTCGATGAAACATGTGGAGCCCTGGCTCTGGGAACTTTTCCGGGGGGACATGTGTCATGAGACCGCAGCCTCGCTGGGGAGTTCAGTCACCCACTTCTCTCCTCTGGTGTTGGTGGGGAGCAGCAGCCGAACCGGTGCCTCCTGCGCTCCCTCCAGCAGCTCTCACTCCAGCAGAGATCCCACCTTGGGATGTAAAGTTGTGGCACCTTGTGGATCTCTGCAGGCTCCAGGTCTCCTGCTGCAGCAGGAGAATCCCAGAGACCTTTCCCTTTTCTGTTTGCAAACTGAACATTTCCTGAGAAGGACAGTCTGCCAGCCAGCACTCACTCAAGAAAAGACAGCAATCTTAAACATCCCTGACACCTTTGTTTATTCAGAGGGTTTTCTGTTAGGATTTTTCCATGTACAGACTAAGTATGCTGCACAGTCAATCTTTTTGCTGGTTTGCTCCACTTCTGCCAACAACCCTAGCTAATAAAAAATGGACACATACAAAAATTATACAGAATGTAACAAAATTTTTGTGTGCTTGGAATTATGTGTGGGCACTCAGTCAGATTTGGAGAAAAATATTCACTTTTTAATGCACACAACACATCTAAAGTTCGCTATTAGGATGGTAATGAGTGCTTTCAGAGGACCCTACTGCCACATACAGTGGCCATCTGCACATAAAACAGATTTCTGTTGTGGAATCAGAAGACTGGCAAGCCTTAGATGTGCAACAATTCTTTCTTCCCTTGCTCCTCCTAGGTTTTTCTTGAAGCTTCATACAGATCAAAGGTATCACAATTTTTAATGTAGTATATATAATATTAGTAATAATGTAATATNTCCTCTCTCCCCTTTTCTTTTATTTTATTGTCTATTGGAAAATGAAATTGCTTCATATGGCTTCATGGAATATTGAATTATTCACAGCCATCTATATCTCAAATCACAATTCTTTTTAGAATCCAAA
>VWZN01013745.1:53234-64804 GCA_013396955.1 Regulus satrapa
CAAGATTAGTGTAATCTTGTTTCTTACTATGCTTTTGTGCTCACAAATGAGCAAACTGAAAAAAATACAACATTTTCTAAGCATTTGAAAACATCATTGATAAAAACACATATGTAATTAATTTGCTCAATTGTCTCTTCTGGCAAATGAAGCATGCTTATTGCATGTTGATATTATCAATATCCCCTAATTCATCACACTTGTATCACCATTGCAGACCAAAATTTTTTTTTAAAAGAAAAACATTAAAAATAATGATGTGAGCAGTTCCATCTGGGATGTAAGACTGTACTTCTTATCCTTCTATTCCATTGTTGATATCCTAATCTCATGCTTACTACACCTGTGTAGTTTGTTTTATTGGTTCTCTGTGTAAAATATAATTTCAGATTATCTTTATTCTTCAGGGGGATTATTCAATAAGACAGGCACACAACGGCCAAGCTGACCTTTTAAATTTTTCGATAGTACACTCTCTTTTTTTTCTTTCTTTGTTTTGAGTTGGTTGCAGGGGTGGTTTTTTTTAGTGTGTGTTTTAACAGGCCTGGAAGACTACTTGAACTTTGTATTAATAGCTACAGAGGGAAATGAAATAAATGTGATGACTTATAATTACCTTTTCTAGCATAAATATTTTCTGCAGAAGTGTCAGTTCATAAAAAGAAAGGCAGAAGAAAACATACAGGCAACCACTTTTTCAAGAAAAAACAACTTCTTCAGAGAAAAGCTGTAACACAGACTATAATTGCATAGCATTTTGTAATTAAAAAAGGAAAAATAAAACCACTAATGCTTCTCTGAATTAAAGGTCAGTTACTGACAAGAAAATAACCCAAACAAAACAAACAAAACTACAAAAAACCCCAACACACAATTGAAATTTTAGCTTTTATATGGAAGGTGTTTTTCGTACCAGAGTGGCTAAGAGTAAATAAGGCTGCAACACACAAATTTGGGAATTTATTGAAGGCAAAGTCTTCAGCAGAATGATGCAAGGACTTGGATCTAGAGACATTTCATGTGATTCTGTATTTTACAGAATCAGGGTGCTTTCCCTACTTAAATCTGTAAGAAGATAGCTGCATTCCTTCTTTTGCTTTCTTTGTTTACTTTTATGACAGGAAAAGGACTGCAACGACTGCCTTTGTGTCAGTCAGTGAAGCCAAACATCTTCAAGTCATGAGAGAAAATAAAGGTAGATTTTGTGATCTGTTTTTCAATGTTATTTTCCAATTGTTTTTAATATTTAATATAATACAATTTATATGCATACTGCAGAATAAACAACTATACAGTATATTTATATAGTTTTCATAATTATTTTCACTAGTAAGAGAAACGATGAGTTGTACAAAGATGCTATAATACACACTGAGAGCAGGTGGAATATGCCAGGGTTAATGCTATGCAAACTCAGAGCTTTGAAAGATTTGTCCAGCTTAACTTCTTTAAATGGTTTGCTAACCTTTCAGAGGTGTAGCAGTAGAGAAGCCCCATTAAATCCTTATTAAATCCTGTAAACCTTGGGATTGATTATTCTAGTTGAAATTATTCCAAGAGACACATCTTTTCTGCTCTTCTTCTTTTATTTAAATCTGATTTCACATTGATAAGTTTCTGTAGCATCCTTGAAACACTCATATACCCTCATGGAATAATCACAAATGTCATCATGGTTGGCCCTACTTGTTTGCACCATAGCTTATCAGTGCAAGGCATCCTTTTAACAAGTAGGACTGGGAGCCTGTATTTAGCTGCTGGTCAAGGAAATATCAGTGTGATGGTAGAGAAAAACCATCATGATCTCCAAAACATCCAAGCCTGAGTGGCTGGATACAATGCAGCCACGGCATTTTTCTTGTTTGGCTTTGTTAAACTCTTTATAGGAGGGGGATTATGATGTTAAAGCTTTTCCAGAGCAGTTAGTAGGTCATGCTATTTTGGAAGACTTATGTATTTTTGTAGTAGATAATGTTTGAAGCAAAAATTGGACACTCTCAGTGGATTTCAGGGTGTGTGAAATTACATGGGAATGGAACAAGAAAATAAAACCTAAATCTCTTAAGAAGTTTAATGGCCAGACTGAGCAGAGCCTTATTAATGTTTTACTTCTGTCTGTACAGATGGCCTAATGTTCGAAAATTCTATTTGCCTTTTGCTGGTGGAGGATACACCCAGACTGCAGTAAGTAAAAACCTCTGTCAGTGATCTGTCTGCCTTTGTAAATCTGGGTTTACATTTGCAAGAGATAATAAACCAAGCCAAACCAATGTGAACCTTGTTACCCCAAACTGGTCACCTTGCTATTTCTCTTTGTAGATATCTTTTTCTTTTACTGATTCCATGGTCACTTCTGAAGGAATGATGCAGTGAAGATGAGAGAGACCAGGTGACCCAGTGAGAGTCACATAATGAATTTTCAGGACTGTTCCTCTGGAATTTATCATGAATTTATGTGTAACTGCAGGGACACAATACTACGTGCTAAAACCACCCCATTCCTGGACTGATGCAAGTGTAATATTTCACACTTCCCAAAACCTAGGATACCAAAATGCAGGTAATTTGTGTATTTATTCCACTGTAAATAAGAGCACCCCTCTGGAGTTCTTAGAGAGTAACATCACAGGATTGTTGACTGATATATCGGAGAGCACCTCTGCTGTTGAAATGATATGCTGCTGAAGAAAAATCCTACAGTGCAATAGCCTCACTGTCAGCGCATGAACCCTTTCTGCTGCCTGTGACTGACAGCCCAATCCATTCTTACTCAGTTCCCACACCTATATTTGCTTTAGGAAAAGAGCAGGCCAGGTGGTCTGCAAGACTATCTTCTTCTAGGCAAACAGGATGACCTCTGAAGTTAAAGAATCTATCCTTCGGTGAAACAGAACAGAAATCTGATTGCAATTTCTGAAGTATCATGCTGGGGAAATGGTATTTTCTAGGGAAACAAGGAACCAAACCATTTGACCTTTTAAAGGTCACTTTTAATGTCAGTAAGAAATCACTTGGACACTAGGATAGCTGTGAAGGACTGGTGTTCTATCTCCTGACAAAAGCACTTAAAAGTAAGGTTTTTTCAGTAATGTAGCTCCTTGGAGAATTTGTAAATCTTCCTCAAATGTACTGAAAATTATGGAGAAATAAAAAATTAAAAGGAGAATGTTTGTTACTTCCCTTTGTAGATATCTCTTCCTTTTATAAATACCAGGGTACTTTCAGAGTCTTCATTCAGTGAAGATGAGAGGGAGCAGATTTGACCTCCATAAGGAATCAGTAGCTAAAGAAAATATTTTAAACATTTTATTTACAAACAGAAGAAACAGAAAATTTCTACTCAGTACAAAATATTATTGATTGCAGAGCTTAGAATTTAAGCTGTGTGAGTGCATTTTGATAGTCTTTTTTATTTCTCCTTCCTGCTTCCTCTGCTGTTTGAAAACCCAAAGGGAGAGCACTTGGAGGCAGAGCCATCTGCTCCCCTAAACACACCAAGTTCAATTGTGTATTTTAGCAAACTATGACACAACACTTCTCACTTTTGAGGGAAAATTCTACGCTTCATTGTGCTTTGTCAGAAATTCAAAAAACTGCAAAGCACATTTGGCCTTCTCATTTAAGCTCTTTCAAAACTGACCATTCTGTTTTGAATGATGGTCAATTCCTTGTTGTCTGTGAGCTTCTCCTGAACATTTTTTGCTTTTAAAATTTTATTATTTATTTTCTTCCCCAAAAGAATGAGGTTCTTTAATTGTTTTCTATTAAACTCTGTTGCAAAGCCTAAGCTTCAATTTCACAATTGCAACTTTTCAATTAATTCAAAGAATATATTGATGAATAGATGAAGACTGTTTGCCCTGATGCTAAATATAAGAACATATAAACTCATCTGTTTTCCTTTGCTTTCTGTTCTTTGATTTAACACTCCTTGAAGCTTGACATTGTTTTAGTACAAGGAAAATAGAAAGGAAGACATAGTTGCCAATGGAGGGGAAGTCCATGTGCATCTCATCCCTACCATTTTAATGCCAGGGCCAGGGGGAGATGCCCAGAGTCTGGAGACGATTGCAGGTCCACAGGAGAGCACATTAAGAGCCATGTTGGGGATTCCAGCCACCTCTGGACAGTAAGTTGTCCATCTTCATGGGGAGGCCTGCTTATCTTCCCCCATGCAAACATGGGGAGCATGGGGACATAAACAAGATGGGTCAGAGATGTGGGCACACCTACAGGATTTTGATCTAGCAGCATCAGAGAGAACTGGTGGGACAACTCCTATACTTCTCTGCTCCTGCAGTGGAGACTTGGAGTGGAAAGATACAGGCCTTTAAGAAGGACAGGCAGGGAGATGAGGAGTCAGTGCTGCTCTTCATGTCCATGACCAGCTGGAGTGCATGGAGCTCTGCCTTAGAGCTTATGGATCAGGATTAAAGGGAGGGCAGGGACAGGTGTCCTTACAAGGGGGATCTGCTACATACTCTCTGACCAGGAAGACCAAGCAGATCAGTCCCTCTTCAGACAGAGAGGACAAACCTTATATTCACAACCCCTGGTGGTCTTCAACCATTGTAATACCTGTTCACAGGACAATACAGCAGGGCACAGGCATCCAAGAGGTTCCTGTAAAGCAATGGCAACTTTTTACTCCAAATGATAGAGAATCTGACAAGGACTGATGCTTTTCTGGTCTTTGTTCTCACCAAAAAGGAGGGACTTGGGGGAAAAGTGAAGCTTAAGGGCAGTCTGTGCTGCAGTGACCATCAGTGGACTCTGATTCTCTCTTTAAAGGAGAAAAAAGAGCCCTCAGAAAGCTCACTATCTTTTATGTTTTATAAAGTAGACTTGGCCTCTTCAGGGATCTGTTACATAGAGGACCATTGGATAAAGTCTTAGAGGCAAGATAGGCCCAAGAAAGCTAGTTAATATTCAGGTATCACCTCCTCCACACCAGGAGGGATAGCATCCCAAAAAAGACAGTCAGACAGAAACACCAGTAGGCCTATGAACAAATTCAAGCAAAAAAATGGAAGCCTGCAGAGTATGGAAGCAAGAACAGGTTCCTGAGAGGAATACAGAGAGATTGACAGAGCAGACAGGGATCATGTTATCGAAGCTTAAAGCCTGATAGAATGAAATTTAGCCACGGATGTAAAGAGGAACAAGAAAAGCTTCTGAAAGTACATTGGTGTATGTACTTTTAAAAGAAAAGTAAAGATAAAGAAAAAGTATGGAAAGAAAGAAAGAAAGGTTATGGAAAATGTGATTACTGTCGTGAAGGTAATAGTTAGCAAGCATATGGAGAAGGCTGAGGTACACAGTTACTTTTTTGCCTGAGTCTTCACCAGCAAATGCTTCAGCCTCCCTACCTGAATCATAAAGGAAAAGGGAAAGGACGGCAGAATGAAGACCCACTGCAGGAGAAAATCAGGTTTAAAGGAAGAGAGCATCAAAGGAAACTGAAGGTGCACAAGTTCACAGAACCTGATGAGATGCATCTACATGACCTGAGGGAACTCAGGGTGGATGAAGTGGCTGTCATGGAGCTTATAATTTGAGACAGATAACATATTGAAGTGAGATTTACTTTGTAAAACCTGTTAAACAAATAAAGCAATTAAATCTATTAAACCAATTAAAGCTCTGTAAACATTTCAATACAGATTTGTGATGTCAAATGGATTAGTAACTACATAAGTAACGTAAGAATTCCTAAGGTTTTAGGAGGGTAGCCAAGTATGCGCCATCATAAAGACAATGAAAATTTTCTTTCTTTTTGATGTAATTCCTTCTCAAATTTCTTTAGACCTCCACCTTCCATCTTTATTCTATATTGCTATTTTCCTTTCTTTATTTTTTTTAAATGATCTGCCACTCATCAGTTTAAAGACTTTATCTTTTACTGATAAAGTACTTTTACTTATGTTAATTTATCTTTTAATAATTTTACCTTTGTGAAATCAAGTCTGCATTTTTTTTTAGTAGAATATAGGATCAAGCAATTGTTTAACTATTTTTTGACAAAAAATATGTTGTGTTGGAATGTGCTATCTCTCCTTGGTTAATATTATGAGTCTGTGTACAATGTGAAGACAAAAGATGCATGACTTATGTCTAAGTTAATATATTGAGCTTATGCTTTGTTTCACATATCATGTCTCTGTGATACAGACGACTGCACTATCATTAATCTGTTTAATTTTTTTTTTAATCTTTTGTGCTCTGGCGATTTTTGTCACACTAAGTTTCTTAATTTTCAGGGAAACAGAAAGAACAGAATCTAAAATTAGTAATTAATCTGTAACTGCACAGGCTGCTGCTTTAAAATGACAGTGCATCTTTTAGAATTAAACATTCAGTCACAGCATGTTGCAGTAAACTCAATGAAACTTAATATCTTCTGAGAGACTTTTCAAACAGAGCATTTAACTGAAGTCATGTAATGACACTTAACTGGATTTTTTTTTTTTGCTGGTTTCAGTCAATTGGATACATTATTAGTGAGGAGCACAAATGGAGCTGAATTTCAAGAGGCGCTCACTGAAACTGTCTTCTCATAAAGCCAATAGAACACAGGCAATCGTTGTAACTCCTGTGGCTGCTAATCTTCTGGATCTGATTAATTGGAAAACCAGATAAGAAGTGTCTATTTTCAGGATAGTGTGACCCTGATTCCTTGCTTGCCGTTGACTGAAAAGCACATTCCTCAAACGTGAGAAAAACACAAACCAAATGAGTGTCAGCCTTGACAGAAACAAGAGAGGGTTGACTAGCAAAAGATAAGATATGGATTTCATAGAAATGCGATACACAGTAGATTTTCTGAGTATAATTTGGTAAAAAAAAAAAAAAAAAAAAACAAAAAAAAAAAAAAAAAAAACAAAAAACAAAAAAACCCAAAGTCACTGTTGCTTTAAAAGCTTTGCTTATAAAGCCACTGCAAGCACATTTTTCTAATTGTATCTCCTCTCATTTATCTAAATCCTTCTCATCCCAACATATTTTCCATCACATTTATCCATGACTACACTTTCATAACAGCCACTTTGCCTGCAGGTGGGATGGTGGGACTTTAGGTGCCATGGCACTAGCGCTGGTTCTTTGACAAGTGACAGGTGGCTTGTTTCTGTCCCCGAGGGGTGGGATAATTTATCTCACCAGTGGGTTCAGCCTCTGGCAGCCTGGAAACTAAAGGCCTTGAATGTTAACTCCAACAGTGGCTGGGTATGCATAACAAGACTATCTCTGGAACCAGCACACTGGCTAGGAGGATATCCAGCCTGCAAAACAAAATGCATCTGTATACACTTTGCTGCTACCTACTGATACAACTAGAATAAAACACACTGATCCTTGTGGCATATAAATTACATGGCACATCTCATTTGTCATACCATAAATAATTTGAATAATAGATGTAGAATTTCTAAGCAGGAAATATCAGAGATTTGAATTAAAGTGCAGTATGTGCATCAGAAATATAAGAGGAATAATAGTAATAGTAATAGTAATAGTAATAGTAATAGTAATAGTAATAATNAGTCCCTCACTTTTTAAAATTATTTTTATTTTTTTTTTTTTTTTTTTTTTTTTTTTTTTTTGAGTTACCAATTCTTCGGAAGATAAGAAGTTACTAGAGGGTGTGAATTCAGATTCAATGTTTATATATCCCACAGAGGAGTATGTGGTCTTTTTCAGTGCTGCTATAGTGCCAGGTTACAGAAAGAACTTTGATAAACAAGATCATTTAATTATAGAGAATTGAACACTTAAAGCAAACAAACATAAACATTCAATCATTGCAAATAGATTTCTTTTAAAAAAAGCAAACCAAAAGAAATATAAATTCATTTTAACTTTATGCAAATTATGTTGCCCATGTTATTTCTTTGCTTGGAACATCCAGGAAGAAGACAAGAAAGTAATTTATTTCTTAACAATCCAGAAACTGGTAGATTTATTAGTAAATTCTTAAAAAAATCATCCTGTATGCAAAGGAAACTTCACACTACATATCTCCAGAGTAAATAATACTATTTATATGTCACAAAATATTGAATCTCTGGTAAGATGAAACAAAATTCATTACAGGTCTATGGTCAGATCCTCTATATTTCAGTAAGATTTAAGGTATTGATGAAACCTCACTTTATGAGTTTCTATTGTATTCTTGCAAGTAATCATGGTACAATAAAGCACTGGGGAAGATAGGGAGCAGAAATAAGGTGCAGATTATAAACAGCCATGTCTATTAACTGTTATTAACTTCTCTTATGGAAGAATTATGGATAATCTTGAAAATCATGTCATTGTGCTGTAGCTCAGGCTGGGTTTAACAGAGACTATTAGACAGGACTGATACAGTGGGAACTGAACAACCAACTGTAGTGGTTCTTACTGACCTTAAAATGCATGGAAGAGGGAAAAAAACCTGATGCATGTATGACAATTCATACTGAATAAAATCAAGCAACATTTTCAGGCAGGAAATTAGAAAAATCTCAACACATTTCTCTTTTTTTTTAACTGAGGGAACACTCTGACCATTAAAAAGAATTCCTCTCCTTGGGAGGGGAGCTGTGAACACTCAGTAAAACAAAGAGGACATGGAGCTTTCTAATATGTGTATGTGTGGATGAAAGCCTGTGTGAGCTAGTGTTATTTCCACCCTCATTTATGGATAAAATTACTGAAGGTTTTGCAAATACTTGTTAAATTTGCAGTATTTTTTAAAGGATAAAAATTGCAGGGCCATTTACCCTTTCTAGTAGAATATTATTCTTGAAATAACTCTTAATTCTATACATTGTTATCTTGTATAAGTTATTGAAACTGATTTTAATAACTGCAGATGCTGAGGATTGCAATGGAATGCAATACTTTAATACTAAGACCTAGATGTCCTCTATAGTAAATGAAAACTAAAATTAATACTAGAGAATCACTATTAATGTTTTGTTCTTCTAAATAATGATTGGAAATTGTTCCAATATGCCGCTTTTTCCTTCACAAAAAAGTAATTACTTAAAGTTTGTTTGTTTGTTTGTTTGGTTGGTTGGTTGGTTTATTGCATATGGAAAGCAAGAATGGTGAATTTGCTAAATGGTAGATAAATGTAATGTGTATATATAGCTATGGAGTAATAAATCTAGAGTTTAATAGATAGAATAAAAGCTTTCCTAATACATGCAAGCAAGATACATTCATATGAGTCTTGGCAGCCAAGAAAGAAAAGAACAAATAAAATTTATGATATCATCTGTGGCTACATGAATGCAGATGGCCACAAATATTTTTCAAAAAGAAGGCTTCCTTCCTTTTACATTCATCATTAAATACTTTTTGAAGCAATGATCATGTAGGTACTAGTGCATTGCTAATAAACACCAAAAAATTCAGCCCACTGATGCTGCACCTAATTTTCAATCTGGATTTCATGAATTCATTTAGCCTCTCCTTTCATCTGAAAAAGGTATGATATGATTCCTTCCCCATGTATATTGTCTGGTTATGAATAAAGGCCTTTAGACCTGAGGTGTTTTGTTTTGTTTTGGTTTTTTTGATTAAAGGATTGATTCTCTGACAAATACCAAAATTTAAATTTGCTTTCTGAATGTATTTAAAATATTTATTACAGTTCAGACTGTATCATTTTTACCCTTATGATACCCAAGTGCCTTTTTAACTTTATTTCTCTTTAAAACTTCTTGAGTGCAGATTTAAAATTCATTGTTATATTTTTTACACAAATGAAAAAAATCAGTTATTGGGCTTGTAACTTGCTTATAGGTACTTAAGAAGGTCACGAGTCACCTTTATTGTAGTTACAGTATTTCACAGAACCATAGAATTCACAGAATCACAGTACATCTTCTCTGCACACCTTTTTAGTGTGATGTCCTTCTTATATTTTAATAGTAGTTGTATTATTTCTTGACCAGGTTCAAAACATGGATCTATTAGAAGTAAAACAGATCCTCTGAGGAAGTTTTTCCACAACACTGTATGTAAGAAATTAAAAATTTCTCAGCTCATCATGTATAAAATGAATGAATGGACTAGCTGATTACCACTCAGTTCTGAACAAAATTTAATTCTTCTATACATAATGAGTAAAGGTGGACTGCTTTGCCATATAATATGAATTCCTTTACAAAGGCCCCTTTCCATTTTCTATATTATATGGTATAAATTATATTTTCATCCAGAAAATTTTTCAACAACCAAAAACACCTTAGTGGAGAAAATTATGTTTGCGTAGTGTCAAAGGTCAAGCCACATCAGCTGGAAAATTTGAATATGCCGACTTGGAGGTTAAACCTTAATTCAATGTGGATTACCTCAGAACTCCAGATTCAGTCAAACCTTTTATTATCCTGAGACTGGTTCACCACAGGAATCTCATTTTCTCTGTTTATATCCTGGAAAGACTTTCCTTTTCCCCACAATACCCATAATAAGTGGTGACATTTTAAAAAAAACTTTTTAATCTTCTTAATGGCAAAGACAGATATTATGTCTTCCACACAGGTTTAGGTTCAGAATCCATATTTTATAATTTCATTCATGGAGTGAAATTGACATGAACACTATTAAGATTGTCATATCTTGGACCATAATCTATTAGCTTTTTCACTTACTAACAAAATAGCAGGGTCAGTTTTGTGTGTGTGTATGATCTAACAATTTAAACGGCATAACTACTGTCTAATGGTGCTTTGGTGCATAAATAGTTACCAACTTCATAAAAGTAGGACTTCAGTCCTTGTGCATCAATATGGGCCAAAGGATTTAATCCAAAATTTAACATTTTATGGCAGTTAGAAACCTATCTGCTGGTGCTTTTTTTTTGGTGAGAAATCAAATGCATATGAGCCAAGGGACTAAGATACACTTAAAGTATGTGGCATTCTGGATTACTGACCATAATAAGAGATGCTTTCATACAGATTGTACAGTATATGTATTACATCAGAATTAGTCTTTTCTTGGAAGTATTAGCATTTCAATTTGCTGGCTGCTGTAATTTTTAGTTCATAACATCTTCGTATGAACTTATTTTAATGAAATTTGTAGAAAAAAAGGAGATTAAAAACAAGACTATTAGCAAAAAGAGAAAATTAAAAATAATTATATACATGATAAATTTAAAAACCAAGGGAAAATAAAGCTCCCTGAGACTGCAAGAACTATATAGGTGTCAGTATCATCCTAGGTGACCTATTCATTATTTCTCTATCCTTTTTCTGTTCAACAGTTATGTCATAAATCCCATTTGTAATCCTAGGATTTTTTAATGCAACTGATATTGTAAGGAATGTCCATGGCTAAAAAACCCATGTAACCATCATGTAACTGTCAGAGGCTAACACCTGACAAGATGCCTCTGCAGAGCAGAAGGACCTGGTTGTCCTGACTGCCAGCACCTGCCTTGTTGTTGGCACCAGCTTAAGTACAAAGGGCTTTCTCACTTATCAGCTGCTTCTGCTTTGTGGGCCTCCTAATCATTGCAAAGAATGAAAAGAAGGAAAATGTGTTGAAAGATATAGTCATGCTAAAAAAAGAAAAAA
>VWZN01013746.1:3778-22210 GCA_013396955.1 Regulus satrapa
ATCCGCCTTCAAGTTTATGTATTGATTTTTTTATAGCACCCACCACACTAAGTGTGAATTACACATACAGCTCTGAACACTCCACCTGCACTCTGCCCACTACTGCATTTTTTCCAAGATTACTTGTAACATATCACACCTCTGCACAGTGTGAAATGTTTGCCATTTTTATTTCTAAAACCCATCTTCTAAGAAGTTGTTTCTCTCTTCACTAAAAAGTTACAGTTGTTTAAGAGGCAACACAGGCCACATAGAAAGTGAGAAAAGGGAGGAGTTTTTGACACCTTACAACACTATGCACAAACTGAAGCTGCACAAATTCCTGTAAGGAGAATGATTTTGCTTCCAGTGGACAACCATCATATCACTTGGGGGGAGGGAGGGTAAGGATACCACCATTTTTTTCTCCAGTAGCTGTCTCTGCAGTGTCATTTGAAGTGCCTTATGGCTACATAGCACTGTCTGGCATGTGCTATCCAATAACTCCTAGTAGATGGCATGCTATCTTCAAGGACTTCTATGGAAACTGTACCTGCATTACATTATAATTTTTCATCTATTATCATTCACATTACCCTCATCCAGGCAAAAGAGTTCACTATTAGTCTGAAAACATACTAAAGCATTTGAAGTACGATGGCACGAAGAACTCAGTGCTGTTTCACTGCCTGTGTGTTGCAGGAGCTCTTGGCTGTTTAGATCCACCACCATTGTACATTTCATATACTGCCACCTGCAGAGCTATGTTTGGCCACCTCTTTGGTGTGCCAAGAATTACAGTTACATACACATGTCACACCCAAATTTAGCACCAAGAAAACACAGCTTTCACTTGGTAGATGGTATTTATCAGGTCTACACATGATGATCTGTTTTACTTAGGGACAGGAACATCTATGACAGATTACCTGTAAACATTCATTTTACCACCTTAGTTAAGCCCATTTACTTTTCTTAGTAATAAACTCAGTCTTGATACTATTTAAGCTCATTCTTATGCAGCAATGAGACCTTGAGTTTTGTTGTGTTAGGGATCCAGACTTGACTCTCCAGCACTGTCTAAATATCTCCATTCTGGCGAATGGCATTTGGCAGTTAGTCACTTATTCATGTGTGATGCTGATGGAAAAGAATTGATGCCATAAGTATGCATCCAACTCCTGTCAACATCTTTCCTAAATTGCAAGGACAGTTTGCTTTTATAGTTCTTTGCTGGAAAGAAGAGGCAGTTGGCAGAAATGAAGCTGTTATAAGAGAAGTTCAGACAGGGCAGGGGAGCATAAAAGAAGATTCTCCATCTTTTACCGGTACAGAGATTTAATTCCCCATTAATATTCCAGCTATTTGCAATGGCAATTTGAGATCTCACTGTGGCATCTCTGGCCAAATGTCAGTACTTAAACCGTACAGACCCTGAAATTCTTCCAACAGTCTGTCATTAAGTATAACCTAACAAAATTTAAGTCACGTCAATATGAGAAGAAGAGTGTGCTACTGCAAAGCCTTTTACCTTGAAAAAGCCTTTAATAGCATTTGAGCAACTAAATATATGTTATAGTTCTGAGCTCTCAGTTTTCAGAGAGTAAAAACAAATTCTTTCCATCCATACAACACTCAACCATAAGAACATCCGGTGTCTTTTTTTATGACATAGACCAGTTTCAGAAGCTTCAGAGGAGAACATGTGCACACATATATCCAGTCATTCTCTGGTGCATTCTTCCAGCTTTGAACACTGAGTAGATTACAGACTTATCTGCTCTTCTGCATCAAGAGCCTCTGTCACACAACTGTGAAACTTGAAAACTGGAGAAGAATGCAGAGCATTTTTACAGTCGAGGTCAGGCAACAGCTCTCCCATGGGGTGGTGCAAGGATTTAAAGCATGTAGTTGCCTGTCTCAAAGAATGGTCAAAGCTGCAGAAGGAACTACAAGATAGGCCACCACAGCAGAAACTTGAGATAAGCACAGATAGCAGCATTGGGAGGGTTCTAATTCCTGGCCTAATGGAAGGGAAGATTTGGTTAACACACTGGAAAAAAATTCCCACTGTGCAGACTGTGAGAGAGGAAACAAATGCTCACACCCATGCGAGCCCATGTGGTAGTGACATCTGTGATCACCCTGAGGATACCCAGAACTTGTGTAAAGGTAGTGCCACCAGAAGAAGAGCTCTGGGACCCCCAACACTGAGAAGACCAGGGTGAGGAGGACCAGCAGGATCCAACAGTATCCATGGAAGGTATGGAAGTATCCGCCTGCTGCTTGATCTCTCCAGCTCTCTCTCTCTCTCTCCCTCACCCATCTGGCCCCCTTCTTTTTCCTATTTGTTTCTATCTCTCTACCTCACATTTGCTGTTAAATAAAATCCATACTATTGTCTTCAGCCTATCATCTTGTTTGCACCTTAATTCAGGCAGAGCAATCTTTTAATAATTGGATCATAACAGGTGGGGGGTGACTGTCAGTGACTTGACTGTCTGTCACCCTTTGCAGTCCTTAACTCACTGGGGTTTCCTTACTGAGACACTGATCCCACAGGCAGCCCATCCCCACCCCTTCCTGTGCAAATGCAGTCCCATATCAGAATACCAGGAGAGAGTCCCACTGAAGTTACATGTGTTTTCCTTTCCTCATGTCAGGGGTTTATGGCACAGAAGCTCCTCTTATGCTTTTATAAGAATCCTTCAAATACCACAGCATTACACTAATATGAAAACTGGTATGAGGGAAGAAAAAAAGTCAATTTTATATGCACATCTCAAAGCAATCTCATCTAAGAAATTACTAACAATTTATAGTTGCAAGATTACTGGGCTTGAATTTTATCTTTTATTCTTATTTTATCTTTTGATTTCTCATCTAGAAGTGGAAATACGTTTCAATTAAAATTATATAAACCAAATAATTTACATTTATTTGCTATGGATAACTGCAGAGCAGTTAACATTGAGATGAAACAGCTAAAGAAACTTTCAAACTATTTTCAGAAGTAAAAAGATTCTTGCAAACAGTTCTTCACAGGAAAAAGCTACACGGCAAATTTTGACAGCCAAACAGCTGCTCTAGAAAGATATATCAAACCTTTTAATGAGAGGGAAAAAAAGATACCTGTTAATTACAATTATCTTATCATTTTGTATCAGGATTGTATCAGACATGCAAATATGGCAAGTATTAGCTTCTGAAAAAAAGAACTGACAGTAAAAAGAGGTCTGCTTTCTATTCAGATGACTTGCTAAAATGTCTGTGTTACATTTTAATTCACAAAACAGCATATCTACTTATATATTCACATAATTAAAGATTACTTGGCAAGTCCATCTAATTTTATACAGATGTAATTTAAATTTTATGGATTCTTGAATAAATATTCTTAAACTTTTGAGGTTTTATGCTATAACAAATTTTAAAAGCAATGAATGAATTAGGAAGCAATTTCATTATTTTTCCTGAAGAGAAAAAGTAATATTACTTGCAAGGGAAATAATAAAATGTTTTTCTTAATCTGGAAGAGCTCAAATACTAATTTTCAGAGAAAAAAACCCTAATGTTACTTTAACATTATTTAATAGGCAGAATGGGGACTCTTAGTGAGTTTTCAATGTCAAAATTCAACAATTCTCATAGAAAATTAATTTATTTAGGATAAAATACTATTAAAGTATTATCCACATTGTTTATAATTCAAAGTATTTTCATTCATTTTTTTTTCCTCTTTCTTCAAGAAGGAATCCTGGAAAAAAGTTCAGCTAAATTTCCATCAGCTAATTGAAATCTGATGTGGCTGGAAATTAGTTCATTTAGTTACCTAATTCATGTGGTTTTACTCAAATCAACACTGCAAACCAATGTTTATATATGATAACATATATGCTAGAAATCATACTGAGATTTTGTCATAATTGTGGTTTTAAAGATGTCATCATCAGTATATAAGAAAGACCTGCTGATTTATTTATTTTTTTTTTTTTTAAATTTGAAGAATATTCCCCTTTCTGTAGCTCATTAAAATAATTTCAGTCTAATTCATTTTACTTTGGTATATGAGGTAATAATTGACAAAGTTAAACTATTCATAAGAGGAAATACAGGTCTAATAAAAAATATTTTAAAAGAAAATAATATTTAAAGAACCACAAATAAATATATTACTAGTGTTGGTTTCTAACAAGCTTTTGTCTATTTGGAAAATATAATTTACACAAAGCAAAATCACTGTTATAAGAAAGATGAATACACTAAAATTAATGAAATTATTTTTCTATAAGGAAAATAGAAGTAAAATATTTTTGTCTAGATATTTATTAAAAAAACCCAAACAAACAAACAAAAAAAAACCCAAAAAACAAAACACCAACCAAACAACATTTGAACTGAATAGTACTGAAGCCTGGCTGAGCTTTATTTGTCCATCTGAAGCAGCCCAGTAAAACAATGCCAGATGGTCATGTTATTTCACTCCTAAATTGAATTTTAGATTTGAATCAGATAAATGCCTATTACATCGTTTGCCTTTGAAGCATAGTCTGTTGTCTAGGAGACCTAAGCAACATACATTTTTCTTTTCAGCACATAAGAAATTATTTAGATCCAGTATGCTTGACATGTTGAAAGATCACAGATAGGTCCCTTGTGACTCAGGGAAGATGTAGAAATGTATTGCATTGTTACTGCACTGAAGAGACTGTTTAAATTCTCCATTGCTTCTAGGTCAAAACTAGCACATTTCGAGACACAAGTCTTATATCTCAAGTGAAAGAGCAAAATCTTGATTCATTACACAAATTTCTTCAGATTCACTATGTTGAGGGAGATTACTCCTTTCTCATTCCATGAATTTACAAAACAATACATTCTGTCATAAATAATGCTTATCAAAATATGTGGTACATTTGCCACATCTGCATCTGTTTTTTTTGGTTTTTTTTTCTTTACTTAAGGACTTAGTATAAGCTTCTGATGCTGAACAAGTGTCCTTCCCGAGGCGGAAGAGGTGATGCTGGTGTAATGGAAAGGGATTGTTGGTGAGAACAGCATCTGCAAGTGAATACTCTCTTTAACCCTGAGAATAAATGATTGCTTCTCAATATGTCCTTCAAGAACAAATCTCCCACAAACATTTCAGCTCTGCTCTGTTCATTCATTGTTTTTGAAAAGAAAATCCACCAAACCAACACCATACAATTTGAACAATAAACATCCTGAGATTTAATATTGCCCTTGCTTAAGAGGGAACACTATGAGGCAAGGTTGACATATTTTCTTGTTCTTCATACCATATTACCACTATGGTATCTTAAAAAACAAATTCAGTAAGGAATTCCTGTATACCTTGAAGTCACTTCATGTCAGTTTTCCCAGAAAAGAATAATTCCCATTTTTCCAGGAATAGAAAGGTAATAGTCTACATTTAGTGCTATATTCTTAGGAATATAATTGACTTTTAGATCAGTTCAACCTGAACAAATCACAGACTAGCCTGGGAGTTTCTTTTCCTTTTAAATTATTTCTGAAATAGAGCCATGCTTTCATGCTTCACTCGAACATTGATCTTGAACTACAACACTTGGTAGGATTTTGAAAAACAAAAAACTACATCTATAAAAAGAAGAAAACCTAGATTTTTTATTTTCTTACATTTCTCCTTGTTCCTCTGAAGCCACTGCACAAACAGTAGATGTGTCCCTGAGATTTTTTTTGCCTATAAACATTTCACATTAGGCAGTGCTGGTCATAGAGACTGTTAAAAAAAAAAATAAATTAAAGAATCTGATAAGGAAGTATGTCCCCTGAAACAATCAAATATACTGAAAGCTGTTGAGATTTTTAAGCATAAGTTGCAGATGTGTAAAGCTTAGCAGAAGTAGAATGGGATATCAAACCCTTCAGAAGAGAGGAAAAATTTGAATGGTGGTGCAGCTTTTCAAAAAACACAGTCTGAGTTGGGGGCAGGTGAGGTTGCCAGTGTGTTAGGTTTTATTTGTTCTCTCTAAAAATATAAAGATTTGTCATCATAGTATTCAGCAGCACTCGCTAATAAAATGAGCAAAAAATGTAAAGCATTTTTAAAAAATTTCTGCATATATCATGTAATACACTTTGAGGTATCTTCTAAGTGCCATGTCTCATAACTAAACTGCCTAGAATGCCTAAGTGGAAGAAGAATGAAATGTGTGACAGATTCAGAATTTATAATTGTTATTCTTTTTAAATGGGATGCTCATACTGTTTATCAATGACCTGAGGAAAATCACCTTCGAGGATGAAAGGAATAAAGTGATTGTCCATGCTGTCTTAGTCCTGATACTCTGCTGAACGCTGACTGAGAATTGCCAATTAAGCCTAATTGTGATAAATTATATTCTCTTTATTAAGGATAATGGGGGACTACTGTCTAACAGGTAATAACCCTAAACCACTCTTCTAATTGTGGTTAAAACCTCAGGTTGGATTTAAATGACCATGGATGTGACATGTCAGTGCTCCATGTACTAGACCATTATTACAGTATTCTCATTTACATACACAATTAATTTTGGGACAGTATTAGACATTATTTTCCATAAATATGGCTGACTAGAATTTCAACTTCAGACTGTGAGTTTTCATTTGAACTCTATCTGAATCTGTGTTAAGATGGAGAGATAGGAAATGTTCTTGCATCTCCACATAATATCATCCTTTTCTTGACTTAAAACAGCCCCTGTAGCAAAGAGCATTCTGAAATATGCAAGAAGTTTGAAGACATCCAAGTATAAACTTCCCTCCATATGAGATAAAAACCTAGCCAAGAAAGACTAATCATTCCTGGACTGATCAAAGCACAGACATGGCAAAAACAATGCCGCAAAACCTTCCACTTGGAAAAATAATTTTGTTTAGGCAAACATATACATTAAGTGTATCCATAAAATTATTCTATGAAAGTATTTCCCAATTTTCAACCAAAGCCAGTGCTTCTAAAAGCCATATTTCCAGTCTTTCAGTGTGAAGATGAAACATTCCTCTATGAATTTTAGAAAATAAATTATATAAAAATTATCCATTGAGATAAAAATGATAGTACAACAACCAGGTGTATTCAGCAGCTTGAAAAACATGTCACCAGTGCTTTAATTTGCAGGAGCCAATCTTCAGAGAATTTTTCCTCAAAATTTTCATCCAAAGTATTAACTGATTTTCCCAAAATCATACAGCAGAAAAATGGTAGAATGAATAGAGAGTTTTGTCCCCTAACATTTTTAGATTGCATATGTGTTAATGAAAGGAATTTTTCTAAATAAAGGAATATACTTACAATAATGTGTGGAGAACTCTAAATGTAAATGTTCTAATTTTGAGCATACCTGGATCATATTTCAATGATTATACATGTGGAGAGGGAACTCAAAAAATCCTAATAAAACTACTACACAGAACAATTCTGGTTGCATTGTGGTTATCACTATTTTAACTGGCTTTTTCACTGACAGTTTTGCTGACAAGTATTTTAGAAGCCTTCTCTATTGCTTCACAGCTGGGTTACATCCATTTTTCATGCACCACTAGGAACTCCTACATTGTGCTCCTAAGTGGTAGATTTCCAACCCTTAAGCAGTTTAAACATACACACCTGAAGTTCTCAAACACCATAAGGCCATTTAAGTTCATTGATTTTGCTAAAAAGTGCCAGAAGATTAAAGTAAAAAACCCCTTTGCTATAAATACCTCTACATTATGCAAAAGGCTGAATTAAATTCTGGAAATTAGCAAATTATCAAACCAATAGCATAAATATTTTATTTTATCTAATGATCTATTCTGTAAAAGCAACTTTTAATTATTTCTTCATCCCTATGCATTCTCTCATTCCATTCTAATCTGTTAACAAACCTCCAGTGTTTTCTCCAAAGCACTTTGCCTCACCAAACCTGTGTTCTATCTGTACTAATATATCTCTCAGCTTATTTACCATCCAGATGAATATTTTCTGATAAAATTTTTTATCCTAAATATGTATTAGAATATTCAGCATTTGAAATATTGGACTCAGTGATATAAAATAAATTGACATTTCTATGACTCTTTTAATATTTGTGTGACAGGTTCTATAAGTCTGTGCATGCATTGAGTGTGGAATATGATTGGGATTGAGAGTTGGGTTTATCAAAGATTCATATATTTTTGCTGACAGATTTTTTGTTGTTGTTTACTCCAAATTTGAAAGGTATTTTCAGTTAACTAAAATTCAGCTTCAGGTTTCAGCATGTAAAAGTGTGGAACAGTACATAATAAGATTCTGACTTTCCTCTTCTGATATGGATAGCATCATTTAATGATTCAGATCCTTTTTTTCTGTGACCTACTTTTAGGAGAAATTCCAGTCTCTTAAGCTCAGGGCATGTTTTTGAGTTTGTGATTTGAAACTAAATTTGAAGAACAGGAACTTAACAGCGGTGCTTTAGAATGAGTCAAGTACAAGCAGACATTATCATAGCTTTAAATCTACTTTCCACTAATGTTTATAATTTCTGAATTACAGAGCAATGGCGCACTAAGAATATTTATAACCTCCTTATGTTTTTTTTTTTTTTTTTAAAAGGATTCACGTGTTACCTTTTTCTTTCCAGTTTCTTTCCAAAAGACACTGCCTTTGTTACGAGACTGGGGCTTCTTAATTACCTGCAATGCATTAACCATTGCCTAAAATCTGATTCATGGTGACAGATGAGTTCAAGCACTTTTGGAGACCTACCCTCTCCACAGCAGTCCTAAGAAAGGAGGAAAGAGGAAAAGCCTTCTCATCAATGAAGCAAGGAAAGGGAATTACCTGATGGAAAGGAACGAAGATGAGAGAGCCAGAGTCTCTTCTGTAGGATCAAGTGAAAGAGCAAGAGTCAATGGTCCTGAATGACAATGTTCAACAATGGAAAGCGCCAGATTCTGCACCTGGCAAGGACTAACCCTGGATGTACAGCCAGAATGGGGAGAGAGATGCAGGGAAGCAGTGCCACAGAAAGGGACTTGAAGGTCCTGGTTGATGTAAAGTTGGATATGAGCCAGCAGGCTCCTGGTAGCCAGGAGGGCCAGCAGTGTCCTAGCACCAGGAACAGCATCATCCTGGACATACTGCTACAGCTGACCCTGCCTGAATAGGGAGGGTGGGTGTGGTGTTTGGGATGTGTGGACCAGATGATTTCCAGAGTTCCCTCCCAACTTCACCTCTTCTGAGATACTGTGATTCTATGAGTTAAAGTCTCTCAGTTTCTAAAAACAGCATGATTCAGATGCTGATTTCAAGGGCACTGAAGTAAATCTTGGAATCTGATCCCTTTCCATGAAGTCAAATCAAAAACAGGGAAATAGGTTTCTCAGAACAAGATTCACATACAAGCTTAGGCGTTTTTTTTTTTCTACATTTCTAATTGGAAAATGAAAACAGTTTTCTCCTTTAAAGAAAGAAAAAAATTAAATATTTAAAAAATTAAATATTTTTATTAAAACTAAAATTATTAAAATTATTTATTAAAAATTAAATATTAAGAATTAAATATTCTTCCACCAGGAAAAAAGTTAAATGAATCAAGAAAATAAAAAAAGACAAGCTTTATTTTAACTTCTGTTTGATTCTTGCATGGGAAAAAATAACTTTTGGGTCTCCTCTGAGCAGACAAACCCATTTTACACCACTATTGAAGTAGTCTATAAGTATGATGGGATGAAAATTCATAACATTTTAGTCAATCACCTGCTATGTGAGTCAGAGAACAGTAAGCTGAGCAACTAGACCACCTACGTTGATAGCTTAAATCACACTAAAAGGAAAAAGTGTAAACTTTCAAAATTTAACACTATCCAATAACATGTACTTCACTGAGATTTGTTTTTTTCTTATATAAGGGGCAGAGCAAGACGTAGAGCACAAAAAGATAAGTAAATCTGACATGACGCTGAAGATTTAATACCCACTTTTTTCCACTGCCAATGTAATCAGAGAAATAAAATTCCAACTACTACAAGCCAAGCATATTAAAGAAGCAGAGTTTATCTTCCCAAAAAGCACTGCATTAATTGTCTTGTCAAGTATTAGTAGTGAAGTTTTATCCATACTGAGGAAAGTATAATGAATTAAGAAAAGTGAAATGTCTAGAATAATAATAATAAAGTTAAAGAAAATGAATTTATGACTTACCATAAAATATATGTACAATTTTTTTTAAAGTATGACAATCCAAGATAGAAAAAACAAAGCTAAAGAAAAGCTAGTAAAGGTAGTAAAACATAGTAAAGCCACTATGAAAATAAAAATACAAAAGCAAAATACATATCACAAAGAAACCACATGAGTTTAGCATAATGACACAAATTATCTGCTGAAACTCAGCCAATAAATATCAGTAGAAAGTGCACAGAATTAACACAGTGTAAAAGTTTAATTCTATCATACTAATTTCTTCACAGTGTAGGATAATAAAATCTAAACAGAATATAAAGGGACCATCAAAAGCTCAGAGAAAGGTGAATAAACTTCACAAAATTCCATAGTATAGTCAAAAATACACAAAGGCAATTAAAAATATGCCAAGATTTTGGAAAGATTTTATGTCACAGATATACTCATTTTATATGATAAAAGTATTCCATGAGAACATTGGCAGACTTAGGCAATCTTGCTTTGGACAGAAATAAACATATCTTTATTTTTAGTTGATTTGAAGTGAAGCTGTTGTTTTCTACTGTAAATCATTAGCACAAAATTTAAAGGTTGAATTAGAAAACAAAATATTCAACTAAAAAAAAAAATTAGTGTTCTTGTTCTAAGTCAAGTGAAATAAACTATTAATAATATATTATTTATGAAAGCAGTGAAAACCTGTGTCCTTCTTAGCTCTGGTAATACATACTCTACATATCAAGATTTCTAAGAAAGAACAGACATAACTACTGCTGAAGAATCCATGACCCCATTAATAAAGACCAAAAGGGTTTTTTTTTTTAATAGTTAAGAGCTACAAGAAAGAATAGTTTTGAGTGTTTCAGGTAAGACCTTCAATAGATCTGATAGTTTATATTAATATGGGCAAGCTTTTGCTGAGACACTACAGTACTGTTGAAATCAAAGTGATTACGACAGCCTAAAAATGATTCTCTAAAGAGTAGTTTGGTTAGGGTTAAAGACTTAGTTCTAGATATAAGTGGGAAGGAAATCAGACATGATGAATACCAACCACTCAGTGAATAATTGAAATACGTGGCTGGAGACTGTCATTTTGTGGAACAAGGGAAACCCTCAACCCCTCTTTATTTTTAAATGCGTGTTTTGGACAAATCAAAATAATGGTATATAATGTGCATTAATGATTTCTAGATATATCTGTGTGTTTAGGCAGACAAAAAATTCTTGCATGTCAGTGAATTTTCCAGCTTGTTGGAACTGAATTTTTACAAATTCTATGTGACAATCAAATCATTAGTTCTTGTTGCCAACAGAAGTGACAGATTTCCATTTACAAAAGAAGTTTGACATGAATTTGGTCTCTTGTCAGATTTTTCTCACATCTTGCAAAAGGGAGCAGGATGCAAATTCACTAAATGAAATGTTTGCCATTGGCAAACACACATTTGAAGAAATCAAGATATTTCATACAAAAGTTTCAATTTCTACTAAGACTTTTGAAGATAAGGAAGGGGATGAGGCTTCTCAGATCCCTGTGGGCATCTGACACTCTTTGTCTCCACATTCTGAATCATAGGGTCATACCTTCAATCTCTTAGGTCTAAATGATCCAGAATTCCATGGCACATAACAGGTTATGCTTGAAGGACAAAGAGTATTATTACTTCAAAAGAGAATATTGCTGCCAAATCACTTTCTAGTATGGCTGGAGGTCTAGGGTTGATCTTGCTGGGAGAGAAGGAAAATCTGAAATATCCCTGAAATCACCCCCATGGCAGGTGACTGCCATATTACCCTGTAGCCCCAGTGCTACCGTGTTAAATGAAAAGCCAATGCTCCTGTGCACTGGCTCTCTGCGTGACCCAGTGAGAACTGCCCAGGGTGGCATATGCTTCACATCAGCATATGACATCAAAGCTGTAGTGACATACTGCCTTCCCTCTAGTACATTACGGTATTGCAGCAGTTATCCTCCTCACTTCTCCCCTTGATAGTGCCTGGATCATGCTCTTCGAAGCCTACTGATAGGAATGGTGTAGGACTGCCAGGCACATCACATCTTTACTCCAAGCAGACTATTGGTGTACACTGATTCAGCCTTAAAGTCTGAATGAACAAAATTCTTGTGGACAAGAAAGCAGAAGACATAGTGGAGCCATGTCATGGGGACAGTGAGCCAGTTCCACAGGGTACTGTGGGCTGTGAGTTTGGAGACAGTGGGGGAAGGAGGCAATCACATCTGTACCTGTTATACTTGCTTCTCTGAAACTGGCTAAAACAAACCCATAGCCGCAATTGTCCTTTGCCCCCTGTTGACAATCAGTGTCCTTTATTTAATTTCCAGAAATATGTTAGCCTAAGCTACAAATGTAGCTGAGAGATGTGGACTCCACTTTGGGCCCTGACTCTTATTCATTTGGCTTTGTAGCATGCATGGCATTGCAATGTTCAAATGAATAATATCTCACAGAAAGACATTTCATAATGTTTTGCACCATCCAGTGCCAGAACTGCGTCTGAGGAGTGGTGTATATGTACAACTCAATCTCATATAATATAAATTCAATACAACTAGCCCTGTGTAATTTTCTTAGTTTGTTGATCAGGTGATATGGAAAAGACAGAAAAGTTATCCTTTCTCTGGAATCTTCTCTGCCATAAGCATAATGGCAACCTTACACAAATCATCTCTGTCAAGATATGCCTTTGCCTTTGATGTTTATCTATTGTTAATTGTGGCCTCATTTTTTGGTTTGTTTTTTTTTTTTTTGTTAAATTATGGATGAAAAAGTAACTTTCATAGGCTCCTTTTAAGTTAAGAGAATAAACATAGTATCATTAGATAATTAACATTCAAAGCTTTAGCTGGCACCAGGATGGTATGCTCTAAAGACTTCCTAATCTTCGCTATAAACACTTCAGTCTTTCCTCACTGTTGATTCTGTTCTAATTCTTGAACACTGCTGGAAAATCTAGATTATTAAGGCTCAAATAAATAAAGTAACAGCATGCCTACTGTGGTTCTCATCTACTTGGACCATGTTTTAGGTCCAATTTTCCTCTTTATATAATATCCATTATGATTTTACTTAAAAAAATGGAGAAGTTGTCATGTTACACCTTGAATTGCTGTACAGAAACAGCATTCCATTACCGGAAAACAGAGACCATAATAAAGAAATCTGAGCAGTGATTCAACTTCTAGAAAGTAAATTATTTGATTCCTAAGCAAGATACACAATTTCTCACCCCGTGAAGTACTTTCAAGTTAGTCTATGTGAGAAAAGTGGAGTGATGCAATTGGTGACAGATTCACCTATCACTAGCTGTACAACTGCATAGAGATTGAAAATGACTCAGCAGCTGCAACCTAACAAGCTCAGTTTTAGAGAAGAATTTATATAATTAATCCATGAATATCTGTGACAGCAATTAATACCTTCTAGTAAGTTATCTTTTTTTCACAGGCTCTCAATCTGTAGCAGCTCTTAAAGTTTTACTAGAATATAAAATGGAGATAATGTCATATAATCATGCACATATTCACGTGAAATACTGTAACTGAGAGATTCACAAGATACTTTCTTCTTACTGAAGATAACTTTAACATGTAATATTTGTACAGAAGGGCTGAGTCAAGTAAAGAAGTCAGGAAATTGTTGCACTGACTTGAAATCCTTTGGTTCTCCAAAGACTTTGGTTAAAACGCTGCATTTAGGGTTTTTTGTCCTTGCAAGTACAAAATCAGAGGCAAAGAATAAGACTCTCATTCAACAGGATGTTAAAAAAATGACTAGAACCAGTGCCAGAAACTGTGGGAAGGATCTCAGGCAGGCAATGTGGCAATACCCATGTGATACTCTTCAGCTATACATACATCCAGCCTGATTATCTCAGTTCTGGTTTTCTTCTGCTGTTAGTCTTGCCAGCTTTCATAGTGGTTCTGTGACACAAATATCTTTCCAATGTGAACTGTAGACTAAAACTGAAAATCCATTTTGTCTTGCATTGCAAATCTGAAATTTCATTTAAGATCCAGAATCTCAAAAAGGATAGAGTTCATTTAGGAAATATGAAAAAAACCTAAAGGCGTACTAGCTACCATCAGAGCTTTATAAAGAATATTTCAGAACAGTTCTCAAATTCAAATGCTGATCCAGAACATTTCAGAACAATGAGTCTGACAGTCAGTTATAGCTAGGCAAGATGGGAAAATACTTTCCTAGCACTCTCAGTCAAGATGGACACCTCTTTAGCGAAGTGGAAAACAGCATAAAATGAGACAAAATCTTGGTTTAAATAAGAAATTTATTCCACCTTAAATTTTGGAAATCTTCATAAACCTATGATTTGTAGTTCATGCTTCATAGCTGACGCTAAAAGAAACAGAAATAAATTTGAAATTTGAATTAAATTCAAAGAGGAAATCACTCCTGAAAAATAACCTCAACTCCAGTTATAATTAAGTATTCTTCCTGGAGTATCTGCTAGCTGAGAAACGTGACATGTATGATTTTCTCTTTTCATTTCTCCTTCTCTTTCTACCATTCCTCTTTCAGTTCTTTCTTTCTGCTTTTTCAATTTTTGCCTTCTTTCCTCATCCCTTCTCTATTTCCTTGCCTTGCCTTTCTGCCATAATATTCCCACACAGAGATATAGGATGTTCAAGAGTGTGAAAAATCATCTGATAGTCTGAAAAAAAAAATGCACTTGTTCATGTTCATGCTCCATGCTTCAGTCACTGGAGAGAGCAGGAAACAGGTGCAGTGAGAATATTAATGGAGCACTGGTATCATGGTTGGCTATACCTTTTTATAGTCAGTTATGTGAACTTAAGACAAAAACTGGAGCGATGCAGGGATTCCTATGAGTTCCTGCTCCTTGCATAGGGAATTTTAAGGCTCTGCCATAGGCTCACTATCTCCTGTGTTCATCTAAATGAAAAACCAAAAGGAGTGGAAAAACATGTGAAGGCATGTTTGTTAGGATTTCTCAAGACTAGATTAATATTTTCTCTAGAGTTTAAGAGGATACATGACTGATATGAAACATAAGGACTCCATGATTGTAATCATCCTGTACTTTCCTTACTCTCTCTATACAGAGTTTGATCCATTTATGACACACTTTGTTTTTCAGCCCTCTCTGGCTCTAGGAGAGTAGAATACAAATCAGAAATTGTTTCTTTGTATTTATTATTCCTAGATGAAAAATGGTCTATGAAATTACAAACCCATTAATCCGATCTGACTTTGAAATTTTTTTCTACTTTCAAAAGTGTATTTACTGATATTCTAAAAGCTTAAGAGAAAAAGATTAAAGATGGAACTGGTACATGGCTTTCAGTCATTTAAGCAAATGAAAGTAGAGCAGTATTTGAAAAAATAAATGGTACCTATTAATAATGACAGGAATGGCTTGAGCACATGGGAAAATAAACCAGGCAAAACAAAACAGCTAGCAGTGGTTTAAAAAAATCAGGTAACAAACCATCATTTTAATATTAACAATATTTTTTTAGCTGTACTTTTCCATAAATCTAGAAAGGTTTAATTTTATTCTAAATCTTCATAGCAAGATAAAAAGCAATCAAATAAATTTGGCCATCATTAACTCTTTTGGCACTAGGTTAGTCATGCCTGCAATGTCTTTATAGCCTTAGTCTTCTTAGATTGTAAAATTGCCATCTCAGCCAGACTGAATACCCAATTAATAACAAATTTGAAATTTTTTTTTTTCTTTTTTTTTCTCTGTGAAGAGTCTTCAACTTTTATTTTCACTGGGTATATGATGGAAGGAGTTTCTGTACCTGAACAGGTACTTAAAAGAATTTTGTCTAAGCTATGGACACAGGAAAAGGCTTGGACTCTATCTCATTTCTGCAGATAAATAAGGGAGAGAGATACAGTTCTGTTGACTGATACAGGTATAGTCGTATTTGATTCTCAACATAGACTTGCACATATAATCAGGTAAACAAAACATGTCAGTGAGAGTGAGAACATCACAGTCTTGTTTCTAACTGTCATATTAAATTCTCCTTTGGGAGTATATCTCTATCTTAAAAAAGCAGCCTGGCAGTAACACCTGCGAGTTTTTGGCATTACAACATAAAGGAAACATTAGACTATTAGAAAGTATCCAAAGGAGGGCGACGAGGATGGGTCTGGAGGGGAAGCCATAGAAGGAGCAGATGAGGTCACTTGGTTTAATCAGCCTGGGGAAGGGGAGACAGAGGGGAGACCTCATTGTGGTCTGCAACTTCCTTGAGAGGGGAAGAGGAGTGTGAGGCACTGATCTCTGTGGTGGCAGTGACAGGACCAGAGGGCATGGGAGGTCAGGGGAGGTTTAGGTTGAATATCAGGAAAAGATTCTTCACCTGGAGGATGGCTGAGCACTGGAAAAGTCTTCCCTGGGAAGTGGTCACAGCACCAAGCCTGACAGAGCTCGAGAAGTGTTTGGCCAATGTTCTCAGGTAACATGGTTTGACTCTTGGAGATGACCCTGTGTAGAGCTAAGAGTTGGATTCAATGATTCTGATCAGTCCCATCCAACTCAGGTTATTCTATAATTCTGTGTTTCTATTATCTCACCCTTGTAGCACAACAATCCAGCCTAAGAGAATGTTTAATGCTGACATCTAGGGACCAAATCCAATACTGATAATAAAGATTAAAGATTAGCTAAATATTTTAGCACAAACCATAAAGCAAATCTGGATTTCTGTTAAGGAATTTGGCTGTGGAAACATCCTCATAAAAAATGCAGGTAGAATACATAGTAGCTTTTTGTACAGAGAGCAACAATTGCCAGGAAAGCTCCATGTGAGAGAAACCCAGGATAATATAGAAGTCATTTATGCTGATCTATTTTAACATGAGCACGTACAGAGCAAGTACTTCAGCTTTGACCTGAATATTTTTCTTCCTGGAACTGGAACAGAGATATTTCTAACAATTTGTAATTGTGGCAGATGAAAGTCCTCTTTCCTCTGGGCCTGTACAGGTAGCTCTGAGGCTGTGTTTATATTGCAGTCTTGTGAGACTGATAGTGACAAACACATTGCATATGAAATCCCAGCAGATTGAGGATTCTTTTGGTTTTTTTTTTTTTCACAGAGGCTCCTAATAAGGCATGTGGCACAAAACAGACTGTTGAATGAAAAAAATGCACACTCTCAAAATAAATTACAAAAACCTTAGTGGTTTACAAGTGGACATTTTCAGCTGGATTCAAACAGAGAGATGAAGAGCTTTTTTCATACAAATGAAAGAACAGCTTTACTACTTTCTACAGGCACTTATGGGAAGAAGCTACTATCAAATATTCATGGTAGCCTCTTGTCTACACAAGTCTGGTTGATGGAGTAATAGTGTTGACTCACCTGGCACAAAAACTCAGCCATTTTCTCTTTCCCCATCCAGTAAATCTGTGGCTGTCAGTGATAGGAGCTGATGGGAAATGATAGCCTTATTGAGCTGCCTCATGAACTGTAACTCATTTGTTCTGAAGACCCAGACTGACAGACTCTGCATTTCTCCCTTCCAGCAAAATTGAGTATAAATCACTTTATCATTTTTCCCCATGATAGTTTATCAGAATTCTGGAGTTTTATATGAAGTCATAGAGGCTGGTGGTAGAAATAAGACTTACAATCAATGTTGTTGTTGGAGGGCACTGCGTCTTGCAAGGTTTAACAATCCCACAAAAAACCTGCAATTTGATTTCCACTAACCAGACCATCCATACTCATGATACACACACACTTAACATGCAACAGAAGGGGAAAGCTTATCAGACTCACTTCTACTGGGAAAATAATCTAAGCTTATGACCCATGTGAACTTAAAATTTATAGTCACTTTCCATTCTTAGTAAGTTAATTCCTTATTTTAACTTGTAAATTTTTTCATGGATTCCCTAACCAACAAAATAATAAAATCCCTCTTGACACAATACTACTTCACTGGAAAAGAAAACTTCTCTTCTTGCTTGCTTTCATTCTTGATAAGGTACTGTGCTGGTCTCAGTTAGAACCTAGCCCACAGAAGTAATTGACCAATCAGAAAAGTGTACGCCTCTGTGCATACACACTTTAAAAATCGAGAACGCGGAAAAGAAGCTCTCTTTCTTTCCGGCGAAGACTGAGGTAACAGCTCGGGCGCACCCGGGCCGGGCCAGCTCCCGCCGCATGGCCGGGGGGGGCTGGGCCCGGCCCGGCCCGGCCGAGTCTTTTGTTTCTCTTTGCACACCCTGAGCTAGGCCCGCATGGC
>VWZN01013747.1:0-19458 GCA_013396955.1 Regulus satrapa
GAGCTGCTCCCCTGGATCTGTCAATGCAGAAGAAATAGTTCTGCTCACGCCGAGATACTGTTGCAGTGTTTCTTAGCGTTAATTCCTACACGATATGCATTATCCGAAGAAAAGGCAACGATCTCCTTTTACTGCCACAAGCACTTGAAATCATAGTGGCCAGTCTCCCCGCATGCATGTTATGCATCTATGTTCTTTATTTGTTAAAATAAGGCTCCCATTGTGATTTCCTGGTGAAGCTACCCCAAAATTAATGTCTTTCAAAACAGATTCATAAAATGGTTTTGGTTTGGAGGGGACCTTAAAGAGTGCCTAGGATCTATCCTATCACTTTCCCTTTCACTAGACAGTTCCAGGGATGAGGCATCTCCACCTTCTCTGGGCAATCTGTTCCAGTGCCTCACCACCCTCACAGTAAAGAATTTCTTCATAAGAGCAAATCTAAATCTATTCTCTACCTTTCAAATGTACAAAAGCATCTCCCTGCTTTTATACTGGGAAGATACTCCTTGAAGTATGGAAAATTCATCCACCCCTGTTACATGGACATCAGTAGGCACTGAAGCTGGAGAGCGTTAGCCTAAGCACCAGGAAATTTAGGGCTCCCCTTAAGGCTCCAGGTAGTTGGATTATTTGATTTTAAGAAAAGTTCAACAAGCAGTTCAAGGAAAGCCCACGGGGTATTTTTCTGGAAGCACTGATGGGAGAGATGCTCAAGGTTCAACCCCCTCAGGCCCTCAAATGTAAATATAAAAAAATATTGGAATTAAATGCTAAATTCTCATAGTTTTTAGATGGTTTAGGTTGTTGTAACAGATCTTACTAGCAGTTTTCGGTAACCTTGTATCTGTAATACTACCCCAATATGGAAAGAAAATTGAGGAATAATTTTTGTGTAAACATTAATCGCCATACTAAAACTCATTAGACTGAATTTTCCATTTCATTCAGTGGACCTGGCATTAGATCAATTGCTCTATCTGTATCTTAGTTTTGATACGAATAAACTGGCTGAAGCCTGTCAATTGTGTTATATCAGCAGTCTCACAGTTTCACATTTTTAGCCGAGTTTTAAGAAGAGACAAAACTTTCCTTAAGTCTTTAAAATAGGTTGGTTTTCATCCTAGTAGGGAGGAACCTCAGGGCTCACTACAAGGAGAGAGCAGCTGCTCGTGTCATACAAAGGGACGGGTAGCCAGAGGCCAGGCGTTTCACAGCAAAAGTGGTTTGTTTTCCTTCAGAAGTATCTAGCACTGATTCCCCGATACACATTCCTTCAATTTTCACTGTTTCTGGAGCTTCCTGGCCTGCCTCAACAGAAGCTTGATGCTGCTATTATCATGCTGGTCTTCTTTCCCATACAATAGTGCCAAGTAATAAGAATTTAAAAACCAGTCTAAATTTCTCATACTTTGCATAATCTTCTTTCTCCTTGAGTTACAAATAAAGCATTGTATTCAATTAGACTCACAGCAGGTGAAAACCCCAATTAGTGAATCCATTTTCTTGGCTCTTTTTCCCTACCTTACACCCACACACCACTTTTTTTTCTTTTTTTTTTCTTTTTTTTTTTAACAATAAAGGGTAACTCTGAGTCATTCTCCAATTGAAAAGCAAATTAACCCTTTGATCTCCCAAATCAAACTATTACTCACTCAAGAACATCAGGGCGAAACAAGAATGTGGAAGGATTAAGGGATTAAGGCCTATTGACTTTATAAATTGATTTTTATAAAAAAATCTATTTAATGTAGTTCTGATTGTTGTTTCCAAATGCACAAAAGCTTTTAGCTATTTTGATTGACCTGAAAATTATATTTTTACTGTATAATATGCACAAGTAATACCACTCTTACTCAAATTACTTTTAAACTACCCATAATTTATTGCATAAATATATTTTATTTGCAGGTTACTGTCTTTGGCATTTGTAACTGAAGCCAGTTTTTTATGCCATACTTAATTTTAAACCATTTATTTGATAAAAGATAGTAGCCTCCCTATAAAAAATAAAACAAGATTAAGAGTAAGCAAAGTTTTACTTTCCTGGGGTGCTTTTCTAGTGCAAAGGCTACTCAGTCAACTTGTCTACCTATAAGGAGACCTTAATCAGCAGAAGAGCAGTGTTTATTTCTCCTGAACTGTTGTTTTGTCCTGAACTGTATCTAATCAATGTATCTATGTCTTCAACATTTAATTACACCAGGTGCTTAAAGGGAATTCATGGCTGCCTAAAATATGAGGGATGATATTTAGAAGTGGTCTTATTATGCCAGAACTCTTTCAGGAAAAAAAGAAAATTAGAAAGATTACTTGGATTTGCAATCAGTCTGACTGCATTGTTCACTGCTCAAAGGGTCACTGGAATTTCTGCATTTAAGAAAGCAATTTTTTTTCTGTTTTAATAAGTTCTTCTCAGAATGTTGTCCCTTTTCGATGGAGAAAGAGCCAGAGTCATGTACACATTAAAACTAATTATATGATCATTAAATAATTGATTCCTAAGCATCAGCAGTTGAGTATAACTCTTTGTAAATTTTATGTACAAGATTAGCATCATCACTCCACGTTACAGACAGATGTGGAAATCAAGTTGCAGAAATGGGCAGGGGCTTTCCTAAAACTAAGGTAAGACATTAAAGGTACAAGTTTGCTTGTAAGTTTAGCATTTTATGAGTTAAAACTAAAGCGACATTTCTTGAATTTTACTGTAATTGAAGGTGAAGATGCAACATTTTCCTACTAGTTAAGTGTTGCTTCCAGAGCTCTCTGAAGTGTGTAGTCTCCTTGTAAGGGTGGCTTTACCATTTCTCAGTTATCTGGGCAGTGGATTAGTTTGCTTTGTATTTAAGAAGATATTGTGGTGCCCTGCATTGGGCTGGCTAATCCTTTACACTGTTTGAGTCTATTTTCTATTTGTTGATATAAATAAATGCTAAAAATCACTCGGGGTGGCACAATGGCACTTTCCTGGATCATGTGTCTTAAATGTGCTCTAAGAGCTGACACCCCTAGGGTGTCTGGGCAATCGTTTATAGCTCTCTCAGAAGAGCCAAAAAGAGGATACTTGTTTGGATACTGCTAGTTTGTTTAGTGGTTTTGGTTTTTTTTTTTTTTTTTTTTTTTTTTTTTTTTTTTTTTTTTTTTTTTTTTTTACCTTTTTTCCATTTACCCCTTAAANTTTTTAACCTTTTTGCACATTACCACTGAAAACACATTCAAATACTGTATATGCTACAAGAAAATAGTTTTGAGATGCCCCATTCATTTCCCCCAACACTGCACCGTAAATTAAAGACCTAGTAAAACATTTCATAGCTCAGTATACTTAAAATCAGTTATTTACACCATAAGATACTGGGGGAGGAGCCTACCACTCCCTGTCCTGAGGGAAACCCAACCTCTGTCGTGCATGAAAGATGACAAGCTGGTGCTTTTTCTTATCCATTATCTGCCCTCTAAGGTAGGTAACTGGCAAATGGAGGTCACAAGAATTTTTTTCATGGAGGTGTTCTTAGAAGTAACAGAGGAAGATGCATCCACTTTTTTATTTGTTTTTATTTTTTTAATTTTTCCTAATCAATTTTGCAGTAAATATTACAGAGCTTGCAGCAATGGAGTGCCCAATATGGAAAGTGTTGGTACCTGGCGTGTTCTTTTCCTGCTGAATGCACAGCGGCACAGCTTTCACATTCCTTTGGGCTGTACTTGCTTTTACTACAGTAAGGACACCTGATTAAAAGTGAAATCTTAGTCACCCGACAAGATGGGTACCATGGAGCCTCAGGAGCAGCCTGTGTGTGCCTTATGTTGCACCACACTGCATGCTGTTGCTGAAAGGTGAATGAGAGGGTGCCTGTCATTTTGAATTTATTAAATATATGTATGAATTCCAGCCTGATGATATCTTGGAAAGGAAAATTTGGAGAGGCTACATTTATTTTTTTAAGGTGATAGTGACAGTAGCAGTCACTACTGCCGTGTGTATGACCTTGGAAAGAGGAGCAGAGTGGGACTGAGGTTGAGTCTGGTTGCACACCTTGCTGGGAGGGAGGGATAGCACATCCTGATCCCACCCAGTGCCATGAGCTCTTCAGGTAAGCTCCTGTAAATAGCAAAAGCTCTTTTCTCCCTTCTGTAAGAATCCCCAGCAAAGAAAGAAAATTAAGGAAGGAGTAACCCTTACTCTTCTGGGATGGAGATGAACTGGAGTGTGAATAGTCCCAGAATAAGAGATCAAGAAGCAAAATGCTGACATAATGCTAGGAAGAAGACTTAAAAAAAACCCCTTCTGAAGTAAGGCTTTTGGAAAGCCAACAGGAAAAAGAACTTATATATATTTAAATAAAAAAAAAGAAGACTTAAAATCTGCCAACCGAAAACTTAGGTCAAACAAAATTGCCTGCTGATCTTTACAATGCCCAAATAAGACTTGAAAAATTATAATTAGACCATAGTAAATTCTTGGTTTGAGGAATCTGTATTGGCAAAATGAATGGTTATCATTATAGGGAGTACTGTTGAGAAAAAAATGCAGATTAATAAGGATAAATTAAAGAAAGCAGCAAAGACAAACTCCATTTCTTTCTTTTCTTTGCATGCCCAGTTGGAAATAAATGATTGTTTTGCCTCCTGGAGGGATTAAAATAAGAAGGATTTCATAAACTCTCTCACTCACTGGCTTTCTTTTCACCTCAGAAATCTTTCTTTCTATGCATAAAATTATGTGTTGCAAACACAAAAGCTGGCTTACAAAATCATTAACTTCTCTACTGTTTCCTATCAAGGTATAGATCTCAAAATCAAGAAACTCTGTATCCTGCAGTCCTACTTCACTCAGGCCCAGAAAACCTGATTTTAGCTATTACTCACCCTCCATTCCCAATCCCTAACAAGTTGCCCCCTCTTATAAACACTTCCATGGACTTTAAAGGAGAAGAATGCCTCATTTTTTTTTTTACTCATTCACTTTTTGATTGTGCTGCATTCCATAATATATATATTTTTGACATTATTAAATCTATTTTTTGTGACTAATGTAATACTAACTTTTTTTTTTCTTATATTGAAGATTTTATTTCAAAATCATATCGAAGATAAAATACTCCTTTGGGGAAAAAAGCCACTGAGATCATGCTTGGAAATTATTTACTAGGATATTCCAATGGTAAAGCTGCAGTTAGGTAGTAAAAGAAGAGAACAATGAAATGTATTGCATTTTATGGCAGCTATATACAGACAAGTTCCCAGTCAGACCACTAGTCGGGCAGACTTTACACCTTTGAATTAATACATTCATGTTTTGCTGTCTGTATCCTGCCTGTATTTTAGCAATGGATGCTTTGCTGTGTTCTCATAGAAACTTGTACTTTCTCTTGCTTTAGAATATGTGCTGAATTTGTCCTGACTACTTATTGTGTCATCAGTGATTGTAATATACCACACATAATATAAAATTCCAACTCAAGAGGCCCTGCCTATTTTTATGTACACACTAGGCTTTCTCATCCTCTTCCCAGAGATGTTGAGGTCATTTACCTTAGCAAAGATAAGTCTGAGACCCACTCCTAACCTTTTCCCTTGGTTGGGCCTTAATGTGAGAAGGGGTTGGTTCTCCCTTACTGCTAAACCACATTTTCAAAACGAGAGTCTTTAGATTCTTCCAATACCCTGGAGTAACACGAGCAGACCTTAGTCCTTCAGCATGGCAAGACTGCTTTGCCCTCCCTTCTTACATGTTTTCTGTGGGGATCCAGAAAAGCAGAGCACTGCAAGTGGGGAAGGAACCAGCCTAGTTGATGGCAGAGGAGGCAGCTACACCTAACTGGCCTCACCAGTAATTCCATCCAGGCTAACTCCTTCATCTGATCCACATGACATTTCTCCTAATTTATTTGCATAGAAATGCAGCTTCAGGTTTGGGGTTGTGCAACTACTCCCAGCTTGAGGCCAGCAAGGAAAAGAATTCTGGAAAGCAAAAGCTTCTCATCTGCCATTTATGAAATTGAACTTTTTATTTAATTTCTAAAAAATAACCTATGAAAAAAATATACTTAAGCTAGAAAATGAGACAATTGTTCACACAGCTCTGCCAAAACCCTTTAATGGCAAGTGGCAACAATCTCATCTTGTCCATGCCAAAGAGTGAAAATTAGTGTTTATACACAGGCATTTGAAACAACTACAGGCCCACAGATGCCTACATTAAGTGGGGCTTCCAGAGACAGAAGAACCAATATCAGCTATAATGGAGCCATGTCCTAGAGCACAGATATTATTTTATCCTAATTGAATCTAAAACTATGTTAGCACTTAAACACTTCAGTAAAGAGGGATATAAAGGAATTTTGAGGTAAGATAAAAATTATTTCTTAGTAAGTGGATTTCATTGATGAAAAGGATTTCATTTAAGTGTCCTGGGGCAAGTCCAATCACTAATGCTTTAGCACATGCTCCACCTAATTCCAGACAGCTTCAGTACCTTCTACTTAACTATAATATAATTCTCCCTACAAAGTAGTGCTCTCAGTTTTTACACTTAGATATCATGGTATAGCTCCTCCTATCTCCAGCACAGTAGCTTGCATTTAATTCAGGCAAGAATCCTGTGGATGCCAGCTGATAGGAGAAGGTTTTGCTAAACTATACTGCACAGTTTAAACTTCATGCTTATCAAAGCCTAATAACAGCATTTAGTGGAACTCAATGTCTAGGTGCATCTTCAGTATTCCCTATGTTACAGTTGAGCCAAATGTCTTATGGTGCATCTCAACAAGGTCTCAACTTGCAATTCTATTGGCATACTTTCATTCAGTTCTATGATCTCAGTTATTTAACAGAAAGTAGAATCTCTTAGGGAAAGAATGAATGCGCAAAATAATTTGCTTTCTCGCAGCACATCCAAATTTTACTGTGAAAAATCTGCATTGAAAATCAGAAATTCCTTGTCTGCCCAAGTCAAAGAGCCTTGACATTTAGTATCAAAGGTACACAGATGAATTCAAGGACCTGCCATAGTCCAGTACTGAATCAAGAACAATGGTGAATGCGTTTAGCTCAAAATCAGCAAAAATACTTTTTTTTTTCTTTCTATACTGAGCATTTTTCCACACTGAACTAAACAAACATTTGTATTTGGGACTATTGGCTGCTTCTTTAGGAAATTGCTTTGAAAGACGCAATCTAAATCCTGAACAATCCATGCAGCCCTAAAATAATAAGGATCTAAATATTTGTTATGGTCCATATTAACATTTTAGACTCCTGCTGCTACATTTAACTCCTTTGAACACATTATGAGAAATGCCAACCGACAGATCTACCATATCAAAATCTTCAGCTTTTTTTAAAATAGTCTAGACTTAAAGAGAAAATTCTTACTGCAAGCACTAAATGAAGTTACCCATCTTTATTATCTCCCTCACTGCAGCACACAGTAAGCCAGATTATTTTAAAAGTTCAAAATACCTTACTTCCTATTATCAGGCCTAAGAAACATTGCACAGTTTTTGTCACCTTCCTTCCAGGAAAAAAGAAGGTATCAAATTAAACTAAGATTTCTTTATATCTACATGGTACACTACAAATGCACAGCAGTCAAACCATTTGTTTATTTAATAGTGTCCAGAATTTGCCATTTCATACTGGTATAAATTGAATACATAGGTACCATATTGTGTACTGTGTGGAAGATTTTCTAACTGTCATTAAATTTAGAAAGAAGGATCTTCTAAAGTCACCCTTTCTGTCTCCTAAAGCATTACAAGTGTTTGAGCACTCATCTCTAATCCCAAAATAACAAAATCAGTTTGTCATATTAAAAAAAAAAAAAAAAAAAAAAGAAAAAAAAAAAAAAAAAGGGTTGTTTCAAATCATCATTCTTCTCTTCAGGTAAATATTTTTCTTCAATTACTATCAACAGTTTTGGTCTATGGTTGCTAACTTTATAACAAAATGTTATTTTGCAAATATTTATCACCACTTTAGTTAATACCTTTATACTAATACACATCAGGCAAGAGAAAAGAATAATAATTAAAAATGAGACCTTCAATCTTATCTTTTAAATAGAACAGGATTAAGATGTGATTTCTAAATACTTTTATACTTAAGCAATAAAATTTATTTTGCTTATGGACATTTAAATTTTTATCAGTGTTGAGAAATTAATCTCTTGTTACTCTTCCAGTTTTGTTGCTGCAATTGCTCTCCAGTCTCATTCTCATTCTTAAAGTTCTACTGTAATTCTTTTTCAAATTATTATCCTTCTACCCATGTCCCTCAATTTGTTCTGTTTTTAGGGTACCTAACAGAGCAAATAATTTATTAAGGATAAAAAAAAAAAAATTGCAAAGATTTGCAGAAGCTGACAGACTAAGAATTCTGCCAAATAGAACCCAAGCAGAGAGTGGAGGATTAGACCCCATCTAATCCACTGTTTTTTTTTTCAAACCAGAGTATTAAATACTAACTAAAACCTTTGGAGAGTTTTATTTTTAGCTGCTTTCCATATTAAGGTTTGCTCCAAGAATTACAATTTAGGAAACAAATAAAAAAAATGTATTTCTTGTTTGTGAGTAATGTGTCATCATTAAAAGTCTTCCATTCCCCAAATAAATATTATAAACATTACACTTCACAGAGCTTTGAAATTTAAAAAAAAAAAAAGGAAATTTTTGCAATTAAAACAATCATTTGGTGATGACAGTACACTGTGTTTGATGAGATGAAGAAAGTGACTATTTTTACTAATTATTTCCAGGTAAACATAGTACATGAAACTTGCTTTCAGTTTAGAGAAAAGGGGATGGGTCTGTGTTGCCATTTAATTATTTAGTCTATGAAATAGCCAAGAGAGAGCAACTCTCCAAATGTGGCAATACTTTGGGCTGTTAGAACTTTCTAGTGGCATATTATCCTACTTACACTGTTATCTGTGTCTGCCCTGAGAATAATTGCCATTTCTTGGTCCAAATTTTACACAGTGACCCTTTTCTTACTGCTGGGAGGTGGATGGCCCTACAGCAGGCCATGGCATTCCTCTACTTCCCACTCAGTGCTCCTGGGGACCCAAAGCACGACTTCCTTCTCATTTATAAGTTTTGGTTTTAAAAATGTATTTTTTTTTCATTTCCAATGATCTGGCCTAATGCAGGAGTTGATGCTGCTGAGCTGCTGAGAAAACCAAGGTATCTTTTTGAAACTAGTTGGGCCTGACCCCGCAGAATAAATCCATCACATGGAATGGCTGCAGCCTCTCCCTACACTGGGGAGCCTGTTGAATTCCAGATCAGCTCAGGTGCCTGGGATTTACCTGAAACGTGGGACAGTCACAAGTTCCTTCCTGTGCTAGATCCTCAAGCTTCTATGATGAGCTTCACAAAGAAATCAGTTGGGAATCAAAGTAATCTGTCCAGAAAGCAACTAATCTGACAAAACCAAGTCACCACCAATGAAGTTTGCTGAATACTTTATATGTATTTTTCAAAGTTGGCAGCAAATTTTCTAAAAAAAGTCACTATTATTTACAATTTTTTCTTTTTTTTGTTTGTTTGTTTGTTTGTTTGTAAACTGGCAGAATTTTTGACAGAATTATCAAATTGAGGAAGCGCTCCTAATGCATACCAGCATTTCTTTCTTAGATTCTCTTTATATACAAAGCAATGGTTTAGGTAGAAATTTATCTGAGAAACTGGTAAAAGGTAGGATATAGGAGACTATTCAGCTGCTTCCTTGGACTGTCTGTATTCACACAGCACTTCTGCATCTTGCCAAGTTTGGGAGCTGCAAGAGCACAGTGTGTAGTGATGATGCTCTAACCCTTTTAGTGCCTTGCATACTACACACTGAGCTGAATTTTACTTCCAAACAAAATTTTGGCTGCATTCCTTAGTGAGAACACATTGTTCTCACTTTGACAGACTATTCCATTCTATCGCTTAAAACGATTTGGTGCATTTTAATTTTTTTTTTTAAACTTGTTCCTAGATGGGCAGAGTTTATATAATCAACTACCAACTCCAACATTGAAAAAGACAGTTCTTATTTTCTCAATTTACGTCATTATGCTAAAATCACATTTTCTCTATTTTGTTGTGGATTGTCTTTGGCTTTTTTTTTTGTTTGTTTTTTTGGTTGGGTTTTGGTTTTTTGTGTTTTTTGTGTAATTTGCAATTATGAGGATAATTTTAAATACCTTTTAGAGAAAAATTAAGTGTCTGTTATATAGTTTTTCCTTTTCTAACTCAACATTTAATTAAATGCTAAGTTTGACATTGCATAGTTTGATGAGAAATTCAGCTCTAGATTTCAGTGAATAAAAAGAATACCTAATCATAAGCAATGCAGCAGTATCCTATGAGTCTGTTATATAATATATTGTGTAAATCTAATTTGCTTTTAAACAGAGATGGATTGCTCTGATCCTCCCTGCCGTCAAACCATCAGACTGACCACAAGTTAGTGCAAGGAATTTGAGTAGCGAAGTGAGTACTAAATTGCTAAAAATACTCCAACACCAAACCTAGATTGTTATATATTTATATGAAAGAGCAGAGCTGAGAAAGCTGTTTTTAAGCAGGCTCTTCAAATTTATTTATTTATTTTATTTATTTATTTAATTGGTTAAAAAAAAAATAATTGGTCTCTACTGGAGCATAATGGCATATTATGGCCTTATAGTGAGGATACATGTAGAAAACAAGGGGAATTTTAGGCCTAATTGCATTTTCTGTCAGTGTCTTCTAATTTAAAAAACAGTGGTTACATTTTTTGCAGCCACAAGAAGAGGACAAAGGTGGACAGGGAAGCAGTGGTTGTACTGTATAATAACTTCCAGCTGCTGTATCATCTGTCTACTGGTAGGTATGGTGAAATAAATAAATGATCAAAAAAAAAAATCGAATTAAAGAAACCCCAACAATGTCAGGATGAGATTTTGCAAATAAGAACTTGCAAGACAAGTGATATGGAAGCGGCAAGATGATTAAAATGCAGTATCTTATTTATTATACATCAGGTAGATCAAAGCTCTTCAGAGATAACAAGGCACCGATTGGGGTTTGCCACCTGTTTGGTCTGCCTGGCTGTGGAAATCTCTGAGGTGAAGCTGTGTTAAAGGTTGTCAGTACATACTATACTTATGAATGGCTTGCATTGATAAAAATCCCTCACATTATTCTTATTTTGCTGAAAATATTTACTCATTATTCACCAGAACATATGTTACTTTCTTAGTTTAGACAAAAAAGATGTGCTATTTAATTCAGGAAGGTTTCAAAAACAAACAAACACAATTGCAGGCAAATGCTCTTACTTGATACACATCACTTTAATATGGTGGCAAAAAGACCTGAAGAGTATAAAATTAGAATACATTTGAGCTGTTGTTTTAGAAAATGCTGAGCCTTGCAGCAGACTGAGCTCAGAGAAGAAAGATTGTGGCACGCAAATTGTCCAGGAAAACTAAAGTCTGGACAACAAGGTAGGCAGTTTTCTAGATTTTTCTTTTGGGTTGGTTGCCTTTTTTGTCTAACCCCTCCACAAAGAACAGAACAGCTGTAACTTAAGGAGATGTTTGGGTATAAATGTCTAACAGTTATTGGCAGGATCTAGATCTACTAAAGAGCAAGTTGAGACAAGCTAAAAATCTGCAAGATGCAACAAGGGAAGGCAAGGCAAGGCAGTGACAATCTCTGTCAGCATCCTTGAAGTGTGCCACAGACCTGGCTAAAGACATGAGCAGAGCTCCAGTCTGGAGATGTCAGAGCACCACTGGGCTCTCAGGCCTTTAAGTGACTATTCATAGGAGATAAACTTAAAGCATACCAGCAAGAAAAGGGGAGTCAGTAAGAGTAAGAAAGATCTCTTTATGTTGGTGGAAACTTAATTTGAATAGATAAAACTGGGGAAAAAAGTTTCAAAGTATTTTAAAAGTAATGTGTTCCAAAAGAAGAATTGTTTGGGATGTCTCTGGGTATTATAAATACACCCATTGACCAAAACCAAGTTGGGACTGACACATGAGAAATGATTCCCCTTGGCTGACTCAATTCAAAGCGGGGAAGACTACTGCGAGACCACATGATGTGGGCATTCCCTCACAGGCGGGTTGGATAAAGGATTCACGCTGACAGACTCTTTTCCACTCCTTTTTTTTCTAGAATGGTGAACAAATGCCCCAGAGCAAAGCAGCGCTGAGGGTTTTGCACTTGATTTTCTCAAGAGAACACCGTAGAGATATAGATTTGCGTTTTGCTAACGGCAAATGTTTATTCCACAATATTTTGGGCACTGATGTGAAAAAACATGGTATATGAGAGGGAATGCTGAGAGCCACATTCTGATCCTTTTTAGAGTACTAAAAACAAGAAGTAAGTTTACTGAAATCAGTGATCATATCTTACGATCCATGCAAGCTGCTTTAAATGCAGAACTTAAATTTGATTTCCAAACTTCTGGCAAGTCGGATGAGAGCCTAAACTGCTACCACCATAGCCTGTGAGTAGTCTGATTTCTGCTCATTTCAAGATGGCTAAGAGTACAATGAAATATTTATTCCTCCTTCAGACTGGAAACAAGAGAAAATATAATATATAACAGCATATGAATAGCATATGACTGTAGGTTTTAGCAGGTAATAGCCATATTAATTAGGTTTTAATTGCTTTTGTGCCATAGCAGAATTAGAATAGTGGAAAAGCCAATGAATGAGGAATATTTATGAGAAATAAATATTTGTCAAATACAAAGATATAGAACACTGTCTGCAATGGGATTGTTCTGTAATATTACAGTGGCATTAAAAGCATAAGCACTCCCATTAAGAAGCAGTAATTAGGAGACAAATAAGAAGTGCAACTATAGTCAGGAACGTAATCTCATGGTGGTTTATATCAAAATAGCTGACTTTTAGATTCTGAAGTTCAAACTAGCATTTGGAAATGATGGTGAGATTATCAGTATTAGATCTTTGGGAATCTCTAACTTCTAATTTTCAGGTGATTTCTTAAGGTAATTTGAAGTATAGAGCTAAAATATGCTATTCAACAATGGTGTTCTACTGGCTCAAAATATCTCACTGCCAGAAATCTGGAAGAAATTTTTTTCTAAACAGTGAAGTAAAATTTCAAGATGGTTGTATTCCCAATTACTTGCACTAAAAGTTTATAGAGGAGAAATAAAAATGAATTCTAACTCTTGGTTTTTATTTTTTATTCGTGTAATCATTGACATTTCCAGCTACAAAATAAAGTCTGTTACTCTTAGGAGAACAGCTGCAAGGCACTTATTCCCACTCTCTGGGGCTTCTATAGGCTGAAGCTGGGTGTGATTTCAAAGAAAAATTATTTATGAAATAGAAAGGTGAGGACATTTTATTTGCTTACTTTTACTTCCAGAGTTTACTCTCTATTAGGGAAATCTGCAATTAGTATGGCACATCTGAAATCCATGCCCACTGAGGTACATCTCCTTCTGTATTTCCAGACCAAATGCAGAAACATTTTTAATGAAGAACAGCTTCAGTAGCTTTTTCAAGGATATGCCCAAGTAGAAAGTATATACATATACTGGGGAAACACAGCATTTCACTGTTTTGGATAAATAAGAAACTGGCAATTTCCTCTCATTTGCCACACCACTGCTCAAGGGTCTGTCTGAAAATGAAGTCTGGAATGGAAAACAGTAGTCTGTCACAGATCCTTCCTCTCTGCCTGTCACTTTTGCAATGAACAAGGCTACCAACCCCTAGCAATTTAGGTAAATATTTCTAATTATGTTATAGTTCAATTACTGTAAAAAGCTAATAATTTTAAAAGATCTCCAAAGCTGATTTAAAAAAAAGGTGAGTAACTTAACTGATGTTCAGCAATGCAAGAAGCTAGTATTAAACTTAGATTTACAAAGAACTTGCTTAGATAGAATGCTAGGAACAAAACCTTTTAGTTTAATGAAAAATACTTTCTGGATTCAGTGAAAATTACTCCCTTTTTATGATGCTATTCTCTTCCACTGAATTTATCTGTGAAGATCAAATGGCAAACTTCTGCAAAATATTACAGTTCAGTAAGTATCTTCACTGCAGTAGGATATGGAAGTCTAAAAAGAGAAAATGAACTGCTCTAGCATTCTGCATCTCCCAGAAAGCATCTGACAAGCTAAAAAAAAAAGTTAATCAGGACAGGGGGGAAATGAACTTGAGCTAGCAAAAAGGGGCTTATGTAAAAAAAAAGATGTTGAACATGTAAACATATATGTAGATATTTCAGAACCTCAGAGTTACTGCAATCCCCTTTTGCGTTTAAGCCCTTCAAGAGCCAAACACCAAATGGAAACCTACCATGGATAGTTTTTATTAATTCTGAGAGTAATTTTCCTCAGGTATATGAGTATTCACCGTTTTAAGGGTTTTCCAGTTCTGCAGGTTTATCTAGCTGAAAAATAAATCAATACTGCAAGGGCAGCTACTAGAGAGGCAATCACTGTATGAAAATGTGCCCCATCTATTAAAATACAAGAATATCTTTCATGTAATGGATAATACCCCCAGCTTTTACAATGCACTAGAGTGTATTTACTCGCTAAAGACTCTTCTTTGCAAAATTATGCAAAATGAAGTATTTTAAGAAGATGAAGAGGAAAGAAAGCATCTTCCTGTGCCAAATTAAAACCCAGAGACATAATGCTAGAGAACATTTAGTTACTTCTGATCTGTGCTCGTTACTGAAAAGCCAGGATACTGCAAAGTAAACCAGCAGTCCTACTGACCTCACCCTGCTCATCATCTGCTTCCACTAACATCTTTCCTCTTGCTTTTCTTTCCCTAACCCCTCTCTGCCTGCACAAAAAAAAAAAAAATATTTGTTTCTAGACGAAAACTGCTGCATTCCCGATATTGATGATGTGCTTTTCATTTAGCCAGACCTATGTGAACATGATGCCTGTAGGAACATTTAGGAGATAAAGTGCTAAACTGTTCCTTGAACTGAAAAACACTGCTGCAATGTGCTTCCAGACAATTAAGTCCTCCTTAAGCTTTGAGGGAAAAAAAGGTAGCTAGCACCACCTCTTCCAGTAAAGGACATTGGAATATGCTTATAATCTGCCTTGGTCCCCTTCAGCAGAAGATGCCATTTCTTCTCCCCATAATTCTAAACTGTGCAAGACAAGATGATATTTGAATATGATTTTAATAGACATGTGTGCACTTACATTTCAGTTCCTGAGAAAGGGGGAATAATGATATATAAATAGCATCACTTCACCACTAAACCCAGCACAGAGGAGACACACTCTCCACATAATGGGGAGACTGACTGTGTTTTGTTATGCATGCATCTTTTACAGATTCTCAGCAGAATCTCTTACTTGGTACAGATTCGTGAGTAGAAGTGACAGACTTTATATGAAACTGTACCATTGAGTAGCAGGCTGGCAAGGGATAAATGTCACTCAGGAGGTTAGACATATACAGCTGTAGAGATTGTGAAATTCAACCTCTGCCCTGAAAAATAAAAACCTTGAAAAAATGGGTAAATTCTAGAATAGCGACATCAAAATAAATATAATAATTTTACCTGTAATATATGGGTTTGAGCCTTTTCTATTCATGAATGACAAGTGAAGAAAAATCTTTTTTCGGAAACAAAAGCACAACAAAACATTTGCTGTTGCCCTGAATACTAATGATGGAAGACTGTTGCTATGGTGATGCTAATTTTAACGCTCTTGCCTGTGGACTTCATATGAACTGCCCGTTTTAACTTTTGCAAATGTCATTTACAAAATGAAAACTCATTAATGACTGGTGAGGGCACAATGTTCCACTTTAATTAGAATAATAAGGAATGCTGATGCACAAAGTACAGGTTTGTGAATTGCTACAAAGCCCACACTGTCAAAATTAATTACTGCTGATGGGGACTTTGTTCTAATTTTTTTTTTCCAAAAGAAGCTTTAGAATAATACAACTGTAGCTTGACTTGAAGTTGAAAGCTGGCTTTCCTTTTAATAGCAAGGTGGAATAAAGAGGTTTCTGAGACTGACAATATAGTAAAAAGTACAACAGAGCTTAGAACTGTGACTGAGCCATGCTAAAGGAGCACCAATTCCAACAAAGGGGAAATGCAAGTGCCAATGCTGCCAGGAAAAAAAAAAAAAAAAAAACAACAAAAAAAACCAACAAAAAAACCCAAAACCCCACCAACAACCAGCTAAATACCAGCTCAGAAAAGCAGTCAGCATTTGGAAAATAGAGTTGGTATTTTTGAAGAACTTAAAAACAAAAATAAATTGAGTAGGTGATGTGATATGGTTCTGGTTTAAGTTAGTGGGGTATTGCTGTGACTTGTTAATTGTGAAGTGCTGAGACAAGTAGATGATGTTTAAAAAAATCAGCATAGATAGTAATCTCTTTTTTTAATATACCAAGACTTTGTAAATCGTGAGCATACATCTTTCATGAGAAGGGAAAAAAGTTGCAACTACCATTTCTAATTTTGGGGCAACGTCAGAGCATATAAAGTAGGTGCTATGCTGCTAAAAGCATGTCAGTAGTACTGACTGCAATGAAGAAAGCATACTGCAGTGAAAAACATCACAGACAGCTGCTGAGAGTACATTATACAGACTAATTGTTATTATTAAATATCTCCATTGTAGCACTGCTTAGAGAATCTAATTTAGAGCTGAGATCCATTGTGTTGCATCCTGCATTAACAGAAAGGAAACTTGCCTTCTCTTGTGAAGAGCTGAGCTGGTGAAGGACTTGATTTGTCTTTATGCTACATCTCTGGTTCAGTGTGAGATTGCTGGAAGTGTGACTGGTGTGAGGATGAATAGCTGCTAAAATATATTTTTTAAATTGCCATTCATGATAAACTATGGTTTAATGAGTAGCTGAACTTTCTCCCAGCATGACCAGTATGAAATCTACTTTGAGTCTACTGGTATACTCCAGTGCTGTTTTAAAATAGCCTGGCCAATTTTGCTTTTGAATTGTTGGCTATTGTGCAAGCCTCTGTATTTAAATACAGCTCTGCACTCAAGATGGCTGGAATTTCATGGTATTGCCCTAAAGAGAAATACAGCAAAAAATATAGGTTTGACTGAGAATGGTTGTGTCTACCAAGTGTGGTTTTAAGTTTTTCTGCCCATGATTCATTAACTCAGAACTTGTTTTTCTCTTGCTGTTAGGCCTGTGCAGAGGTAACTGGGTGCCCACTGAACAGCACTGTCATCATAGACTTTCTCCAGTGAGCATCCACTCTTCAGATAGGGCTGTTCTGAGAAGGGCTTGATGCTGAAAATGCCACAGACTGTAATTTTTGCAGGTAATACCTGTATGCTCTGTGCTACTGCTGGATGTGGCTGTACCTGGTGGGATGCACAACCATGAGGCAGCTGGCTGCTCTTGAGAGCCAGTGGGCTCAGGGCTAATCCACACTTCTGTAGGACCTTGTCCTATGATATATTATCTCAGAACAAGAGGGGACAAGTCTGTCTTCTACTCAGTAGGAGAAACCTTAGCAGCTGGCTGGAATTCAGAGGGAGCTAGAAGCAAACAGTAATTTACAAACATGGAATTGATGTGTGTTAATGAACTGGCAATTCTAAATTAAAGTTTGGTATCTTCCCAATACACAAAGGTTTAGAATTTATGAAATTCATCTGAAATAGAGGAAACAATCTGAGAGAACTGCCTCACAGAAAATTGTTACTAAACACCATTATCAAGACAATTCGAGTTTTACAGTTCATTTTCCAGATGAGAAAGTGTTTTTTTCTGACAATGTCAGGCCCTGCCAACACTGAAGGACAAAGAAATCAAGGGGTTTAAGTTAATGGAGCTTGCTGGCATAGATATTCTATGGGATGAAGATTATTTCAGTCTTCTTCAGGACAGATTGGACACCTGGATAAGAAGGAATATTTTTACTCCTTAAAATTCTCTGTTAATCCATATAAATGGATAGAATGTAAAAAGAATCTGCCTTTTGTGCAGAGGTACAGTGGGACATCCAGTCGTATGTAAGCCAGCAATAAAGTTGCTCCAAAATGTAATCTGAAATTAGGTGATGGAAAGAGTAACAGTGTCTCCAAAAACTTCTTCTAAACATTTTTTGAGCTGGTATAATTAATTTTATAACTATTGTTAATGCAGTGAACACAGAATCTCTTAATGAGGCAATAATGGCTGAGGCTGAATTAGATCACTGCTAATCAGAGAGACTGAGTACTAAGTAAAAATCTCTGAGAAGAAGAGAATCAGAAAGAAATATAGTTGTTTGGTGATGGAAAAGGAGATAAATTATCTTAAGGACAAAAACCACTAAATGTGTAAGCAGGCATAAAGTGCATGGGATAGCCAACAGAGGCAACAAAACATTGTCTAAAATAATAGAAATGTCAACAGGGAAACACAGGTGTTTGAGAGAAAACAGCTATTTTGAGCTTGGGATTTAATAGCCATCTAATGGCAAGTGCTATAAACATGAAAGAAAACTGTATTTAACAAGTTTAGAGGTCATCAGCATAAGTAAATTAAACAAAACTCTGAAAGAAGAGGTGAGAAAGTAGAATAAAGAGGGTGGTGGGCTGGAGGCAGAGTTTTCAGTGGGAGGACTGTCTCTGCAAAGGGAGCATAAGGAAGAAGATACACAAGAAGCAAACAGTAAATTATTACAGGGGAAAGCCTGACAGCAAGCCAAGAGAAGGCATGGAAGGACAGCAGCAAGATGGTTTGTTGAAAGTAGTGGAATGACCTAGAAGAAAGTGAACACTGAAAAAATTCTTGGAACTGGACGGCAGGAAATAGTTAGTGACCTTATTAAGAGCTGTTTTAAGGAGAAAATGGAACAGAAGCTAGAAATGACAGGGCAGGGAAAAAACCCCACAGACTGGAAAAAAAAAAAAAAAAAAAAAAATTCCAAGAAGAAGGAGGGCAACGTTCTGCATATTGAACAGTGTCAGAGAAAAGATTTGTTTTGTTTTATTAAGGGCAGTCCTGAAGAGAAACTTCCATGTAAGGAAAGAAGAAGCAGATAAGCTTCAAAGAAAATACATCACTAAAAATCTAAAGTCCTAAACAAGTCATTTTGATATGCTCCTTATGTCCAAGGGACTGAAGAAGTTAAGCAAACAGACTTGTTCTCTAATATCCAGCTACTTGATGTCCCAGGCATCATTCTTCTAATTTCTTATTGTGAAATATGTCATCTGTAACCTGCTATTACTTCAAAGGAACTTGTTGCAAACAAGACTTTTCCCCTTCAAACAAATAGTGCTTTTCAATCCTATTTCTCTCATGGTGACAAACCTTTTTCTCTGAATTCCTACTGCTGCACAGCACTATGGCAGCAGCTTGATTAATATTCTGTCCTCTTTTGGCAGCAGACCATATGGTTTATCATTGGTTGAGAAGTCCTTTTTTTTTTTTTTTTTTTTTTTTTTTTTTTTTTT
>VWZN01013747.1:19504-61736 GCA_013396955.1 Regulus satrapa
GGCTAATTTCTAACAGCATTCACAAAAAAAAAACCAAACAAACAAACAAAAAACAAAACAACAAAAAACCCACAAAAAACCCCCCAAAACAACTAAAAACTCAAAAATATCCCACAAAGAAACAAAAAAATGCCACATAAACAAACAACAAGCAAAAACCCCCCAAGCCCCCCAAAAACCAAAATCCAAACATATTGAAATTGAAGATTATTCAGATTTGTACCTGGTATAATTTTAGTTTAGGGCTACTTCAAGAAAAGGATATAATCTGAATCTAAACATAATTTAGAGCTGTCTAATTTGCTTTTCAGTTACTTCTGAAAGTACAGAATAGGCTGTCACTTGGAGCCAGCTTTTCCTTTGTGCTTCTCAAAGGCAATTACGAAACACACAGCAATTTTTGAATTATAAATGCAAGCCCTCTATATTGATTGAAACCACCACTATGGGGCTTATATTAAAAAAAAAACCCCAAAGCCTATAGGTTTGATTGGTCAATATTTCTGAATGATAGTTTGGCAACAGAGTTTAGTTTTATGTTTTAAATTGTGTAAAATTCCAGAATTCTTTTTTTAAGGAACTTTATCTAACACTGTCTTACAGAGGACACATTGAATATCAACACTGTGCCATGAAAGGCAACTTTAATATTCAATGACTATGCTTTTACAGTCAAGGATCAGCAAAACACAGCAAAAAACTAATTTAACATCAGCTGGTAGCTGAAAGCTGATTAATATACACAAAAGTATTTCACACTGGAACTTCCCATTTACTAACAAAACCTTCTCAGTAAAATTGGCAACTGCAGTATGACTGGAGCTGATGATACAATGGCAGTAGAGGATGATATCAAGCACAGAAGTAAATTCAAATTAGTGGCATGCAACATTGTAATCAAGATATAAGAAAAACTACAATAAATGTAGGTTTCTTTACTTAAGATCTTCTCTGAGTTTAGCTATTTAATCAGATTTATCAAATGCAGTACATGATTTATACATTCCAGGGATTCTCAGCAACAGGGTCAAAAAAACCCCCTCACTGATGAGAATTTTGCTTTTATCACTTTTCAAATTGTTCTTTAACTGTTTGAGCAGAGGGAGTCCCAGGAGTAACAGAATGCATATAATATGTGCAGATAATGTATTTCCTGATCTTAAGATTCTTACTAAATTTGCATTTTTAGACCTTCAAGTGAACCCTTCGTTGAGGGAATATTCACCTATGAGTTTGTTTCGTATTGTTATTCTCTCTATGTTTATATCTGAAACTAAATCTCCTTAGGGACATATCCAGTCTTTATGGCTGTATCCTGTTTACTGCATCTGCTCTTGCTGCATCAAGTCACATTTGCAATTGCTTTCACTTCTTTTCTATGTTTCAAAAAAGGTGCACGAGTAAGGTCATCTAAGAGTATTACCATTGATGAAGTCCTAAAGTTAAAAGCAATTAAGCAGAGTTAAATTGAAGATGAAACAGTAGACAGAAATCACTGATCTGGGAGGACATTTGCAGCTTCTGCTTTTCTAATGAAGGTGCAGTTTTTTGCATTCCAGTGTGCAGCAGAATCTGTTCACTTTTTGTCCCATTTTTTACTATGTTAAATTGTGTATCCCTTTGCTAATAGAACCTCCAGGGGGGCAAATGGTGGATTAGAAAAATAGTGCTTGGAAACAAAAATTATTGGAGTATTTAAGTGTTTCAATATTTTTATTCAATTGAAATTTAATTTCTTTTTATTTATCTTCCTCAGATTTCTTTATCCCATATTTTCAATACATTTGTATGACCCAATACCCTTTAGCAAACATCTCCTTGAGATGTCTATGAGCAAGTTCCCGCTGCAAAAGTGTCTCTTAATCATCAGCAAAGTATAACACCCATGTCTCAACTAGAAAAGCTTTGGGTTATGATTAAAATCTTATCATGGTACTCCATGTTGGTTATATAGTTGAGGTGTTTGTATGAATTTATCTATTCCCATGCCAAACAGTAATTTTCTGGCTACTCTTTACATTTGAATTCCATGCCTGTAACATTTCTTTCTAGCAGTTTTTCTTACTTTGCTCCATGCAGGGTGTCATAACCCTCAAGCATTAAAAGTTTTACAACATTTTCTCCAATTATGCAGCTTTTAAGAGAAAAAAATTAAGATTTTTTTTCAGAAATAAAGCAAAGAAAAATGTATCTTCTCCATTTTTTCTTGTATTAGCTCACAGTAGTGAACAGAAAAAATATATTGATAAAGAAAACTAGGAGACAAATACATAATAAAATTCAAAAGGCAGTCTGGGTTATTTACTATCCAGATAGCTAATACTTAAAGAACATTGAAATAATAGAAATTTTCCTAGCAGACATCTAGATAAATATAAAATACCGGAATGAGACTGTATTATCATAGTGTTAAATATTTAGATTTCTTTTAAAACCTTTACCTACTGCATAAAAATTTTAACGTTAAACCCCACAACTAAATTGACCACCAAATTTCATTGACATAATAGTGCATAAATTTACATCATAAAGTATGAATTACACAAATGAAGAATAAAACTCAAAGAAACAACTATGCACATATGTACAGCAACCTTAATTCTTAATTTATTGCTGCATTGAGTTTGTGCCCCCCTCAAGCTCCTAAACTAACACCTACATATGGCATTTATGCTAACAAATTTTGGTCCTGCTGAAAAAGAGGAGGGAGGACCTTGACACACAGAGTGGGTAGGTGATAGAGAGCAAAATGTGACCTCTACTCACTGTTCTACTCTGTAGGCTGTAGGCACCACTCAGTGACCCTGGTAGGCTTGTTATATAAAGGCTGCAACTTCTGTTGTACCATAATCTCATCTTCTAAGCTCGATCACCATGGAAAATGCAATGCCATGAATGCTTGTGTTACGAAAATTACTTGTAAGAAAAGCAATTAATTCAGAGATTGGATGCATTTTTTTTTAATGGTTCATTTTTCTTAAATTATCTAGCAAGAGATTTCGTAATATAAAGATTTATCTGATGAATATTTGAAATTCAAAACAAGTAAGTAGCATGCAACGAGCTGCAAAACCTAAAGATCATATTTGAAACGATAATTTATCTTATAAAATTCAACTTTTGAAACAGAAAATGAGAAATAAGCAAAATGAATATAGATGATTAGGTCATTCTGAACCTATTCATTAGAATATTTTCTTAAGTCTAACTGCAACCTTACTGACATTTATACAGTTCTGAAATAATTCATTTTATGTGTCCCCTAGAATCAGTAGCTCCTAAGTGACTACACTTATATATATATATATATACACACACACACAAACTAGTTCTCAAGTTTTAATATCTAAAGATAAGGATATCACAGTACTGATGTGCAACACAGAACTGATTTCAGCTATTACTTAACAAGAAAAAGAAGAAAAAAACCCAAAACATTGAAAGGCATTACATTAGGAGAAAAATGGGCCAAAAAATCCATAATCATGATTCAGTAAGTAAAGACTAAACAAATCTCTTATGGCAAGAAGTGTTTGTGAAGACAGGTGGAGAATATTCTGAAAAATATGAACTTATTGCAGTCAGCAGGAGAACTGGCACCTTAGAAGGTCAGAGAATTAATAGATTCAAGACCATTTCAGCAGGATCCGTGAATTAATTTTGTAAAAGAATCCAGGAAAACACCTGACCTTGCCTGACAGACAGGCCACGTAGGGAAACAGAAAGAGCCCAGCTGGTGAGGCTGATTATTGCTCTCTCAGCCTGCTCTGGGTTGTTGTGTGGCCTCAGGTGCCAATATGAGAATGTTCCTCGGTCGACCAAAGCTGTGCCATCCACAGCAAATAGAGCTGGAAATGTAAATCGTACCTGGCCATGCCCACTGGTTTCTCACGGGTACTGAGACCTCTCTTAAGAGACTAATTGTCTCTTAAGAACGATTAGTAATTACACTCCTGCCATGTTTTGCACTGACGAGATCACAAAGACAAAAAAAAGGCACAGTAGGTGAAGCGGGATCAATTTAATGCTGACTCCCCTACTTATATGGATGGAATTTTTCTTGTGTGAAATGGAGGAATCATCTTATGTGTGGAGCTGGCTGCATTGGAAGAGACACTGGACCAAGGGCAATGCAGGCAATGGTTGTGACAAGTGCTGCTTTAGAGAAACTGTCAGTCTTTGGAAGAAAAAAAGGAAGAATGAGACTTCTCAGTGTAACACGAATACGTAAGGAATCTGTGATATTGTTCTCCATTTCCTTGAATATTACATTGGACAGTTGTCTGAAGTTGTCTCCTCTTTGTCTGTCATCTAAATTAAGTATGTAATTGATCTTTAAAAAATGGAAAATTCTGACAGGCAAATCTTTCTATTTTTTTCCTTAATGTGTCTAATCTTTTTAAGTTCAAAGCATTCCAGTGGAAATCAAACATAATTCCTATTTTAGAATCCTGCTTATTAAGCACACTGTTTAAAAGATGGGCTTTGAGTAGATGGCAATACATTTTAGCTATCAGGAGCAGCTGTAAAATCTACTTTTTAATGGAAGATTTGGCATATACTCTATAAAATAGGTCCATATTGTATAGATGTCACTCAACTTTGTAAAGCTTATATTGGCTCTGTAATTTTTCATTCATTTACTTCAGTTGTTAAGTGTAGCCAGGCTACAGCTAACAACTGGAGTAAAACGAAGCTAATAGGAAGTAAAATTCAAGTAAAAATCACATTCAGCTCACAATAAATGTAAAAACTTCACCTACAATAAAGGTAAAATATTTAAGGCTATGTAATTATATTCTACTACACTATAAATACATGAACTCCTTGTACAGTATCAAAATTTACTTTTTCACACTATTGCCTATAAAAACAATTTGTCTATTAATCTCCTAGTCCCAGAGCTGGAAAGCAATGTCTAGCTGGATTTAATAGATTTTAAATTTTGATATGTTCCCTTTAATTAGGAAAACAGGAAAGTTAGATTCAATCTAAAATTCTTACACAGCCCATTACCTGTATAACACACTTTAAGATTTAACCTGCACAAAAATTATCCTTGCATTGTTTAGCTCCTCTGTAATGCTTAACACTAGATGCTCTCTGTGAACATTTGTACTGAATGAATTTGAGAACAAAGCTTAAGAGCTTTATTCTCCACTTACAAGCAGCATCCCATCAGGAGGACCCGGTGTCATGCAGGCCCCCAAGGAAGCTGCTCTCCACCCTCCACAACAGGTGCTATGTTTATGGAGGGAAAGCACATGGCTTCACTCACTTCAGCCCTGCCCTCAGCTCCCCCCAACAGCTAGGATACGCTAAAAATGCTGCTGAGTACTTATAATTCATTTAAAAACAAATTAAAGCTCCTTCAGTTGCTTCTCATGTGAGGGCAGTAACTCCTTGCTGACAGATGGTAACGAGGAGCAGACCCGCGATATCTTCCTTGAGTGCTCTCGCTCAGTCAGCAGGAACACATCTGTTTATAACCTCTGTTTTCATTATAAAGGTAGTTAAAGGCTCAAGATTTCTCATTTATTTACACTCTGAGTTTAAATTTTTGTGACAAGTTTTGGAACCAAGGCTTCACAACCCTACAAATCATAAAGAAAATCTCTGCACTTGGACAAACCTCTAAGAAATATCATTTAGATTTTTATGCCAGACAGCATGAGAATTTACATCACATAAAGGCAAACTGAAAAGTATTATACTTTTTCTTTCCTTCACAATAGTTTCAATTTTCCTATGTAGAGTTTAGAATTGAAAGACAGGAAAAAAATCATAATAACTGTGCTTTTAAGAATTTTTTAAAAAATTGTATTTGGTAGATAGGTTAACTATCAGCCATACACATGGTTTTCATAGCTTTGTCACAGCTTCACTTACTATGTATACATAATCATACATTATTTATTTATGGTTCTCCACGTCTCTCTCTGCTCCATCTGACAGATATTTCCTACTTCCTTTTGTGCCTTGTACTTATCTACATTCTGCAGAAGAAACAATTAACCCAAGTGATTTTCACCAAACAGTGTCTCTTCAATTTTTATCTTAGCAGAATTTAATTCAGATACATTCATTTATCCTGTCTCTAAGTTGAACAAAAGTAAAAGAATCATGGCTTTAATCTGTTTGCTTTTACAATGAAAACTCAGGGGTCTTAGCTTTTTTTTTTTTGGCGTTGAAATTCTGCATGGTTAAACAACAATTGAAAGGGAGATTAAAAATTAAGACAACAAAGAAGTATGTTTATAGAAACTGGCCTGCTAGATCTCCAGTGTGAAGTAGGAAAAGAATGAAGGCTCTAACTAGCAAAAATATATGTCATAAGCTGATACATTAAATGCAAATCAGATATTCTCATAGGAAATGACAATGTGGAAGGGAGTGAGGAAGTGGAGATGCCCTGTCCTTGGAGTTAGCTCACTGCATAGCTAATTTATAGAGAGAGGCTCGCATGGATCTTCTCAAGGAGTCAAAGCTGTGCTCCTGAGAATTCAGCTTTGTCCTCAGCAGGACAAAGTTCAGTGAACTGCTATAATCTGTATAAGAAAATAAGCTTGGCTGGGAAATAACTTGGAAGGCTTCCTTTGTGGGAAGCACTGAGATGAAAGGCTACTGTATTTTTGCAGAAGTATTTTAAATCCTTCAAAAGAATGGGCACAGCAAGAGGGTAAGAAGACAGACACTATTAACTGGCAAACTAGATACGCGAAGGAAGAATAATGTCAAAGATTAGTACAAATATAGAAGTCACACCTACTAGATTTCAACACATTCACGACGGCAGAACTACTGAATATTTTTTTGGAGAGAAAGTATGTTGCAGACTTCAGTCCCACTCCTCCTCTTTAATCCGAGGCAACAGAGATCTCCTGACACTGAGAAAAGGACAAGTTTGCAGAGCAGAGGATAAGAGACACACAAGAGAGATGCAAACATAGTTCAGAGTATTGCTGCTTGATGTCCCCTTGTGCCCTGGGAGGACAGACACTGCAGAGGGATTGGGTCATGCAGCATGACCAAACACATCTGGTGCTGAAAAATGGAAAGTAGACGCTTGATTTTGTTACCTGTAACTGCTTTGGAGCAGCTCCTCTATCTGTTTGATTGGAAAATAAGAATATTCTTGTGCATGCATGCACATGTGAGATCCCTTTCATCATGGGGTGAGCTCTGCTAAAATGTGATCTAACCTGAATTACAATGTAAAAATCTGCAACCTCCCTACCTTTATTATCTGCCTTTTTTAGAATTTGAGATTTTTAAAAATCTTTTGACACATATTCAGTAGTCTTTGAGGTGTGCATTTTTTCCATTTTCTTTTCAGATTTCTAAAGTAGAGTAATTGCCTGTTTTGTCTTCTAAAACTTAAATTTAGAAATTTTAATGAATACCTAAAACATTAATAAAGAGTACAGACGTGCCTGTACTTGCTTCTTCCTTTCCATTTTCTAGGTTGCACTGCAGTAAGAGCAGGATCAAGGTCTTCAAAGAACAGGACTGATTAAACTGAAAACTATTTTTTATAGTCCTCTCCTTTTGTAATCTAATAAAACCCTTAAATTCTGTATGAGACAAAAGGAATATATCAAGGAGAAAAAGATCAAAACAGGAAGGGTAGGATAAAATGTGTTTTCAAGCAATTTTACATGTTTTACCTCAGAGGCAAAGCAGAGGTTTTTTAACTCAGTAGCACCTCATGTTCTGACCAAATGTTTGGTGCCCTGGCAGCCTTGTCCACCTGCAGCTTGGGACACTTCTGCTGTCCTGGAACACAAAATTTCCTAGATTTCCTCAGCTTGCTGGGAAAGAGAAAGGTGGGGCTGAAGTTCTGGTCTACCTTGTCATCTCCATAAGGAGGAAAGCACACAAAAGGGTGGAAGGAAACTCAGCAGCTGATGCAAGACCATTGAAAGGCAATTTTCATGAGGCTGACACTAGGCCAGGGAACCACCCAGTGCCAGACACTGGGAACAGCTGAAGCCAGCTGTAAACTGTTGGTAATTATATTGTCCATGGAAATGTTGCCTATACAAATACAATTCGAAACTAAAACCCTCAAAATCAACTGGTGTGAATAAGTTCAAGAAAGAATTATTGAAGTAATAGCTTTAGAAGCGACTAGTTGCTACAGATTAATCAACTGTATATAAATTAAATTTTAACCAGGAAAATCACAGGTGTTGAAGATACCTAACCACAAATAAAGATTGGTACTGAAGACAGCATGAAGTACTGGCTGATTTATGGATTACCTACTGCAATATCATCACAAATGGGAAAGTGATGAGATAAATAGTTAAGCATCAAGGGAAAAACAGATAAAATGAAACCCAGTTAAATGTGTAGCAAATTTGGTTAATGAAGAGATCTAACACCAATACTCTACATTGTTTCTTTCTTTCTACATTCAGAAGAAAATTATGTAAAAATAAAGAGAATTCTACCTGTATCTTCTTAGCCTTCATGAAGTTCTTTTTGAGAATTAACAACTAATAGGAAAGTATAGCATCAAAGACTAAAAAAAAAATAAAAATAATGTGTTTTAAGTGTCAAAAATGTACAGAAAACTATTTTGTTGTTTGTAAATATGAAGTATGAGTGATGAAAATGAATGAAAAAAATGACTGAGGATAGCTGAAGAAGGCAATAGATAAATCAGCTCAGTAAGATGCATTAAAACTTGACTCCTTTGTTTTGCATCTTAAAGACAGCAAGTTTTTCTATAAAAGATATGGCTAAATTAAAACTTTAACTAAAGTAGCAATGTATGAGAAATGCACTTGACCCCTTAACCAAACTATCAGTAATTTGGTACAGGCTCCAAAGCAAGTAAAGACCTGAGCTGTAGCCAGGCCAAGAACTCCTCTCGAATCTCCCAAAGGGGCAGAGTGACCCAGAGAGCATCAGTGCACATGAGCTTGGAGCAGGGATTGTGTGAGTAATGCCTGAATGTAGCAGGTGGCTTTTCCAAGGGTATTTTATCAAAGAACAAAGGAGACTGGGTAAAAGGAGGATCACACATACCCTTCTTTCTGTATTAAATTTTACTACAAGCCAACCACTTTATCCCACAGCTTTGACAGCCTCAGGGAGCCACCTTTGAGCTCTCCCTGCTGGGCAGAGTGGCTGCAGGGCAGTGACCTCCCCTTGTCCTGGGACAACTCTTAAGGTTACTCCTTGAGGCAGTGACATTTCTACAAACAACCAATCTTTGGGTGAGTCCAATTCGAGTCCTCTAAACTGCAGCTGGATTGCACAGCGTGACTCTCAAGGGCTAAGAATTGGGGTTCTTCTCAAGGACTGAGATTCCTTACCTGAGACTAAGAAATCCTTACCCAAGGCAGAGAAACCCCTCACTTATGGATCCCTGGTAAGTGACAAGTAGCATGCTAACTAAATATTAATCAAATACATGTAGCTAATTCCTTTAGGCATATGCCATTGTCCAAGTCTGAGACTAAGTCTGGACCTAACCGCAGCTAAGCTCCTTCAGAAGTTTGGGAAGCAAGAGGGTCTGCTCTGAAACTCATGACCCATTGTGAGGGTCTACCTTACCCTTTGGCTCTTTGGTCAGTAAATTGAAATAGACTTGATTTTCCTTTCTATAATGTAGTAACTAATAGGGTGAGCCTTGACACTGAACTTTATTAAGATGCACTTTTATAAATTCATGTTGAACCCATACTTGCTAATACCTCTGACAGTGACTCTTCAAAGGATCGGAATCACTCATTTGTGACAAACTAGTGTAGTCGTCAGGATCCTAAATCAGAATCCACAGCATAATTGTTTATGGCTATTAAAATTTTTTTCTAAAGTGAACAAAATAAACATATTGATTTGAATTTATAAATGGCCTAGAACAGAAGACTAAAAGGTAGGAAGGAGTAAGCAAGACCAGCACTGACAATTTTAGCCAGTTACCCCTGGCTGCTGGATGTGAGTGGCACAGACAGAGATGCCAAGCTAAGCATGAAGTGCCTTTTGTGCCAACTTTAAGAACTGCCCAACTCTTCTCCCCATAATGGCAAGTCATGCCACATGAAAGAGAAAATGAGGATCTTTGCCTTAATTTTAGTGCCATAAACTGAGTTTACATGCCAGAGCACTGACTTGCTTTTCAGCCTGTTTCTGGGAGGCTGCTGCTCCTTCTTGATAGAGCTTTCCAGATTCTTTGTGTCTCTCATTATTCATAGCTAAATGCAAACATCAGAAAATTTGCAAGAGTATTGCAACAGTAAACCACCTTAGCCAGGTATAACTGAACCTCTGAACTGCGCCACAGTTTCTTTCATGCATAACTCAAATACTTGTTCTAAGGCTGCTGTAGAAGGTCCTGTTGTGAAAGTCGCAACTCAAGTGCCACTGCAAGATGCTTCTGTAACCAAATGGCTTCAGCAACACAAGCTGAGCCTGCAAAGTGTTTACCCATATCTTTATTACTTGCACTACAGTGTTTATAGCTGGCATTGCATCACCTTTTTCCTTCAGAAGTAGGATAAGCTATTCAAAGCTGATGTTACAGGTAAAGAACACAAAAGAGGAGGAAAAAAAAAAGTATTAAATAATCTTTTTTTGTTGTTGTATGGTAGCTCTGTTTAGGGAATGAGAAGCAGATATTTCCAAATAATTAAAAAAAATGTTCTTCTCATTTCTGCAGACACATCTTTTAAAGCATAATAGCTTAATTTGGGAACTAAACTCAAAAATATTAGGCTTTATGGACTAATTGCCCTTTTTCATTCCTCAGCTACGGACTTTACCAAGTACTGTCCCTGAAGAAATTCTTAGTATTGAGTATGTGCATTTTAAACCATAACAAATTATAAAACATATTAATTAAATTACTATAAAACATTAAAAAAATTATAGGGTTAACAAGCCTTTAGTGTAGCACATTTACAAATGCAATTCAGAACATTGGGGGTTTTTTTTTGGTTTTGCAAAACTTGCCACACATACATGCAGAGGGAAATGGCACAATTTAAACTACAATCCAGGTACCTGAGAGCTTTACTTCATTTGCAGGTGATTTATAGTAGCATAAACCCAAACAATTTACAAATCAGCTCATCCTACTGTGTTTCTAGATAACTAGCACACTTCTGTGAAATATATTGCACGTTTTGTTCCTTTTTGTCCTTCCCATTTCAACACTATAGAAGCAGTTCACAATCATTTAAGAAAATTACTAACTCTTCTCTTAAATAAGAAATGCAAATAGCTGGAATGAATTCCTATTTATACTCACTTGATATAATACGGCACTTTGTTTGGTGAGATTGCCCTCTCCCAGGGGCCTTGGACAGAAGCTGTTAAAACAAACAAACAAATAAACAAATAAATAACTGCACACCTACATTCACACATACAAACATACCTAGAAGAGAAACGTGGAGGTCAAACAGGAAAGACAAAGTTAATCTCTAGAATTACAATTTTACACTCAGCCACGTTGATACAGGTCTGTTTTCTCAGTTGCTGGTGAAGGCAGGAAGGATTAACCTGCTGTTCTGAAACTTCTGTCCTAATCTGAGAGGAATTGAACTCATTCAGCTGCAAAGATAAATACAAAAACTCCTTGGAAGCTAAGCTTACAGAACAGATACGAAGCAGAGCAAGCAACCTATCTTTCTGGCGTGTTTTCTTATAGGATTCCTCCTGCCATGGGGTTTGACTGGGCTTTCTCCTATTTCTTTCCTTGAGTGGTCAGCACTTCCTGTCCTTCTAAGAAAAGAATTATGCACTTCTTTGCATTTTATGTTGAGTGAAATTACACTGAGAGAACATCTAAGTATTTAGTTTGTTGTTATTCTCTTGCTGATTTGTTCTAAATGGTGGAATTTTTATTTTCATTTCTCCATATTACTAATTGTGCCTTACTGCTTTTCAATAACAGCAAACAATGGAGAAAATGACAGTACAGTCATAAGAAATAGTGAGGAAATAACTTTGCTCACTCTTGGCTGTCATAGTGTTATATGTAAACAACAGTTTACAACACAATGAAAATATTTTGTAAAAGAGGTTATTATGAAACTGATTTGACAATTTATTTTTTTTTTTAGATGTAGAGGTAATTTATAGTTTAGGCTGTAATCAGGGAGATAATTTTTATTAGGATTTTGTTATCTGTCAAGCAAAACAGAACCAAGAATTTTCTTTCTTTAATATAGTGATTAAAACAGAAAACATATGAAAAGTGATCTAATGGAGGAAAAAAAAAAAAAAGCCTGTTTGCTTCACCCACTATATCTCCTCTTTTTAGTGACCCCTGCTGTTCACAAAAGAAAGCAATTGTTACCAGGACAACTAAGAATTGGCTTCTTGACCATTTGGCACTATTTTCTTTCCCTCTCCTACTTAAAATAGATACATTAAAACCACCACTCCTAAGCTGCTTTATCAAATCAACAAATCACAATCCATAAAAACAATAACTACCAATATACATATTTCATCTATTTTGTACCAGATTCACAGAAGTCTGTTGGTAGAAGGAAGCATAGTTTCTCTCTCTTGCCCACATATTGGAGTACATGGAATAAGAGTTTGAGGAAAGATATGAAATGTGCCTCTAAAATGTCTGTATAGGGAAATCTCACTACTTTTGCACATGAATAATGAAGAAGGGCTGGAGGGAGACTAGAGACTCCACAGAGGGGACACAAATCAGCCATGGGAGAAAGTGGTGCCATTCCAGATGGTCTGAAGAGGAGAAGGAAGAGCTGGTGGGAATAAGATACAGGCTGGGGAGAAGGTGAATGAAATTCTTATAAATTTTGGCCAATGTTAAGAAGCTAGGGAAGGGAAGGGAGATGTTTGGAAGAAAGAGACTCATAGAATGCTTAGGGTTGGAAGGGGCCTTAAAGATCATCTAGTTTAAATTTACCCACCAAGAGCAGGCAACCTCCTATTAGACCAGGTTAATCAGAGCCCCATCCAGCCTGATCCTGAACACCTCCAGGGATGGGGAGTCCACAACCTCTCTGAGGCACCTTCCAGTGCCTCACCACTCTTGCAGTAAAGAGTTCCTTTCTAACACCCAATCTCAATTTATCCTCCTTCATCTAAAGGCTGTTTCCCCTTGTCCTATTCCTTCACCTGCCCTCATGAAAAGTCTCTCTCATAATTATGATAATCCTGTTTCAGATTGCTGGTGGCCAGGGAGTTCCAAAAATTCTACCTCAGCCTCTCTGCACGTTTTTCTGCTGTCTTCAACCTCCAGCCAGCCATCTGTAGCTAAGTTAAATGCCATAGTTTTCCTATTACTTACATTTACACAGATTTGCATTCTTAAAAAGAAGAGAAGTAAATTTCAAAGGTATAAACCATGAGAATCAGTAACTCTCAAAATGGCTAAGAAACATAATTTTAATTACAGTGTTAGAGCTCTTGGAAAACTAGCATGCTGCACTGCCACTGAAGTCTGCAGCATGGCCCACAAACACCGGAGCACAAAATCATATGCACTTTCAAATAAGAATACTCAAAATATACACCTAATTTATATACGATCAAACACTCCTTCTTGAGCCAGGCACTGCCCTTTAGTTCTGTGTTTGTAGACTGCACAGCTGAGGTGCTGTGAAGGCCAAGGCTGCTGTCCTTGGAGCTGCTTTTCCTGCTAGCACGAGCTGCAGCTGCTCCCTTTCTGGGCTCTGCTACAGCCTCAAAGGACGTAAAGATACAATCTGTTAAGTGATTTGTAGAAATGCCAGAAGTATCAAAAATAGAATCTCATGTAATGTTTTGGTGTTAAAAATCTTGAAATAACTTTTAACCCCATTTTTCAGGCTCATACAAAGTTTTCAACCGTGATGCTTAAATATTCTTTCTACTTGTAAGAAAACAAACTGCTGTAAATATAATTTAATGACTGATTCAATATTCTCCATTCTAAATGGCAGTAGGAAGCACAAGCCAAGGAGATAGAGATCATGATTTCATTTTACACTATCAGTTACTATGTGATTTCTTTACATGCTTTCATTCAGTAATACTAACCTAACGTGCACTAATATGTGGTCCATCAACCAGTTTTAATATGCTTACTCAGTGACAATTGTAAGAGTTCTTACCCATGGCAATTGGCATCGTCTGAGTAATAATTCAAATCAGATTACACTAAGTTATCATTTTTGAAAACAAAATACCCTTCAGTATTAACTAAAAATTGACCTTGTTACATATTTCTCTCCCAAGCAATCATTAATATTCCCAATGGGAATACTACCAAGTCACAGTTGTTCCACTTTAAGATTTGTTTTTAATTCAATAGCTAAAGGACAGAATAGATTGCTGCATATTTTTCAGAAGATGTATTTCTTCTGTTGCTTCTGAATTAATTTGGGTAAGAGCTTTGCAGTCATAGCTTATTATCACAGAATCTTACATATGATAGTGTTCTTGATCCATTAGAAGACGAACAAATACTTTTGCTTTCATGAGAGCTAAGTGCTATAGGAATAACAAACAATTCTGTGATGTTCTGCATAATTGGATTTAGTATTCCTTCAAGAGGTTGCTGTGAAGCTGTCTATAATACACTGTGGTTTCCTGGATGATTCTAACCTTGCATAAATTTGAGTTGACAAAATGTGCAGTACTTTTTACAGCTATACATAGAGAATAATAATTTCATTTTTGGCAGAAGCCCAGAAGCTGAGGCCAGCTGTTCCTTATCTTTGGTTATCAGTATAGGTTTACTATTGATTACAAAACTAGCAGAGCTAAATGGTTAAATCCACCTAAAAGTTTTGCTACCACAGATGTTTTTTATATAAGCTGTAGTATCCCTGTGTGCTACAGCACTCAAGAAGCAGACATTTTCTGTTTGCTGTGAGTAATTCTAAAGTGTTTTATTGCTTGAGCTTGCACAGTGTAAGAACCCATTACCATATACCCAACCACTTTCAATGCTGTTGTGACTGAAATTAAATACCACAACAAAATACAGGGCATTTCAAGAGTGAATTTAAATTTCCCTACACTTTATTTGCATTGACATACATTTTAATGGTTACCTAATTTTTGAGGGTTTTATTTCTTTCTGTAGGTGTTCTAAGAGCTGCAACTTGTTTTGCCTGTGAACACAGCTCTTGATGGTAAGCCTGCATTCTTACTTGTTGGTAGAATGTATAATGAAACGGTGGCATGCTGGCTCTCTGAACTTCAGTACTATTTTAATCTATGCAGGGATCTGAATGAAATATTAAATAGGATGATAGTAGTTGATACTACAAAAAATAATCTTATAAATATTTCACTTTAGCACTGCAAACATAATGAAAAATACATGTATGTTTACCAATGGTAAACTATTTCTCCTTAGCAATTCAAAGAATAAATTTGGTATGTCCACATTTAAATGTTACCCTCAGTGGTCCTTACTTAAATAGTTAGCACAGACTTTTACTCACCATATGAATGTACTTTTATAGTTCTAAAAAAACCAAAACAATAAAATCTTTTGAAGTACTTTTTGCTAATGAGTTTTGGACAGAAACTACAAAGAAGCATTTTAGTGACCATACACTGTTACATATATATACACTGTAAATTATTTTTTTCTCACTTTGTTAGAAATTTATTATATTTATTATATATTACTTTCAGCATTGTGGTAGTTAAAGGTGAACTCATGTTTACATTCCCAGGATCTTGTTTGGTGGCCATATAGTCTGTAACTCAGCAAGGTGCTGAATTATGTTCACATTTCACATTTTAATTATAATAATTCTCTGATTCAGCCTGTAAATTCTACTTACATGACCTGTGTGACTTACATTGTTCTACCTAGCATTATCATCATTAATACCGTAATACAAACACAGAATTAAGAAACTGTTTATTTATTCACATAAAGTTTGTTTTCATGCCAATTATTTTCACTGCAGCAAGGTATGAATTTGGTGACTTCAGATAAAGGCAGGCAGGGTGAAAAAAATTAGGAGATGTTCGTTGCATGAGAAAAGACTGATTCTCCAAGAATCACTTTCCCATCTGTGTAAGCTACCTTAACTTTGCAAAGAAGATTCATTGAGTACTACGTTTTTATTATTTTCAGATGACACCACGACAAATGAGAAAATACTGCTCTCCAGAGACTATAAGGAGATCAAGCTTTTCCTTCTTAGAGAACATGCTAAAGCAATATCTCCCCACTATGATCAGTGCATGATGCAGGCTGGCAGGATGTCACCTCCAAAATGTCTATCTGCGTGACAGTGACACAATAGCAGTGTTTGCATAACCTGCAAGCTCGTTGAGATCCTTTGCAACAAATCTCACTATATGCCTGTAAAAGAGGTTTCTTCACCAAAGATTTAGATTGATTTCTAAATTATGCGAATTTTTTATTGTTCTAGATAAGACTGATGAAAACCAGACCATGTTGTGTAGCACTGAGGTCTGATATTGCATGATGTGGTTGAGAAACTGATGTCAGAATACATCGACTACTCAGCTGAGACACTACAAGGCAGAAACATCGATCAAAACCTGCCTTGCATGAGGTCTACGCAGCTTGGGGTCTGTTCTGCTCCAAGCCCCAGCTGCACATGGGAATGGATTTATGGGCATTTTGTAAATAGAGAGCCCCTTCTCAGCTTGGACCCTGCTCTTCTTAAATCCAAGCAAACGCTCACTACTTCCCTGGAACACCGTCAGCACTGTCTGCCGCTCTAGCACACACGCAGACATTTTCCAAATATACCATTTTTAGAGCATGTTTCACCAGAGAGAAAGTCATCTTTAATGTCTAAAAATCTCTGAGAAGAGATTTTTAGTCATTAAAAAGTTCAACATGTGATCAGAGCCAATTATGACAGTCATTTTAGAAGAGTTAAAAGAGGCTTTTCAATCTGGCATTTCCTGCTGGAATCTTTCTGTCCAACTTCAGATTTATCATCTGCAGCTTAGGGTCAACATTATATGGTAAGACCTAAATAATGCACACCTTTAATCATGAACAATATTTCCAGAAATTTCCAAATGCCACTTTGTATTGTGAAATACAAGTCCATCTAATGCTCATTTCCTCAAATGTCACACGACTGTAAAATGGCAAAAATACAAGAATCTACTTGTTTAATGGAAGAATACAGAATGCTATAGAGCAAGGAAATACAGATACAGTCTATAATGGCCCATGCTCCTAAGATACAGGAATTCCACATTGTTAACTTCTGTTGCACTCTTATGCTCTTAAAAATGAAGTCTCTAAAACTGGCTGATCAAATTAGGTTATCAAATGGCCTAATCAAATTTGTGGTGATTTTTGGCAAGTGAAATTAGATAAATAGAAAAATAATTCTTTGGTTATTATTCCATGTCTTACATAGCAAAACAGAAAAATTCTGATATACGTATATAGAATATGCCTGTTGTATCCTAGTCCTGGAGGTTGAGGACAAAGGAATGTCCTAAACTGAACACAGCATACAACCCATGCCACATGGGCATCTTGTTAAATTCATCTGAGTTAAACTTGGCAGGGTGAAAAAACGATGCAGTTTGCATTTGGGCTTATAGATCCAATGTAAATTCAAAGATTATAAAATTTTGGTGGGAAGAATCAGTCTTAGCAATATATTAATCCAGAGAGCAGAAAAAAAGTATAATAGAAAATAAATAAAGATCTTTTGAATCTTATTAGGAGCAAACAATAGTATTTGATTACTTGTAAATTATATAGCATGGTAGAATATAGCAATATAGCATACTCTGCCAGCCAAGGAAAAATTGCAGAAATTAATTAGGCTGCTATTAAAAAAAAAAAAAAAAAAAAAAAAAAAAAAAAAAAAAAAAGCCTATCTCATATCAACTACCTTCAACAAAAAATTCCTCCCTTCTATAAAACAAATATTAACAAATATTATACAGCATTGTAAAATAAATGACATGTTAAAGCCAAGAGCACAAGCAAGACAGTTAGAATTATTATCTGGATTATTTTCAACACCGTTCTAAAATATTTTTAATGGAACTTCTTTTCCCTCTAAAACATGAAATATTAATTTCAAATATAAAATTCTTGTTTCTGGGTGAAGAGAGGGGCTGAACATCATCATTTGAAAACTGACTTTACCATTTTTTTCAAAAATTTGTATACCAATGTATTGTATAGATAGAATAATTTAGCACAAAAGACCAGAAAAGAGAAAAGTATAAATATAAGACTTAATTAAATACTATTTAATTGCAAATCATATACGTTTTTAAGATTCATAGAGAGGGTTTTTTTTTTTTTTGTGGTTTTCCTGAGAATAATACATAATGAAAAATGAAAGCTCACTGTAAAATTAATTCTTCTAACTTTATTCCAAAAGTAAGCATAAAGACAATCTCTCAAAATATGCCAATGTTTTACTACTGTTGAAAGCCTGTAGCAGTCAGGCCAAGGCAAGCACTATCAAAAGCTGTAGCTACGGCCATGATATTTTAAACAAGGGAGAAATGAAGGCATTTTCTCTTAACTTTAAACCTGCTGTACCATTACACAAGTCTTGAGTTGAAATGATGCCTATTGAAATGATTGAGGTTGAAATGGTGCCCAGTGTTCTTAGAAATTCACCATGATAATCTCAATGGCAAGACCTGTGAAGTGTATTTGGTTTTGCTGGTACTTTGCTAGTTTTTTCCTTTTTCAGAAGTACATGTAGTTCCTTTACATTTATACTGAAGTAGAAAAACAGTTTTCTAGCAATCATGTTCCTCTAGCTAATATGACCATATTTAAATGTATACAGTATATGATTATTTTTATATAAATACATTTAAATACAATAATAAAATCCCTTTGGTTTCAGAGAGTTCTCAGAGTTGGGCTGATTTGTTTGTGCCTACTTATCCTCTATCTTTATTCTACTACCAGGTGATATTTTCTATTCAAAAGATTTCCTGTGATATCTAAAAATATTAAATGATTTTTCCAAAGGACATGGATGAATGGACATGGTTTTCAATGTTTGTTTGTTAAAAGTACATCTGAAAGACAGTGTGATACAATTTATGCAGTGAGAAATAAGAGAGAAAGATACAGTTGCTTGCACTGGAAAATAATCTATCAGATGGTTGGGTAAAGTGCCCTAAGAGTCATAGAGCCCTCTCATTTCTAGACTTGGATGTCTTAATTAGCAGGACTTGCCCTTTTAAAGACATCTGCCAGTGCAAGAGCTTCCAGAGTCTTTGCTTTGCATAATAATCTGAGCACTCACACAGAAGGTGGGAGAAGCGAGTACTTGACTTCTCTCCCAGCTCAAAGGAATTCAGAGCCACATCTCCAATTTCTCAGGAGAGTGGCCTGAATAACTGAAGGAAAACACAAAGGCACAGAAATAAGAAGAAAAAAGACTCCAATCTGAACCTTAACAGCTCTGAGCTTATCCTGAGAAGGAGAGACCTAAGATATACAGCCCCATCTCAGGATTGTATTTCTTATTTTTAAGCAACAATTATCTGATATAAAATGCAGCAGATGCACTCTGATCACTTACAGGCAAACTGGTGGCTCCAGCATTTGTCATCTTTCTGTTTCTGAATGAAAGCTGCTCAGGCTGCCTCATCTTGTGCTGAATTAAGTGCTGCTCTTACAACTCCAAAACTGAAAGGCACAGTGAGGCATCTCCTGTTAGGTGTCTCCAAGTCCTAGCACATATTTAGGTATGAGGATTTTACAGTCTGGTACTGACATATGCAGGCAGCAAAAGCTCATATCCTGGGAAATATGAATCACAAAATGTTTGCTGTGGGTATATCAGCCTTTTAGCCTTGCAAACCTAAATTTTTTTTTTTTTTTTTTTTCTCCCAGGTTTTTCATGTTCATGAAAGTCCATGTTGTCTGAGCTTGGAAACCAGTGGAATCTTCTAGTTATGCTCTTTAGTAATTGCCAGTTATATCGTGAGCACTGTTTCATGCAGTCCCTTCACTGACATGCTATACTTACTAAAAGATGGCTCATACTGGGGCTGGACAGTAAATTACAAGGCTTGCACATGGTTTTAAAAGATGTAACACCTTCTATTTTTCAGCAATCACCAGCAACCAGCAATGCACATGAAAGAACTATGCCATTAAAAAGTATGAGTGATTGCTGAATAGCACTGCAAATGATATTAGAAACAATCTGACATCAATGCTACCTCTCATTTATTGCATTTCAAAAAAAAGTTATAACTATTGTGACATATATAGGTGGATCTTCCAACAAGAGACAATGAATGTCATTTTTTGTAAGAGGCAGAATCACAGAGAAAAATAAAGATGGAGTCAAAACAGTAAAATTATTCCAGAGGAGTCACTGAAAACTTTGGAGCTGGCATTATATTTAAAATTTGCAGATCCTCTTTTTCACACCTCAGTTACTGTATATAATTCCCAAATTAAGCATCATCATCCATGAAAGGATCACAGATTTTTCTTTTAATTACTTTGCTAAATATTTACAAGTTTCTCTTTAATAGAAAGATCTTATTTTTGCTGGGTTTTTGCACCCTGATTTAGAGAAATCTAATTAAATATCAAATCCTTCAAAACCAACAAACTCACTTCACAATTCATCATATCAAGTCTTGCCCATGTAATACATTTATCAGATGTATCTCAACTATTGTTGTGCATGCTGTGTGTCCTTGGCAAGGAATGGACTGAGCTGGAGTTGGGACTGACTCTGTGGACATTGGCAGACCAAAATGATTTTGGGGAAACACGGAGAAGCTCAAGGAGTGGGGTGAGATTAAAAAATATAGAAGGCCCAGAGATAGGCAAGTTCATGTGAAAAGCAAGGGCTAGTTTTGATAAGAGCATTTATACTTGAAGTTGACTGCAGCCTTGATGCAGAGGGACACAAGTGGATCCCATTTATTTGGCACTATCTCTTTAACTTACAACCAGGAGACATCCGAATTATCCCGTGCCACAGCATTGATAAACAGTAGCACTTGGTTGTTTAAAAGATGAGAGGGGAAAAAAATGTTGAACCGCATGAAAAGACAACGGAGAAAAACTGTCTCTAATTTAAAAATGCCACATATAAGAATACCTTTTTTTTTTCTTTCTTTCTTTTGCCCTCCTTATCTCTCTAGCTCACACCTTCTTTCCAATCTTTTTCAGGTATAACTCTCTGAAATAGCCCTTAGAACAGGCTGCAAGTGCTTAGAAACAGGAACTACCACTTGATTCCTTGCCTCATATGCCATGACAAATATGAGGTCCCTGCATAACTCCCCCATTACTTTTGTGCTGGATTTTCAACAGCCCCATGCAGCTTCAGTTTCAACCAGGCAGAAAAAAGACAGATGATTCTATAATTTCTATGTATAAAATAATCACAAACATGAAAAAGTTGCCATGGCTAGCAGATCATATTTATTTCTTTCAGAGAGGAGAGAAATGTAATTCAGTCACTGATTTTATGTGACTTTGACTGCACTACCAGCATTTTTGCAGTACTAATTAAAGGTATATCAACTACAAAAAGTATATTTTTTCATATAGGAATATAGACAGGTATTATTACTTGCACCTTAAGATGAGCAAGTGTGTTTGGAAGAGGGAAAGTTGATGCTCAGTTAGGGAAGATGAATTGATTATTACTGGCATATAAATGAGATATGCAACAGCCAATAGATTGCTTATTTTCCTTACTGATTATAGTTTGCATTGATCTAATGTGTATCTCATCTCCTTACATAAAAATGCTCTGTGAGTTTTGAGCTTATAAAATAAAGCCATAAAAATTGCTATGATTGATCTTTTCACTGTTGTTGATCAACTGAACTCTGTCTGCCATGTACTGAAACCTAATTTACAAGCCATTAGATTCACCTTCGTCTGACCTGCCTGATTCAGTTTGGCAACCTCTATGTCTGGCTTTTTCACTCCCTAAAGTACAACTGCAGAAAAAGCACTAATGCTGGATGGCAAAGACTGTGGCACTCTCTCCTGCAGCGCTCTCTCTCCCATAGGAGTGCTTCCATCTGTGCAGCGATGCAGCAGAGGTAGTGCATGAAAAGCATATCAAAGTGTGGTATTTTCCCCAGGCATAGTGATAATACATGATACTGGATGCTTTTGGAATTTGGTGCTTATGAAAGCACCAAATTTGGACTGATGTGCGTACTGGCAATTTTCAGTGACTGAACTTCAGACTTTGGGAGGATTCTGCAGATGTTTTCAGAGCTACAAATACCTAACTTTTGCACAGATGGGTAAGATTATGTATTTGCACACACATCTAAGAGACAGAGAACAAATAAGCAAATAAAAATGCCCAAATTTCAAAGTAATTTGACTGTTTCCAAATTCAACACATTTTCATCTGTCTCCTTTTCCTATGGTGATCCTCAAATGGCATGAAGTATACAGAATAATGTCCACTTTCCTGGCTCTAATTAGATACACAGAAGAATAATGTTTCACTGGTGGTAGGTGGGCTAAAAGAGAACTATCATAATGCTGATCATCTTTTAGATCAATTCAGTTTATCAATAAGGCAAAATGGGCCTAGGACACAACCATCACACCAAGTATCTGACTGCACTCAACACCAGCACAGAGAACAAAGGCACCTTCATCCAGGGATAATGCAGGGCAGATCACTCTAATCTCATCCAGGCTTGCTTAATTTACCCTACAAATTTATTCTTTCACCAAGAATGCACCATGGGTCAGAAGGAAAAACAGGTATCTTCTTAAATACTGTGTTCATGTCACATACTCATAACTCCGACATGTTCAGTCCTGAAATGCCTGATTTCTAGTTATATCTATTGAGCTGATAAAGTATTCTCAGTGATCAAGCGTTAAAGAATTGGGTTTAAAACAGAAATCATGAAAATAGGGCGCTTTTTTTTTATTTTATGGGATCATCATTTGACAAAAAAAGTTCAGGGTTGAATCAGCTTGCATTAGTCTTATAAGGCACAACATTGACCCTGGATTTGATTTTGCAGGTCATCCTGTGGAGAATTTTCAGTTTCCCATTGAGATCTTCAGTGGGAAAATGGTTAACCTATTAAAATTACAATTCAGTATCAGCTGAAGTAAAGTTTATCCTCTATCCCACTGTGGACGTAGCTGTGCAATAATAGTAACATCTATTTCCGATGTCTGGATAGCTTGTCCCTCTGCATGTAGGAGGCCATTATCCTGTGTCTGTGTTCTGTTCTGCTGATATAATCTCTTAAATAAAGCTTTACTGTTTACTTTCCTTAATTGAAGTACAATGGAAAAGACATGGCCTTTAAGAAGCTTCACTTTAGTCACCGCCTTGGAGCTTTGAAGATGTTTCAAGTTGTCTTTCAGTGCACTTCAAAACACCCTTCATAAAAGAATGCATGTGGAGGTGAAGTGGGAATGTTGCTGGCAATTATATTTTATGCAGAGTTGTAAAAATTTTACTTAGCTGCCGTTCTTCTGCCAACAGTCCCAACCTGGTTTTGATCCTCTCATTGCTCTGCTAAATGATCAAATCCTGTAAAATATTTCTCTTGCAGGTCTTATTTTGACCCTTTTTGGACCTGAACATTCCTTTAAACAGGTAAACCAAATCTGTGTTGTTCTGGGGGTTTTGGGGGGGTTTTAATGTTTTCTGGGTTAAAATCATCAGAAACACATTTTAACTCACAATGTTAATTTGCTAGTCCTAAAGGAAACCCCCAAACAATAAAGATAAACCTTGCAGAGATAAATGTTGGGATAAAGAGACGTGATAATGACAGATGTTTTCCTTTTGTCCTAGACCTGGACAATATGAACGTACTTAACACTCCTCTGCACCCAGGGGAAAAAAAAAAGAAAATATTTGTAATAAAGTCTAAAATAGAAACTCTTAACAGCAACAACTAGCACATGACTATTAAATTATCCATTAAGTGTGTATGCAATCTGCACAAGAAGAATGGGAAATGAGAAATCACTCACTAGTAAGAAAATGCTGGGAAGTGGGGCCAAAATCCCTGTGAGCTTCATGCAGTTGCTTGATGCGCTCATCAACAGCCACCTGTTAAGAGAAGAGAAAAAAATAAAATGACTCTTTTCTAGACAAGAAACAAAGAGCAATTATACTCATATATATATATTTTTATTAGTGAAAATTCAGTTTAAAATTAGGCAGTTTCCTGCAAAAATAGTTATGCTTCAGAGTCGTCAGATGAGATGAAATGTGTCACTGGAAAAAAAAGAAGGTTTAAAAAAAAAAGTTTGTTTTTCTTTGTTGCTCCCCATATTAACTGATGCTGGAAGAAGCTGAAAATGAAAAGGCTGATAAATGTACAGAAAATTGTCCTGATTTTATGTACTTGAAAGGAGTATGACTGCTGCTTGTCAATATTGGAGTCAGAACATCCATATGTTAATACTTTTTGAAAACTACTTCTAAAGTACTTTTGAAAATACAATATTATAAATCAGCACGTGAAAAGTAATCCCTTTTAATATGGACAGGATAACCATATTTTAACCAAGTGTTGAAATGAGGTTAACCAAAAGAGAGCAGCTGGTACAAACATTTTGCTGTTCTTTCAATCACTCAAATCATGGCCCCTCAACCCTTTCTTTGGAATACACCTTTGCAGAATATGTTCCTAATGTTTTGTTGGATTTGTGTACTGCATGAAAACTGAGACAATAGTTTAGGACTGATTTTATCTTCACCCTTGAAAATCTCAGTTAAGTGGAGTATTGAGCAAGCAGCCAAAATGGGGTGGTTACAATAAGATTCCCTGGTGTATGAGTGGCATCTACCAGTCCCATTATATCCTATATGCTAGAGAAATGTCATTGTTAGACCTAAAAATGGGATTAGATAAAACAAGGAGTAAATACTTGAAAGTAATGATAGAATATTTCTGAAGTGTGATAAAGTAACTGATAGGAGGGAGGTTCACTTAAACATTCCCTGTAAGAAAAAGCTTTCCATCAACACTGGCAAAGCAGAAGGTAGGTGTATTTTAATTGGCCTAATTGTAATACACATAACAAGGAAAAAATTAGGTTGCACAAGTAAAAAAAACAANACATAAATTAACAGAGGTTAAAATGATGAAGCTTGGTGCAAAAAAAAAAAAAAAAAAAAAAAAAAAAATCCACATTCTAAAACTATCAGGGAATTTTTGGTTGGTGGTAGAGGGAACTATTGGTTAGTAACTGGCATGATACAGTCAGAATGGAAAAAGAAGGATAGAATTAATGAGCTACTTGATATGACTGTGTTTGCCAGATAACCCCTAGAGCCTAAAATCTTGTCTAACTAAGCAATAGCAATTTATTGCCAAGACATGATTTATTTGCTTACAGTTTAAAAACTAACACTATAAGCAAAAATGCCCATTTTCTTTATTTCCTAAAACCTTTTTTCACATGCTTTTCCTGCAGCTTCTTTCATTTCTATATAATCTTTTCTGGCTTCCCACTGAATTGCATGGACAGATGCTTCTGTTAAGCAATGCATCATACCAGGGACTGACTTTGAGCTTGAGTTCACACCCAATTCACTGCACAGATACAAGCTGGGGAAGTAAGTAAAGTAAGTATATAAGTGCATAGAAAGCCTCGACAGAGATGCTTCTGGTCATCAGTATAATTAACGTAAACATAGAATCATTAACTGATGTGCTATTATTTTTAACCAAGAAATGACCTTTCAGTGAAGACTAGAAAGATAATCTTAAACATACCTAAACACATGCAAATAAAAACCACTGGAAAAATGTAATGGAAATATATATACTCTTTAGAATTGTCTTAAAATTACCTCATAACATACTTATTTTGTCATTAGGAAATGCTGGTTAATAAAGAACTATATGGCTCGTCCTGTATATACATATATATATACATATCTATATATATATACACACACATATATATATATATATATATATACATACTTTTCAATAATTCAGCCACCATGGAAAAAGTACTTGCTGGCATGAAGAATCCGTAGAGAGAATGAGAACTTTACAAATAGATGGGGGAGGGGGTTACCAGTGTTTCATAAAGAAGATTTCAACATCCAAATAGTGGTCAGAAAAGAGCATGGGAACCCTTTAGTACACATGACCACTGCCAGCACACAGCCTACACAACTTCTGTAAGTGTGCTAAAACTGAGAATTCCAATCCCTTCAAAATATCCAGGTGACCTTTAAGCTGTACAGAACTATTAACCTCAAGATTTTTAGCCATATATGTACATTGGGAAGATAAAATATCTTACACACTTCAGGGTAAACTTTCCAACTGAACAGCTTTGGATGTGAGCCAGGAAATACCTCTTTTGAGAAGTAGATTTTGTCAATACAGAGAAGAAGAAAACACTGAGAAATCTTGAGTATTCTGCAGGAAATATCACCTGAGAGTACAAAACATTCCACTTGGCTGCCAGGAAATACCACTTGCTGATTTATTATAGCAGTAGTATTATTGTAGTATAAAGGAATGCTACCTTTTATATAACAGGCAGTAAAAGATGAACTCACTGTAGGTGGTAGAGCAAGGAAGATTATTGCAGTTTGTTTCTATTAATTTTATCAAAACTAAAACAAAAATGGTATTTGAGCCCACAATAACTCAGATAATGGTGTACAAAATATACCCACCAAAACAATCCTTGCTTAAACTGACAGAAGAATGTGTCTCTGATCCAGTATAATCAGACTTGGATTTGACTTAGTGACTTATACACCAACAATCTGGAGAAGGAGATTCTATCCATATAAGTCTTCATAAATGTTTCATGATTCTTGAAAAAATTTCTTGCTGGCACGTAAAAAGGTTTCTTATTTTTTTGAAACAAGCCATAGGTAATTCCCAAATTTTAGATTTTTCTTGTTCCTGTTTTTCCTTCAAATCAAGGGAAATAAGCTCCTCTGGAATGAACACAAAGTGTCTCTTGTATTTTTGTATGCTATGCTCTGAATCAAGAGCAGTTAGAAAGAACAAAATGTCGTGAATGACTGGTGCCTTGTGGAAAGAAAACTGTATAATTTTCAAGCCCATTCAAGGATTCATTTTTCTTGCTTTAAAGGGAAGAGAAAAATATGTATGGTTAATGAAGGAAAAAAAAAAATCTTCTGATTTCAGTAGTGTTGGTTTAGCCATGCAAAAAGTACTACTTTAAAGGTACTACTGCCAGAATGTAACATGCAGGATCACAGAACGGGTGAAGCTGGAAGGGACCACAGTGGTCATCCAGTCCAATCTCCACGGGATGGGACTGGGGATTTCATTTGGGTACCTTTTAGGTAAAACTCCACAGTATTTCTCCACAAGAAACGTTACTAATAAATAAATAAATGGATTTCTAAAAACGCAGCTATTCCTTTATCACAATATGAGAATTTTACTTAAATGGACCAAAATATTTTTCTATCTAATTTTTACTTAAAGAAACCATCAGAATTTTCTGTAATTGGGGTACTTGAACCGTTGCTTTTCTTCACAGGGGATATATGCTTGAAGAGACATGCATTTCCACTATTTATTTAATCCAATGTTTTACATAACATTTATCTTCTTTCAATCATAACAAATGAAAGAACCATGATACTGCACTAAATATACTTGAGGCTGAAGATGGTAATATTAAAGATCCTATACTGATTTTAAGTGATATTATCATAGGACAGAAACAGCTTCTGCTAAAAAGTTGGCAAGGAAAATTAAAAAAAAAAAAAAGTACTACTCCTTTAAAGACTTTGAAAACATTTGATGAAACAAGTTGTTTCCCATCACTTGGATGCAGCCATGTGAACTGAATCTATAAACAGGTTTAGGAAAACAAATTACAACAATAACAAAAGCAAAGCTCTGCTATGCAGTTGTTAGGAATAATTTCTAAGTGCTTTTCCTAATGTGGGGCTCAACCTTGTCAACATTTTTATAACAGCTCCACTGCAGACAGAATAAGGATTTGATGCTTTTAACTTGGGTCCACTATTGAATTCAGGGGGGTTGTCTTGTTTTTTTTGCATTTTTTGAGGCTTAACTGAGAATATTTTTATGACATATAAAGTATTCTTTTGTGTTTATGTCCACACGGCAAAGCTGGCCTAGATCAAGTAGGAAATAGGAGCTGTTTAATTATCAGTGTTTTCTACGTTCTCAAAAGGTACCCAACAGCACCTTTCCTGGAGTTCTGCAGCTGCTGAACTCCTGCAAGATGTGCTGGAAGAAGGTGGCACACCTATCATATTATGGAAGTTGTGCCTGCAAACAAGGAGTGACCTCAGCAAAGAGCTATAAAAATGGTCTCTGTTAATCCATCAATCTTGTCCTCTTTGACCTACCAACACTACAGAGACATGAGAAGCTTGGTCTACCTGTGGCATAATCCTGTCACAGTCTTTCCCATAGCTTTGTTTTTCAACTGAACAAGTTTAGTGGAGGGAATTTTCCCCAGGGTGCTTATCTGAGCTCTGATTGCCAGCTGAACTACTCTGCAATGAGTGGCTGCATGACCAAGGTGGCTGCTTGGAGCCTCTCTGTGCTCAGCACTCTCAGAGAATTCACATTTGGTGAACTTGGCAAGGAATTTACTTTAAAAATTACATGAAGATGTGCGAGTAGCAATTTTTACTACTTATTAACATGAAACAGCAGAAATGAGATCACTAGCTTGAAAAAGTGCTAAATATAAAGAGTTAAGACTGTTGAATGGCTGGGATTCTGAGGAAAGATGGCAAGAAAACAGGGAAGGAATAGAAGATTCTCATCTAAACAGCTATATTTAGTCCAGCAGCAAAAAGGACGCACAATCTCCTTTTTCTTTCTTTTTTCCTTTTTTTTTTTTTTTGGTTAAAATTTGCTTCACCAAAAGCTGTTCTCACAAAGAGAAGGACAATTTTCTGTATCAATCAGCATGCATACACACAATACTTATTAAAACAACACTCCTGTAATTTCCCCACCATATTCATTGCATTTCCACAGCTTCCTGACCTTGACTCCTCGCGAAGCCAATTTGACTGCATATCAAAGGAAACCGGCTTCTACAAGACCCTCTTTAATGTTGCCCAGCAATTCTCCTCCCAAGAGCTGAAAAGCTTTATTCTTTTCTCTCACTGACTCAGAGCTGTCAAAGCAGTGCGAGGCTGTTCTTCACAAATCAATAAACAGGGAGATCTGATCTGCTGTACTTCTAATAGCTGCTGAATTCAGTCACTCACTGCTCCTTACACATTTAGGTGATAAGGATGGATTTAAATAAGCACACTTTGTGCTGTTAATGAGGAACAGCAGGGGGGCAAAGGCAATTGATAGCCATTGTTCCCAGCTGCTGAAGTTCAGGTTTAAGTCTTGACATTTACCGAGTTGAAAAAACAGCTAAAGACAATTAGTTTTCTGGTGAAAAGTTCAGTGTTCTGAAATATTTTGAGAGCGTAAAAATGCGCTTATTTTCCACATTAAAGAAAAAAATAGATAACTACAATGCTATTTGCATGCATTTACAGCTGTTACAAAGACGACATTCAAATTTCTGGGTCATGGTGAGACTGTGTACTTCAGCACATTGAAATCTGAGTGACTTAATGCAATTCCCCTTTCAGTTAAAAAAACCCCAAAACATAAGGAATAGTAGAACATGTCTATTTTACTTTGACTTCTTTTTTTATATTTTCAGATGAAACGAGAATAAAATGTAAAATAAATTCGGAAACATTTTAAGCTTGGGGCACAGAGCCTTAGAAAACAGCAAATAAAAGAATGATTTCCTTGAATTAATATATCTACTGTGACTATATCTCCTTGAATTAATATATCTAGACTTTTGTTTTATAGTCCTAAATCTGTGCACTTTGGCCTTTGTCCATCTCTATGCCTGAGGAATAAAAGTTAGGTCTTAAAGTTTAAATAACAAAAGCATCCAAATTTGGAGAGAATAAACCAGTTGTAATCCATGTGAAATCTTAAGAACAAACAACTTTAGGAAACAATTCTCTTAGAAAATGTTACTTGTTTTGTTTTGGATAAAAGATATTCTCTCAGGGAAGCCTCATTCGATATCCCCACTGCTCCAGTAGAAGCCATCACATGAACTAGTGGAGGTTCTGCAAGGCCTTTTACATCACTCTATGTTCCTCATTCCTATTCATGCACTTTTGTAGGATATAAAATATTTTATGAAACCAGTATGAGCTGAGCACGGGTTCAGCCTTTCAAAACTACTAGAAACTGCTGTGCTGCCCTCCATTCTGGAGTCTTTCCTAACAAAGCTTTCAAATTCTTCACTGTCCAACCACATTATTTCTTTTCTAATATTGCTTTTCATAGGCAATTTAATCAAGATCAATTACTTTTTCTGCCAGATTCCTTGCTGCATTTAGTATAATAATAAACTGCTTTTAGAAACATTGATATTTAAGCAACTACTTTTCTCAGAAAGCAGCACTACACCAATTAAAGTTTTCAATTTATAATTTACGTTAGCTTCAAGTTCACATAAATAAATAGCCATAGACACCCCCTATCAGATTCCAGTCCAAGTGGTCTGTGGCTTGCCCTACCACATTTCTATACTCTTGGACAGCACTTCTATATTTCTCCCAGGTTATCTGGCCGAGTTTCCTCTCTCTGTGAAGTCCCTTTTTTATGTCTGAGTTTTGCAAGGAGCTCCTTGTTCATGCACACAGGACTCTCAGCACTCTCGCTGGACTCTCTGCTGTTCAGGATGGACCAATTTTGAGCTTTGTAGAAAATAATCTTCCTTATCAATCAATGGACTTTCTTGGACCTCTCTTACTTCCAGGGGTTTATCCTGTGGGATTCTTCCATGCAGATCCCTGAGGAGGACAAAGTCTGTTCTCCTGAAGTCCAGGTTGTGCCCTCATGGTCACTGCAGCCCGGATTGTCTTTGACTTTCCCCTCCCCAGTGAGCCTCTCCTTTGTGGCTATGAGGTCCAGCAGAGCCTCTGTCTGCACCAGCTCCTCCATCAGCGCTGTCAGGAGGTTTCCAGGAGCTCACTGCATGGCTTACAGCCTGCTGTGCTGCCTCTCCAGCAAATAATCAGACTGTTCTCCCACGGATGCTATTTCTACCTGCCTGTAAAAGGCCTCAACCACTTGTTCTGCAGGGTTAGGTGGCCGACAGCAGACACTACAGTGTCACCTGTACTGGTCTGCTCCTTAATCCTCAGCCCCAAGTTTTCAAGGGCCCTTTTTCCAGTTTATCAATCCTCATTTAAAGCTCTTCTGTATCTTCTATATGTCCCCATAAAATAAACTCCTTAGAGCTCTGGCTGTGCAGACCTATAGATCCAGTGATTCCTCTTCTGCCTTCAGCAGAAAGCTGAAACTATAGATACTCTTAGTTCTGTGTCATAAGCTGGGGAAAAGAGAAACTAAAATGTATGGGCTACCCTGAACCTCTGGTAGGTTATTGATCTTAAAATGAATCTAACTTTGATGCAGTCTGACATTTTCAAAGTCAGTGGGAGCTGGGTGCCTGCAACTAGGGAGAGAAAGTGTTCTGTGGTAAGTCAAACTGTCTTGTGAGGAACTCAGCATGGCATATATTCTTCCTGAGATCAAATCTGACTCCTGAGATCAAGGCACCTGCATGCTTTCCTACTATATGCTTTGAAATGTTCCCATATAACTTTTTTATCTTTTTAAAACAACATTCTATCTAACCCTCAGAATTACTCAACATCCCCCTGGTTTTTAGGGGGTGTATTGTGCTCATCTGTAGGTCCCACAACCAAGACACACATGGATCAGCTGCAGAGAGCCTGAAGTAGTTAACAAGAATGATGCAGAGACCCTGATGAAGTTAACAAGAATTATTCAAGAATGAATAACCCTCTACAGCAGAGGGTTGAGTGAACAATTGCAATTAAAACTGAGGAACAGAAGTCTTAAACAATCAGGAAACAGGGACAAATCTGGAATCCTCTCTTTTTGCGCTATGACTATCAAAATTTCTGCTGTGGCAGTGTTATTAAATTTTATTAAATTGTGCTAAAAACCCAGGTCATTTGGAAGGTTCTGGATTATTAATTACGATAAGCATTATTCACAAGAAAAAAATTTCTGCTATGTGTTTTCCTAGTTACATATGTTAAATAACATAAGGATTTAGGAAAAGGCTAAATCATTAATTATTGTTTTTGCTGAAACATGAGTCTTTTTAGGCTTTAACCATCTACTATTCCTACCCTAACAAGGTTGTTTGTTAGATGTGGTTTTTCAGGCATTTTTCTCTTCACTTTTGGGGCATGCACCCAAAATAACATTATGTGTAACACAGTTATTTCTCCTTAACATACAAGTATAAAGACATAAAAAGGGGTCTCCTGTGGCTTTTTTTTTAAATTTATTTTTCTCCTCTGCTAAAACATTGTTATTCTCATCACTATAGTTTTTATACTTTTGAAAAGAACTGTCTCCTTTCTATTATCTTTAAAAATATTTCCAAAAGATTTAAAATAAGTTTTTTTTCTACTTCATTTGAAAATGCTCTTTAATAATATTTCATAATCCATCCCCAAGGTAAATCCATACTCTCTCTTAACAAGATTTTATGGTTATTTTGATTTTTCCCCCCTTTATCCTTTTTTTGTTTGTTTGTTTGTTTGTTTTTTTCTCTCATTAAACTAATAAAAAATAATAAATTCATGTGGCACTGAAAATACCATTTGTTTCTGAAAGGTCAGGAAACATACACTGTTTTTGTCCCAAGGGAAATAGTTGTTTGGTGACTTAGGGAATTATAAGTAGAATGTCAGGCAAGAAATGTTTTATATCTGCCCCAGAACAAATGCCTGGGCAATAATACTGTATTGGTTGAGCATCACCAGTGAAGATTATTATTTTATAGTTCTAGTTACATTCTCTCACTTTCATTGATCTTTCATTATATTAGTTTTATTGCTCCTTTCCTCCAGATGTGTGAATTTCTATTGCCATTACTAGCATTAGTTTTGGGAATAGCTGCTCATAAATGCAAGTAAGAATTCTTATAGCATGGACCTGTATTTAATGAAGGTTACTTCTAAAAGAAACAGAGGCTTCAGTCAGTATTGTCCTTCTTCAGCACTACTTTTAGCTGATTACCATTTCAAAGTTTTTCTTTCACCACCTTCAGCTCCCTTCAGTCATTTGCCCTCTGATTCCTCTGGGATTATCATCCCATCAGTATTCAGAAGACTTTGATGTTCAGTCCTGTCTTTTCCACCATTTCCCCATTCTTGTCTTCTTAATTTGTTGCTGAGCATTTTTATTCACTTTTATAATTTCAATTCACACTCCCAAACCCATGTTACTCCATTAAATGCAGAAATTACATTTTTTACAAATACATAGTAAACCTCTCAATTTTATTCAATAGTGTTTATAAATAAGAGCTGAAGAATTGCTTAGACTGTGCTGCTACATATGTAATACCATGGAAAAACATATACAGGGAAATTTGGGTGAATTTTATGCAAACTCAGGAGTTATAAGGTGAGCTAGCTAAAAGCCTTTTCCTCAACCAGAAATGAAGACAAATATGCATCTCCTGAGACAATTCTTCTTATACTAAGACATACACCTCAGAATAACCCTGTAAAGGTATAAATAAATTTGACTTTTATAGAGCTTAGTTTTCTAAAGTGAGTTTGCATGCCAAGGAGGAGGACTCTTGAGAAGACTGAAGCACAGAGGAAGAGGGATACAGAAGGCTCAGGAGAAGGTGGAAGGTAAGGCAAAAAATGTTCTTTACAAGGGTTCACTCTAGGGCAATAATCTACAGAAAGGATTCTACATGCAGCAACCATTGTATTAATCCTCTATCTCTTCCCTTTCTTATTTTCTGCACTCCCCTTCTCTTCTCTTTGAGACTCACACTAAGAGTGATAAATCTGTTCATTCTAAGTAATCCTTAGTCCTAAACCTACCCCAAATACATCACATCTTTGGTTTCATTTTTAGCTGTGCAGGGTGAAACAAGTAGGATGATGTCAGTTGGAAGAGTTTTATTACAATGTGATTCACTCACATTATTTGTTTGTTTCATCCATATTCTTACATCTGGAAATCTCAAGAGTATAATACTCTGTTTCAACATGACTGAAACTACTTTGTCAATCAAGTGCTGACACGGCATGAAAAGAAAAACTTCATTTCATGAGATTACTGGCTGGATGGATTAACCAAACTTTTATTTATTGTTCTCATCCAATGAACCTTTTGAAGACAGCCCCTCAGTCTCAATGACTTCTGCAGAATGTTCCATACCCCAGCAGCTGCTCAAGCTTGGGAGCAACCACACAATCAGTGTTTGATGCTCTCCGTTATCTGACACTTCTTTGAATACTGCTACAGCTCCTGATTTTGCACAAAGGCCTCTCTTTCTCCCTGGGGAAGACATGCATATGACACGCTGAAAGATAATAAAATTACTTTAGGCAAATAACTGTTCAAGTGGGAGCAATAGCTGATGGGATTGATATTGTGCAGATTGAAGATAATGGCAACACTTCTATAATATTGTGATATGAGTTGTGAGAGGAGCTGCCTTCATTCTGCAGCTGCCCAAAATCTATATATTTATGCTTCCTAATCTGTGAGTAAATTCAATTGACATGAAAGCAGAACCTGAGTTATATATAGCCCATACTGCTAAACCAAAATGTTAAAAAACTCTAATTAAATTTGGAAGATACAGTATCTGATTTCCAGTTTCTTCTATTTGAGAAAAAAAGGTGCTTATATCGAACAAACAAATAAATAATGCTAAGCCACATCTTTACTGAGGATGTAGAATGGTACATAGTGAAGGTTAAAAGCTGTCCTAGCATGAGGTATCACAGTGTATGCACGCATGCAAGAAAACCATCACTTCACACGTGTCAAAAAACCCCATTATCATATATTGCACTTGGTAAGTGGAATAAATTTTGTCCCAGTAATTCCAGTAATGTTACATGCAGTTCTCATCTTTATCTGTTTTCATTAGCCCTTTCTTTGAAAAGCTGAATACCCTATTTACCACTGTCAATCTGTAAAGATCTCAGATGAAGCTAAAATCTTTGAAAATTGTTTTGGTTAACCCCCTCCCCCCGATCTATCCACAGACAGATCTATCACAGATTCAGGTCCTGCCATGAGCAGAGAGGGAGGGTTCTTCCTTCCCACTGGAACAAAGCTCCAAGGTGCAACCCTCCAGGAGGGGATGGAATTAAACTGAAGATATTTTGCATTTCCAGAAAAACTGTGACTGGTCTGCAGAGACTATTGACTATTGCCATTTCAAAGACTTCATTTGTTGCAAAACATTAAGCATAACCTTTTTTTTTTGCATATCAGTTAAAAAGTGAATGGAACAAAATTGTGCATTTCGTGGTAGAGTTGTTAAAATATATTTATCACCTGCACAGCTTCAACCATGAAAAATAACATTTCACCTCAGAAAATACATCATATTCTGAAAAATGATTTTGTTGTTTATTATTGAATGCCCTAAAAACCTCTCTTAAGTTTGCCAGCTTATTTACATAGCTATCTTTTTTTTATAACTCCCCCCCTCTGCAAGTAAATAATTTATTTCTGTTTAGGCTTGCCTTACTACTCATCTGTTTCTAAGAGCAAAGAATTGGGAAATTCTAAGAATAGAAGAGATCTTGGAGAATTTAGACAGTAAGAAAGATGGAGATCCTGAGATAAAGTGCCACTGAAGGGGAGTGCAATTCAAGCTTGTGAAATGAGGAGTAAGGATGAGAAAAAAAGGCAAGACTTCCCACACAGACTGAAGCCAGACTCGAAACCTGAATTTGCAGTGTCTGTATAGCAGCACCATATAATCCACTGACAGGCAGTTTAATTGGCAGTTACAAAACTTTAATTTACTAAGTCAGAAACCCTTTCTGAATATCTAACAAGCTTATCACAGTGGCAGTTTGATATATGGTCTTCAAGCTAGGTAAATAAAGAAATTAATTAGCCTTGTGTTGAAAAAAAATCTGTTTATGAAAGACTTAACTATGAAGGACATGCTCAAGAAAGGACTCCACAAGACCAAAAAAAAATAAAAGCAAGACAGTCTCACGACTCATAAAACTTAAAAGTGATGTTCTTCATTATTTCTATGAAAACACCTTTAAGAAGTAAAAGAGCAACTTAAAACCATATGTACAGTTTAAGAAACAAGGATGGATGTGATTCTTTCAGTAAAACTGACACTGAATGCTAGGATATCAGATGACATATTTTTATAAAAGAAATTCATTAATACTTCTGAGATTGAAATTTATTCTCAGGGGTTATAGAAGGTAAGAAACCTGCCCAAGGAAACACCATCAGTGTGTGACAGTGGCAGGTCCCTCCTGGAGCTGGCTGGCATTGTCTCTGTCAGACATGGGAGAAACTTCTGGCAGCTTCTCACAGAAGATAGAGTGACTGATTTCTCCTTGTCCTTATTTTGACATTTGACATGAGCCATTATAATACCCACTGAACTTTCCCCAGCTGAGGAAGGGACTGACAGAGCAGCTATGGGGGCACTGGCATCCAACCAGAGGCAACCTACAGGAATACATCAGGATGGCTAGGATTTGTAAAGAAATCTGAAGGCAGAAATACATTTATGTAAGCTTTTTGACAAGTTGTGTCAAATAGAAGTAATCAGATCATCATTAAAAAGCAAATGAAATAATATTTGTTCGATACACTGTTTACTGCAATGTATTTATACATTTGAATGAGATATACAGAGGAATTTCAAGCTGCAGTGAGTCTTGTGTAACTTTATTTAGAAAGGAATAATTTATGATCAGAAGTTTAAAAATGGAAAATACAAAGATTTGACTGGGAGTTTTTGTGCTCACACTTACTGTTTTAAGCAAGTCATTGAAAACATTATGGATGTTAAGCCATTTAACTCTGAAACCTTTCCATCCTAGTAGGTTAGCTGTACTCTGTTCATTTTGAATCAATAATGTCAGTCCTTAATTTTAGTATTAGGTAAATGAAACTTTAAAATAAATTTTGAATAAAATTTTTGAATAATTTTTCTGTTATATACATGGTCATACAAATTCTGTTAGTCCATTTGTTTTACTCCTTCTCTTTGCCTTTTAATATAATTTAGTTACATTAATTTTGTCATGCTTATTTAAATTTTTCTCTCAGAAAAAAGGGTAAAACCTCTCTGTAGGGAGATTTTTTTTCTTTTCCCTTCTCTTTCTATCATTAGAACTCACTCCCTGCAGATCCTGTTAATGTCTTGTTGCTCCTATCCTGATAGTCTTTGCAGAACCTCCATAGTCTTCCCTCACAGTCTCGGGGAAAAACCAAAACTCTTACCCAAGCAAATCTAAGACAGAAGGTGTTATTTAGGCAGTCTATTCAGTCAGTAACTCCACAGTACAGTGAGATTTCTCTGCACAAACAAGTGCTTTGATTACATACTGCTGGAATAGCAAAGCTGGCCTGCAGTCCTCTGTCCGTACCGTAGCTGCTTTCTGGCTGCAGGAGCCAGATTCCACTCTGATGATCTGTAATTGCTTTTGACTGGGTAATTTTTATCCTCTACAGTTGGCAGTGATGGCTGACATGACTCTGTAAGGTAGCAACAAATCCCAAAGTAACTTTCCAAAGTACAGTTTGAGAAGCCTGTAAAAGAGCTGGTGAACTGGCCAGGGCGCAGTGAGAATGGAAAACTTGACTTTCCAAGAGAAAAACATCCACAGTGAAGCTGAGGTTGCATTTGATTTGTAAATATATGTCTTTGTAGACCATTCCAGGGCATTTCCCCAAGGAAATACACTCTATCAGTGTTTTTTTTAGTTCAGCTGCCAGGTCCATTACACTGTCTTATTATTTGGCATTTGTCTTGCACAAGAGAAAACAATCATGACAATCAGGGAGGAAAAAGGAGGAAAAAAAGCAACAGCTGAGAAACCAAGAGCACAGATCTTGTACTGTTAATGTTCATCATATGAGAGAACAACTGGCAGGATCATCTATCTTAAGAGTTCAGATTTTGGTAAAGGAAAAATACACCTTTATAGGCTCATATGAGCAAAATGTACTCATTTCTTCACAGTTCTGATTCTTTTGAAAGACAAATTTGCAAAGCAATGTGTATAACACTTTAAGAGGGAAATCCTTTCTGCTGTGACTCCCACTTACAATACCTGCAAGAAGTTTCCCTCACCTCCCATTGTGTTTCTCCTTCTCACCACTGCCAATTTTCTATTATGTTCTGCTTGGGCTCTTGTGTTTTCCTTCATGCTGTCATGTTCTGCATGTTTTCAGCTACCCTTCAGAGTTTAAGAGTCTCGTTTTTTCTAGTCTTGCTTTCTGTGTTTTTTTCCTTTTTTACCTAGCAGTCATCCCCCCATCCCTGGAAACATTCAAGGTCAGGTTGGTCAGGGCTCTGACCAGCTGGATCTAGTGGAAGATGTCCCTGCTCACTGCAGAAGGTGTGGAAGAGATGATCTGCAAAGGAGCCTTCAAAATCAAGTCATTTCATGACTCTGTAGCCTGTACATTCCAAAAATGCACTGCCTGCACTGCCTCATAGAAAGGTTGTTCCACATATTCTTTAAAAATATGGCCAAAAGTAAAGCTGAAAAAAAATTTCTTAGAATCTCTATTATAACAGCAATTTACAGGTTATGTCTCCTAAAAATGTACTTTTCTGCCCACTCCAGTTCACTTTTCTTTCTAAATAGAAAAAATTGACCTGGTTTCTGTATTGATTCAAAATAAAAAATCATGTTAACTTGTCTTCACTTGTCTTCTTCTCTCTGTCTCTCTCTCTTTTTTTTTTTTTTTTTTTTTTTTTTTTTTTTTTTTTTTTTTTTTTTTTTTTGTTTGTGTTTGTTTTTTTTTTAANTGTTTTGTTTTGTTTTGTGTGTGTGTGTGTGTGTTAATCTGAAATACTTTCCATGACACTGGTAAATCCTTTAAAGTCTATACAAAGGAAGTTGGATTTAAATTAATTTCACAGGGCTTTTTTTTTTTTTTTTTCCCAGACAACCATCTGTGGGTTTGCTGTGATAGCCTAGTACTCCAAGAATAAATTATATACCTGCTTTTCAGCTCTCAAACATATTTTTGTTTCCCTTGTTGTCAGAAAATCTGTTTTGATATGTGAGCATAAACATATGGGAAGGAGAATACAGACACAACAGCCTTTTTCCTTCCAAAATCATCCTAGAACTTAAATTATCACTATACTTAGAAAACTTTACCAAAAATTATCATCTGCTTAGGTACAGAATAATATCTAAAAAGTACAGAATTAAAGTTTAGCTGTTTTTCCTTCGATAAGACCAGCAGAAATATCTCCATCTCCATATCATTCTAGTCAAGCCATTTTCTAATTAGCAACAATCTGAACTGCCTGAAGACCTCTGGAGGACTTCTGGAATATAGTGGATGGGATACCACACTTCTAAACATGCAGGGAGGTTTTGTGTTGATTTTTTTGTGTTTGAGTTTTATTTCATGGCATAAGGTTAAATAGCTGAATCAAGGAGGCACAAACAAATTCACTTCTAGAGAACTAATTCACTCCAGGACCAGTATTTTCCTGTCCCTGATCCAGAGCACGTTCAGTAGCATTGACTGTGCACTTCACAGTACAGTCATGACTACCCATTAAATTACAGAAGTGAGATATATCCAGAGTGAAAATCATTCGTGACTGCATTATGGTTCAGAATGGTAAACAAAATCAGTAACACTGGAAATGTGAGGAGTGCCTTCAAATATAAGTTAGGCTGATAAAAGATGCAATTTTAGTTATAACCCTATTTTTTCCCTAGTCTTAGAAGTTTTAAATAAAACCTTGGACTTGTTCAAACATTGCTCCCTTGAGAAAATGCATTACTAATCTCAACTCCTACATCATCAAAACCATTTTGCCTGCCAGTTTTCTGTCACTTTTACAAGCTCTTAAAATTGTTTAACAACAGAGGTGGGATTTTCTAATTAATTGGGAAACCATTCACCAACTCCTATACTGGCAGCTAACATTTCTTCCTTAATAGATTCATATTGTAGTATACTAAAGTATTTATATTCAAAATGTTCTAGTCATAGTCTTTAGGAATTCTACCATTTATATAATAAATGCAGACGTAATGAGCCATTTACAGATTTTCTTTTGTTACCAGCATATATTAAGTGGATAATATTAGGAGTAGTGGAAGTCGTGTTCTAAAAGTTGTATTTACCCACATTATGAATTGTCATGAGGCTGTACAAATTTGTAAACGCAAAGCACATTACTGAGTAATCAGACTTGAATATTATTTACTATTTTAAAGGCAAAGCAAAATACACATTACAATAAATAACTGAATACCTACTTCATACTTGGTAGAAAGGCAAAGTACTTTGACTTCAGCTGTACTTCAGAGCTAAAGAATAAGCCACAGATGTGGTGCCTCTATTGAATCCTGACCTTCCTGAGGTTTGACAGTGTGTTGACATTTAAGCTTTACAAATCTTAAACTGGGCATCTCCTGTGCTCAAGAACTGGTGCTGCAGCTGGCATGTGCCTGGCCATGGAGGACATTAAACAAAACACTGCCAAGAGAGCTACAAGATGGACTTCATTAGAACAATTAATAATGCATGACTGTGAAATTAGTTAGGCTAAACCTTCTTGATGGAATGGCATAGAGGTAATGTAGTCCCTGACATCTGACTGTAGAAGACACTATTTCCTATATATATATAAAAAACAAACAAACAAACAAACAAACAAAAAAAACCAAAAAAACTTAATTAATACACACACGCGCGCGCGCGCACACACACACACACACACACATTCTATACCAACCAGGTAATACAAAGCATTAGAATGTGAACTCTTTGTTAGAGAAAAAGGCCTTTTAAATAAGTGCATTAAATTTTAGGAAGAAGAATGATCATCACCAGTTTTATGGCTCTAACAGTCTGCAGACATTACATCAGCTATCAAAGACACTACAACTACAGCAACTGTCCCAGAAGCACCACCCATCCACTTTATAAGTTGGCCAAGTAGGCTGAGATCATAAAGATGTTGTTCATTATTTCAGACTTTCTCACGAACAAGTTATTTTGGTTCATTTAGAAGCACTTCCTAATATTGGGAAAAATGATTCATTAATTCATATGCCTAACACCCTACCCAACTTACTGATTTATGTATTACTCTATGTCTTCATGGAAATGTACACTCTTACTGCTCATTTCACTGAACAATTAAAGAATACATACAAATTAAACTTCACTTCCAGCCTGTTGTACCACAGCAAAGCAGTATGAAACAAACTCAGAAAGAAAGGTACCTCAAAGAAAGCAAGTGAGGAGTGTATGCTGTCTCATGTATGCAACCTGACAGATATGACAAAGGAAGGACATGAAGTCCTCTTCTCTTTTGTTTTACAGATAAGACACAGTGCATTACATGAAAAAAAAAAGAAGGAACTCTAATGAAACAGATGAGAAAAATCAATTAATTATCCAGCTGTGCTAGAAGAACATAATGTTACCATTTATGCAACTGGTGCATGCAATTGGTGTTGGGAAGAAACTTTGGCAAAGTACCAGTGAAATTAATTTTTGAATTTTAAGGGAAATGGAGGGCAGTGGAAATAGTTTCCAGTCAAGGAAGAAGATATTATTTAAAATTCAGAGTGCTGTAACTGAAAGATAGGGATCATTCAGAAGCTGAACACAAGTTGAAATTACTTCTAATTTTCATGTAATATTTCTTAGAACATATATATTTCTGCTCCAGGTCAATGAAGCCTTTCTGTGAAAAGAAATGGTTAACTTTTTCTCATGACTTCATCTAGAGAGAGAAGATGCACAGTACAAAGTTTTATTAAAATACCTGCAGCCCCCTCCCCCAAGGATGTGCAGTGTTCCAGCCTTTCTTTGTCTCTCCACATCTCTCCCAGCAGAGTGGGGAACTGGAGAGAAACCACAGCTGGAAACGCCCAGGTGCCCATGGAAGGCTACGTGAGGATTGAACTGTCTTTGACTCTGGCTCCCCTACTTATATCTCTGACAGCACAGAATGTTGCTGTCTGAGTTTTGTCTGTTCTGAGTCCCACAACTCAGAAAACTTCCCTGTGCATCACTCATTCCAAACCTGAAAAGTCTTGCAGGTGGTAGCTTTGTGGTAGCAAAAGCCAGCATTGATATGACATTGAAAAAAGGACAACAGCTGACATGGGATAAAAACAAAGCAACCCCAAGAAAAGAGAGGGAAGGGAAGGGAAGGGAA
>VWZN01013747.1:61883-74834 GCA_013396955.1 Regulus satrapa
GTGCTTCAGACAAATCCTCCGACCGGGGAGCTGAGGGTGAGGGGGGGGAAGAAGGGAAGGGAAGGGAAGGGGACTTCAATTACCACTTACAAGTTACATTTTTAGTGTCCAATCCTGTTATAAAATTCTTGAACCAGAATAAATATTTAGGAGAAAAAAACAAACCCTTTCTGCTATTTGCAAGAAGTCAGTAGAAATCTAACAAAAAGTTAAATACAGTTTGGGTTTTATTTTTAGTTATTATTATGATCTGTTATTAAAAATTCCCATACAGGAAGAGTTATAAATTGTAAGGACTATCCCAACAAATTTTCAATTAAATAACTAAATTAATGTAGAGAAATTTAATTAAAGCTGCACTGGTTTTTACAAATAGAGTTAATTAAGCTGCTATCTAAAATTAAATCTCACCCAAACTCCTTTTACATTGCTGCAGCTCATCAGATACAAATATAATTAAAATTCTAGAAGTTCACCTATGCATCAGAATACTCAAAAAATAAAGAAAGAAAATCCACAACCAAAACCTGCTGAAGTAGTTTGAGAGGCTGCTGCTTTAATGGGATTTATACAGTTCTCAGAGTGGGAAGAGAGCACATAAAACCCCCTCAGAAACAAATCCAGGTTTTCGAATCTGCACAGGGTTTTTCATGTAGTGTAACAGGCCAAGAACCTTTGAAGATTTTCCACAGGTGGAGGGTAACAGATTGACATGACCAGAAACCTGGGAGATAAATCCTGCTGACTTTTTATGTGCCTCGCATTGCAGTAAGCAGGACCAGCACAGGTGAGGCATGCAGTACATGCTGCACTTATATCCAGGAGCAGATGTGGGCATCCTCTCAGAGAGAAAAATTGCTTTTTCATAACTGGAAAATCTTAGGTCTTCTGGTAGCTCTGAATGATCCCCTTTCCTTTCTGACCAATTTTTTTGTTGCTTAGACTCAGGCAGATTTGTTTTATTGGTGAGTAAAATGCAGATCTATTTCCCAGGCGATGGCAACTGAAAATCACCACACTTGTACAGAACAAGTACACATTAAACATAAACATTTTAGGCAATGGTTGATCCAGAGAAAGAGATGTTTAAATGGCTGGGAGATCAGTCAATGCATTACTTAAGATCAAAGAGCAGCCTTTGAAGAGTTACTTTAGGAGTAGGGGGGAGGATATTAACTGGAATAGAGCTCAAGACTATTATTTATTGCAAATAACAGTGATTTCTCTATTAAAACAGACATAGGCTGTAGTAAAACAAATGATGACTAAACCAATGTGGGCAGCCAGCACTCAAACTGGGAGCTGGTCATTTCTGCAGCTCACTCTGGATGTGGCAGCAAGTGTGAGCACAGTAACACAGCACTCATGGTAGCCATGGTACCCCTGCACAGGCAGATCCCTCAGGAGTTCTGAGAGTGTGCGAAAAGTACAATTATCCTCCTGTGTTATAAGCACAAAGCTGAGACACACAAAAATGTGTCAACATTTTCATGATGGGTAGTTATTTTCTCTCTGTTAGCAAAAATATGCAGAATATAGACATTTGCCATATTTTTCATGATATGGCATGCATAAAATCCTCTTTGGGAAAAACACAGATGGGAATCCCATGTCGAGTGTCATGGACTTGAGGGTTTAGAATTGAACCTCCAAACCTCTATCTGAAAAAATTAATTTAAGCAGGAATATAATTCAAGGTCCGAATATTTGTTTCGAAGTTGGGACACAGGCATCTCATCTCTCTAGATAAATAAGAACATGCAATTACCTTTAAAGTATAAATTCACATAGGTTTACAGACTTCCACAGGGTTTAAATTTGGCATCTGAAGTGCAAGATACAATTGCCCTTTCATTTTATTTAGAGTAAGAAAAAGGAAAAGCAACAAATGTCTGGAGTATGATATAAATAAAATAAAATTTAAAGGATCTATACACTCTGTTTTGAAGACCCATCTCTCTTTAGAAGGGAAAAATATATTTTGTGTGTGTATCAAAAATGAATGTGTTTCCTTTCTTGCACAGTAAAATCTGGAGAATCTACACAAATAACAAAGAGAGTAAAAATGCACAGAAGCTTGGAAATTGAGCAACCAGTGGTAATCTATCTTTTTGCAGGCACTTGAATCACCCTCTTACCTTGAGCTTGCAGCAGAACAGGACCCTGGCAAATTGCTATAATCTCCTTTAACCCTAATCACCATTTTAATCAGAAAAAGGTGGGGCAGCCTGGAATTTGTACAGCAAGCAACTGTCATTCTATTTGCTAAATACACAGAGTGTGCAGCTAAGAGGTTGAAAGGGTTCAAACTTTTATTGTCTTCAGAATATTGCATTTCAGCATTAATAACTGACAAGTAGAAGAAAATAAAATTATGAGATTGTCTGCTTTGAGGAGCTTTAGAGGTCTGCTCAGACCATGGCTGCATCTCTCACTAACTCTGATATTAAGATATTTCTTGGGAAAAGAGAGGGTTGTGATTCATACAACTGCCAGGACTAAAAGCCTACCTCACATTACATTGCACTTTTCCTCTCTCTATCCCTTAAACTTCTTCAAATTTCAGATTATAAATTTTCTAGCTGTGTTCTCTATTTGTTTAATGATTTTCTTCCTAGCCTTTTCTTAATAAATAGTGGTATTATTGTAGATGGTATGACAGACAAGGAGAAGCTTATATGAAGACGAAGAAAGGAAGCTTCAAGGAGAAAAAGAGCAATGAGAGAAACTAAAAAGAGCATCAAGGAGATTGTAGGCAAGGGAAGATTAAAGGAAAATACAGCAGACAACTGTGATTTTCAGCTATAAAGGATTCAGCAGCTGTCATTAAAAACCTGCAGCTCTGCTTGAGACATATTGATCACACTCTTTCAGTGTTTTCCATACAACTTCCCTCTGTTTACTTCATATAATAGCAATACTCACACTAATACTTATCTCAAACAACTTGACTTTTTTTGAAGGAGGAAGACTGTCCTGTATTTCTCTCTCTCTCTCTTTTTAATTTTTTTTTTTTTTCCAGAAAGGGCTGCTGAACTTTCAGTGCTCTGCTCACCTTGTTGCTAACACACAAATATCAAAATTCCCTTCATGCTAAAGAGTAGGAAATTTTTTACTTTTGTATTTTTTTTTCTTTTGGGAGCCATTTACACATACAACTCCTTTAATATTGTAGACACTAGAATAAGCATCCTTGTAGGGCTTGTGAAGATAACAGAAAAGGAAGTATCTGTATTTACACAGTACTGCAGAGCTGTAACCAATCCTGGAAAAATTCTAGAACATCATTAGACTGGGGACAACTGCAAAATATTTGTTTCTAGGATTTCTAATGTATTTTTCACACAATATTCTTGTACTGATATCCAAAAAAGTTTCTAAAAATGCAAACACTTATTTTGATAAATATTAAGACAGTCTTTATCTTCCACCTGAGTGTGTCCCAACCTTAATTTCTTAAAGTTATCTTAGAGCTCTTAATCACATGGGTGTTTTTAAATACCTTGTAATCTAAAACATAAATGTTAGAAAACAAAAATGCATGAAGGAGGATGATTCATGTCTGCCACACACCTCCTTTTGTAACACCCTTTTTAGAGGTATAGTTTTTTTTTTTTACATATTGGAAGCAACTGCATTTGTTTAAAACACAGAATTACATTAGATTTTGGGCAAAAGGGTGAATGGCAAAAAAAGAGGAGAAAAGAGCACATTCATACTGTCCTTTGCTTTCAAACACAAAGCCAATACCTTCAAAAGGTTTCTTATTCAACACTGAGAAAAGAAAAAAATGTCCCTTATATCATGCCTTCCCCTTTAGGTACATTAATGACATTTTTTTGTTCAGATGTGACTATTGTAAAAATCAAAATGCCTTGGCCTTAAGGGTTGATTTTTAAAATTTTTTTTATAATGCACTAAACTCAACAAACCTTTGTAGAAAATAGAATACTCTTAATTATGAATAAATTAACTAAATTAGCAACATGAGATGGATATGAAATTAGAGGACTGTTAATTGAAACTGCAAACACAGCTGTATACAGCTTAGAGATGAATCACACCAGTAATGACACAGATGTTTATAAAATGTGATTATGTTTAGCAGGAGCATACTATTGAAACTCCCCAGCCTATTCTTATATTGTGTCATTGAAATGGTTTTTAAATCCATGAACACCAGGAATCAGAATCTCAGGGATGGCAAATTAGGCTCCCTGGATATGTGAATTAGTGTTGTCTGAATGTCAGCAATTTAATTCTCCAGCTTTCAAAGAATGTAGAAATGGAGCCAAAAACAAACATCTGTTAGTTATATTCTCATTCAGAAAAAAAAAAAAATGTCTGGCAAGTTAGAGCCTATCTGAATATGAGAAAGACAGTGAAATACAGTATTGCTAAGCTGTGTGAATATACTGATCATGTAATTAATATAACACAAGAGCTCAAGAAATCTATTTTATGTTCAAATGTGAATACATTATATTTGGGACTACCTCTTAAAGGTTCTAGAAGGATCAGGAACAAGTGATGTCTCCCGTCTAAAGATTTAAGAATCTTCCTAAAGACAGCAAATCAGAGATTTTATTCTTTCAACTTTTACATCTTTCCTAGGGTGTTTTTTTGATAAATTGTACAATAAAGGTGTGGGGGTTTTTTTTTTGTTTGTTTGTTTTGGTTGGTTTTGTTTTGTTTTTTTCTGGAAGAAAAAGGAAAAAATGTTGCTCCTGGGTCACCCAAGGATATCTGAGCTGAGCAGGCTCAGCAGGGATAGCAGTCAGCCCACTGGGAGGGATGGCAGAGCAGACAAAGCCAGCAGTCCATGGGGGCTTAAATTCCAACATCCAAGTGTAGAGCCTGCCGTGGCAGCTCTCATTTCACTGTGCTAGCTCTGAGCACCCACAGCAGCACGCAGATGCTGTGTTAAACAGTCTGTGATTTGTTTTCTGCAGCAGTTCACAGACAGAAGCAGATTTTACAACATCAGTGGTAACCATGCTTTCAGTGCACATGCTGAACAACACAAGATCATTGCTTGTGTCCAGCATTGCAGTGTAGCTCACATCACAAAGGCACTATTATCTGATTCAGGGGCCTTGGCCTATATAAGGATTTATACTTATTCACACAATTTTACTCGAAGTAGAGGTTGTTTTTCTGGCCCCTTCTCTAGGGAATAGAACAGACCTTTGATCTCTGTTACTATCAGAACTACGTTAAACTAAATGTAAAAGTTATCAGTAAAACTAAAACTTACTCCAACTCAACACAATGTCATTATAATTCAGCTAAATTTTATAAATGTAGTTCTGATCCATAAATGGATACTCACCCAAAAACATGTACATTCATGAACAAGGTGATTAAAATAATGTGAAAAAAAAAATTTACAGAGAGTAACATTGACAAAACTGAAACAATCAGCATGACCTGACTGTTAAAAATCACAGGCTTATTCCATCAGCTGTGGGAACTACTGAGCACAGTCTAAGGATGTGGGGCACAGTGTTGAGACAGAAAAGTGGTGATCATAAAACTGGATTTGTCTCTGTATTTCTGAAACTTTATTTAATGGGAGCTGACCTCTTCTTCACTGGTGAAGAAAAAAGGATTAGATGCTGACCTTTTAAAAGAGGAAGCTCTCTTGATTTCTGCAACAGACCATACCAGTCAGACAATATCTCACAGGTCATTCACAGCTGAATAAAGTTATTGAGGTTTTATGAGAAAGTGTAACCCCTTTCTCATTAGAGGTAAATCTAGGTAAATTCAGGGATATATTACAGGTAGCTATGACAACTGATGTGCAACCCAAATTCTGTTATCTTCGTTTTCTGTCTGGCAAAAGTACAGACAAAATCACCTCAGCATTTGAAACATGATGTTTTGAGATAAGGGACTGTAATGTTTGGATATACAAAAAGCACAGAGCCATTTTATGGAAGACACAATCTTCTATTTCTTCTAAGTACCCCAAAATCACTGAAACAAAACTCTATTAGCAGCTATGTGTCAGCTAATTAGGACAGAACTGATGTTTTTTACAGATGAAAGAGTCATAAATGAGGGTACTGAAAGTCAAGGAAACAGAAGGCTTGAGAGTGGTATGAGAAATCAGAGTGAAAGTGAAAATGTCCAATAAAATGAATATGTTACCTACAGATGTAACCTTAGGATTATTTTCCTGGATTGATTAATGCTAATTAATTTTGGTATAAAACAGACTGAACTGTCGTAGAGCAACAACTTTAAACACCTGAGAAAATGGAAAAGAAAAACTAACTGAGTCTTCAGTCTCCATACTTGAAGCTCCCCCCCAAAATGTCATACCCTAAAGAATTCATTTCCACAAACAGGAATTGGATGTTGATCTTTCCAGGTACAAAAGAAATAAAAAAGGAATACTAATAAAACCTGAAATTGTAAGCTCTGGGTCAAGAATTGTAATTCATAGTATGTTTGTTCTGTAACCTGGGGGTATATTTCTAAAGGTTATTGTAGTATCAGTGTTTTATAAACTAACAACCAGCACAAGAATTGAACAGCTTAGATGAGCTACAGGACAAGCATCTTGAAATAACACCTTCTGCCTGTGGTGTTCTGGCTGGATCCAAATTAGGAAGGTTTTTATAGAAGAAATATAGGAAAAATATACAACAGGATTTGAGCCGTTTTAATTATGAAGTTCCCTCCTTTACTGCAAACATACCATTACATCACTTTCATACTGCTCATAGTTTTCTATACAAGGGTGCAACGTTCAGCTTTACTCAAACCGTGTTGAAAACTGCAGTGGCAACTTTAGAGAGCATCTTGTGAAAATATTTTTTAAATGACACACATAATCTTCCATAAAGGTTGATTTCAAGTCTGTGTCACAACTTAATGCCACTGACATTTTTATTATTTTAAGCACTATTATTAACAGTACTTCTAAAACAGGAAAAAAAAATCTTACTTAGTCTCACTGAAGCAAGAAGTTATAAAAAATATAGCACAAAATACTACCTAGCTTAAAGACTGCAAAAGCTTTCTGTAATCTGAGAGTAGATGGCCTGACATAAAACTATCTGCAGTGATATAACATATAATTGATATGTCAGGAAGACACAAAATGACTCAACAAAGAAATAAAAAAGGCTAACATTAACCTTCTGCACTGAAAATGTGAGTATTATTTCTTTTCCTTGGGCTTTTAATCACTTCAAATGAAGTTTTTTGTAAAAAAAATCACAGCGTTTCAGAAGAAAGGATTAGTGAAAATGGGAAGAAAGAGAAATATGTTTTGCCAGTTTTACATTCTCCCTCTAAAAACCTTTAACAATAAATTGGCACTGGTACTTGGAATCGAAGGGGTTTTATATTGCTTTCAATCCAAGGGTATTCATTAAGGTTTCATTGAGTTACAAGCCTCTGAAAATCACATTAGAGAGCCTTTACCGGGCAGCTCTTAAATTCAGTGAATGCTCTATCTGCAAAGAACGTGTTCCACATTCAAAGCAAACTTTGTGCATCTGCTCCAAGCTCTCTTCCAGGCAGGCAGGCAGGCAGGCGTGGATGGGCAGAGGCTCTGTGTCAGCAGAGTCCCCTCCAGGCGTGGAGCAGAACCAGAACTGCCCATGGCATGGGTCCAGCAGCCTCCCGGTGCCGGCAGAGAGCTGACACTGCATCCTGCCCTGCCCGACCCCGTGCCCTCCTGTCCCTCCCGACTGCTCTAGCAAAATCAAACCTGCAAATTAGGAGCTCTGATGGTTGATAACATTTTGGGAAGGAAAATGGCCTGTGGAGCAGAAGCTAGGACTGCAGATTGACTTATAATTGCAAGGTTCATTTTTTGTTTTGTCCTTGTTTACTTTCGCTGGTCTGACTGCTGCCAACCTTATGCACTTTCCAGCTGTTCTCCCTCACATATTCTTACCTTAAACAACTCTAATTTTTCATAATGAGCAGCCTAAACATAGCTGATTGGAATCAGGTCACACACCTAAAAAGGTCTTGAAAAAAATCAGGCTGTATTCTTTAAATTTGTACAAGAAAAATCCCAAAGCTTTCTGTGCAATTTTGCAATCCAAGGTAAAATCTTCTAACTCCTGAGGTCGACACCTCTATACAGATACCAATACAACACCAGTATTGGACTGGAACTCAGAGCTTTAGGTCTTCAAATGTAACTTCCACACTCCTTGTTGAAAGGACTTCTACAGAAATTATTTCAAATCATGCTTTTGAGATGATCAGGTATTACAGAATTCAGTTTCAGTGGTGGTTGATAAGTAAGTTAAAGAGCTACAAACTGGATGATTTAGCTAAAACTACTTGACTAAAGCTTAACAGAACTAGTGGATGCTGGTTTCCAGTGAATATATTCTCAACAGTATCATAACCTCTGTTTTCCTCTGTATCTTAAATGTATTCTGGTGTGAGTCATATGGATGTGTGCTGCCAAACATAATCTATAACTGCTGACAGGTGGAAGTAAATTGTTCAAGTCTTCCTTTATAAGGAAATGAGACTTACATATATCAACTAATATGCCCATTCTTTTCCTATCATTTATCCATCAAATAGATAAATGGGAAATCTTACAGAATATATTGTATATGCAAAGGTTGTACAAGAGAGTCCTAAATTCAAGATGCACGTGTAACATATTCTCTTGCTTTTGATAAATTTTAGGTGCTTTTCTTTTCATATATAAAGAGCATAACTCAGCTTTTATAATCCACTCATCTCACACACATTTATGAGAAACAAAAAAAAATATATTGGAAGAATCTACAGATGCATATTGTGATGAGAATATAAAGTAGAGAAAATTGCTAATCTTCTGCATGGTTCTAAAAAAACACCTTCATAGAGGACAAAATTTCACAGTAAAGGAAGTCAAAAGAGGATAACAAAACTCTCAAGAGGGATGCACCTCTTTTACAAAAAAATGATTAAAGCATTTGCAATTTCCAGCAAAGTGAAATTAATCACACAAATAATAAATTTAGTAAGTTTTTATTAGTTTTGCTCCTGTCATGTCTGTGGATTATAACTATTCCTGTTTATAGTTACATGCTTTCTTTCACTGACTGCCCTAAAGATGTCACAATGAAGGTGTCCTCCTGATTTACGAAGGAATGTTTCCAATTTTTGACACAGACTTCATTAGTAAAATTGAATCCCAATCCTGACACCTGGCCTTCATACACTTACAGAAATAAATAAAATGGGTTTCTAAAGAAATAATCACTGCAAAATGAATTCTATATGTATAATTTTGCAAACACTGAGAAAATATGAGACTCAATCTAACAGAAATGAAGCATAATGCTTGGGTCTATGATTTCTTCAGCCAACTGGCATAGCCAATTAAACAAATAAGAGACTAATAAAGAGCTGTAACAATCGTGGTTTTGGCAGAAGTTCATGTTCTCATGGAACATACAAACCAACATTTTAACTAAGTAGTCTAATAGGAAAACTCAACTTCCAAAAAGGATCAAAATCTCCCTCTGCTGGGAGGATGAAGTCTGCAACTACAAAACAATGTCCATTTTCAAGGTTGAAAACCACCATGATTTTAGTAGTGACTTAACTACTGTAATTCTAACTGAGCTAGAATTTTGGCTCCATATAGTTAGAAAAGTTGTCTTACAATTTTTTCAGCTACTAACACATGATTTATGTCAAAATACAGCTTAAAAAAGAGAAAAAACAAAAAAAAATGAAAAAAAATAGTCATTAAGATTAATGAAGTATCACAGTGGAAAGAGAAACTGCTAAGGTAACAGAAAGGTAATAATATATAAATATAAAAATACAAATATAAAAATACAAAAAATTTAACTACCTTTTATATCACTCATTCATTTAGACATGACATTCTCTTTCTTATAGAGAGAAAGAAACATTTTTCTTGTTATTTCTGCATCATCTGTCAATATATCAACTTTAACCCCAGTTTACACTCACTGTTTAATAATAAATAACTCTACTTTTAATTTAATATATAGAAAAAATTAAGGCAAATATTTTAAGTATTTGACTAGAGCTTTTGTTTATGAGGATCTTATGCACTACCAATTGGACAACTGAACTGTAAAGCAAGAGAGGTTTTTCTTTTTCTCTAACAAAAATGATATGAGAGAATATCCTTCATAACTTTCAAATTTTAATTACATGGCTTAGGCATGAAGTTTACTTCCTGGAGCCATTACTACATACAATTTTAAGAAGTAAACTTGCTTCAATTCAGCTGCAAGAGACCTGAGGAAGACATTTCTTTTACATAGACATTTTTGTTGTTATTTCATTCTTTTGTAGGATATTTTTTCTTGAAGAAGACATAAAAGACAGAAGGTGAAGTAAAATTTTAAAAAGACCTAACCTAAAACCTCCTACAATAGGTCACTGCTGATTTCAGTTTATATTTTGCTGCAACTTCCTTGCCTTGGTGTCCAACCTCTACAAAAAGGAAGGTGTGAGCTGAGGATTGCTGCAAAGAATGCCTGTGACTCAGCTCTGTGGAGATTCACTGGCCAGCAAGACTGTGATACATAGTGACAATTTTACACTAATTTCAGGGAAGAAGGGATTTCCTTTTTGTCTTTTATATTCTTGATATTAGTACTTCTGTAAATACAGATGGTAAGATTCATTCATCTTTCTCACCACAGATTGAAAGAATCATCTAATATTTGTGAAGCACAGAGAAGAAGCTGGTTCTTGAAATAATTCATTGCAGCAATACTTATTACAGTAGAGTGCATTATGCAGCTCAGTAAAGAGCCTGTCCTCAGCAGAATACAAATAAAATGATGATATGACTTTAGATAACTGCCTGCAGGGATACTAAGTGTCTGCTGGCTCCTCATAGCTCCTGCAAGCAGAGAGTGCTCTTCCAGGGAGCAGAATAATAGTTGTGGCTGGACCTTCTAACAAATGGCAGCATGGTTTTTGCACATCAATCTTCAAACCCCCACATCCTGAAGAATCTTTCCTACTGGTGCAAGATGAGCTGAGGAGTTAAGAATGATTCTGAAATTAGGGCTTATGATTCTTTACAATCATTATATATGTGTGTATAAATCATAGAATTATAGAAAAGTTTAGATTGGAAAAGACCTTGGGCTGATTTAGGTCTAGATTTTTGATGTGCTCAGAAAAACCACTCACAAATTACCAGTGTTCAAAAATAAAAGCACTAAAGTATGAATACCATAGCAAAATATCTTAATAGATACATTTTTGTATGAAAGACAGTTCCTACTGTATTTTTTCAGCTTTTTAAAAGTACTATTCTAATTAAAAGCAAACAAAGTTTGATTTAAACAAAAAAATATTTCTTGATAACTGAAGAATATGTTCTCTGTGGGATACTTCAAAATTCTTGTACATGTCAGGAGCTTGTCCTTTGACCAGCATTATACCAACCAGATCTCTAAGTGAAATGGATACAGGTCCCACCTATGTTAGGGGATCTCTGGCTCCCTAAATGTCAACTGGGTTGACAAGCAAGGGATTGCAAGGGTTTTCAAGACACTTTCTACCCCGAAGGAGCTCATTACATACACTGTTTGAAGCACATGTGAGAGCTCCTTGTGAAATTCATAACAAGTAGCTCCTTGGAAAGATTTTTATCTCCTTTCATGTTTAAAAAAAACCCCAAAAAACAAAAAAAAAACAAACCCCAAACCCAAAAACCCAGCCTATTTTCCTCAAAACTACTCTGTTAAAAGCATGAAGCTACTTAAACTCCACAGAAGATGAAATTTTCAGTGACTGAGTTGAGACATCAGCATTCATTAATGAAATGCACTGCACACAGCACTTCAGAACCAGGATTGGTTGAGTCTGTGAGTGGTTGAGTGCTTTCTATATGTTCTTGTACCATTAATACTGCAGACTATATTCACTGAAATTGAATACAAACCAGGTAAATTAATGGCAAACATGCCTTACTGCAAAAATAAAGATGAAGGTCTGGGAAGATTTTGGAAGAATGTTTGATTCTATTCACTAATCTCACTGTAGAACTGCTGTGCAATACTACAGATGACTGACTACGGTTGGCCTTATTAAATGAATATGATATTAAATCTCTGTAAGATTTGGCTTACAATGATACATTTCCTCCTCCAATCTTATGTAAGTTCCCAGTGTTAATAAAGAAACAAGTGAGACACGACTACCTTCTGTACAAAATAAACTTCAGCTTTCTCCTAACGCTAGAATTTTCTGGTGTTTCAGATGTGATAAGTTTTATGTCTTTTCCCACACATAACCAATAATGGGTGTCTTTCTGGCAAGCAATAGTACAGAACTCTCTGTTTGATGATTTTCCTGCAGTGATATTTTCTAGGAAATGGGCTACATGGATAAGAAATACTTTGCCTGTTAGCAATATGGCAAGGGGAATGAGAGAAATCTAACCTGTGAAGAGGGGGAAAAAAGAGAAGTAAACTAAGATCAGAAGGAAAGGGAGTACAGAAAAAAACCAAAGAGAAATAGGGAAGCAAGATGGGGAAAGACAGAGAAGATTAGGAACACAGAAAGAATTGCATTTTGAAAATAGGAATTAAGAGAAGCCTGAGAGAAAACAAAACCAGTGTAAAAGAAAGACAAATGAAAATAAACTGAAATATATAGAAAAAAAATATGAAAATACTAAAGTTGATATTTTAGGTGACATTAGCATAATAAAGACAATTATTAAATAAATTAAAATCCACAAAAACACCAGAATGAAAAACAAACATACTGGACAACCATAAAACCAGAAATAGACAAGAAGAACATACCTTAGTAGGAGAATGGTTTGGCATGAAACAAAAATAATTTTCATTTTTGCTTTTCCTATTATATGGCCAAATTTTCAGTTTTCTATAAATGGTATAACATCTAATTGCAGTGCTGGTCATACTTTAAAAAAGTCTATCCCTAAGATGGAAAAATACATAAGAC
>VWZN01013747.1:78215-92850 GCA_013396955.1 Regulus satrapa
CAGAGTGCAAATGAGCTCACAGTATGAACAGCAATAGGACAACGGGCCCCAAATTATCTTCATTATAACTGTCCTTATGCAAGACAGAATTTCAATGGTTTGTGATACTGCAGGTGGTAGATTGGATTTTAAATGATCCGTACAGTCTTATTAGAAAATATTTCAAAATGCCTTGGAAAATGAGCAGGGACTCTAGAAGACACATGCCACAGACATCCTAACCAGACTCATACTAAAAGTCCGAGAACACACAGTGCCCATAATCAGTCAGAGGCAAAGCTCATCTTGCCCAGTCCCTCCTCTGATAGCAGCCAATACAATTGTGTAAGGAAAAAAGTAAGGGAAAGCATCAGCGTCCCTATCCCTTGTACTCTTCCAGCTCAGCAACTTGAGTCTCAGAGATTATGGAGCCAAAAGCTGTATTTTTTTGTCAAACAGATCTTGATGGATTATTTTCCAAGGAATTACATCCTTGAATTTTGGACTAACATAGGCTTTTGTGATCCAAAATACCCTATGGTGGGTTTAACATTTAGGTAGGTGTTTTTGGGTTTGTTAAACCTATTTCTGAAGACCCACTTGTGACCTTCCCTAAGTCTTAGTTTATAAGAGACAGTTTATAACCATCCCTAGTGGACTTTCTGCTGTGCCAAGATGTACAAAACCTACATCATGTTTTTTTTTCCTTCTTTATGCTTAAGATGCAAAGATTGAGATATATTTGATTACATGTGGGTATCTATAAGGTAGTTACATCTGAGTGAGTTGCCTTTATATTTACATGGTTCCTTTATGTTCCACAGCCAATGAAACTCAGGGGGTTGAACATAATGTAAGGTTTTACTACAGGATGGCAAGAATCAGATTCTGAACTGCAATGACAGAATCGAGCAGATTTAATTGACTATACAGTGAGCCTAGGCAAGTTACTCACATACAGACAGCTATCTGACCCCTGAAAAATAAGACAAACCCCACTCCAATGCCATTTATTCTGTCCTTGGATACTTTTTACTTAGTCTAACTGTTTGTAGATTAGGGATCCCAAACACTTCCTACTATATACATGCTACAGATACAACAGGGACTTACACTGTGGCACCACAATATTTTCTGCTTTTTCAGTAATTTTCAGTAATTCCTCACATTTCATTTGGCTGTCTGAAAAGTCCCGAGTGTTGATGTGGTGTTTTCAGAGATTTTTTTTTTCTTTTATGATTTCAAGACCTCTTTCACATGTGCTAAAGGAATGTTTGAAAGGCCTAAGGAGATCTTTACCATACACAGAAAGTTGGAATAGCATTTTCTACATTTTGCTTGAGATTTATCAGCTTTTAACTTAATCTGCCATCACTTTGCTGACAGTCAGAACGGTGAAGGCTTTCCACAGCAGTTTGCAATCTACCCTCACCTTAAGTACTTCAAAAAGGTTCATATCATCAAGATACACCACTGCATTAATAATTTTCTGTTCCAGGTCATTTATGTACATGCTGGACAGAATAGACCTTCTGAAGCACTTAATTTTCCTCTGTGGGAAAACTGACCTGTTTTTGTTTTCTGCTGTTTACAAGAAATTAACAGATAATTGGTTATTTATCCACCAGAAGACCTTTTCTGTTGTCTCAGTGGAACCTAGTTTCTTCACTGGAAGACATCCTTAAAATCCCTGAGGAATGGCAAATGGCTTATAGTCCCTTAAATATTATGCTCATGTTTCCTTAAAGGTACAATTGGAGATGTAAGGCACATCTAACTTTTACAAAACTGTCATCTCTTCTACAGAATATCCTTTTCCAGATTTTCTCCTCTGTAGATCCACAGGCCTGACTACATGCACTGTTTGAAACTTATCACCATGTGTGTCACTCATCACTCCTCATTAAAACTCCCTGATTTTAAAGAAGAAAATGCTGTTAATAGATACAGCTATTTTACACTTCCATTAGAACACTTGACCAAAGAGCCATCTGGTTCTGGTGATTTAATGACCTTAATCAAGACAATTTGTTATTTGTATTTTTGCTTCAAATAGGTTTTTTTATTATTTTGTTTAGCCACCCCATCTTTCCAGTCATTCTGAGTCCATTTGGATGGTATGGATTGGTTCTCAGGACACACTGCCTCTGTGCTGCCTTCACACATTTTGTCCTTTTGGTTCCTTTTCGGCAGGCTTCCTCATTTGTGTTCAGCTTTCTTTTTGAAAACTAAATTCTGCTGTAGTGGATTTTTTTGGGTTATTTTTGTCCCTGCAGAGATGCTGACCTTTAGCTCATAATGATCTCTATTATGATAGCAATGTTTTGAACTTGCAATGCTCAGTTCCAAGCCAAATCTTTTCCCTACTGGTTATTCTCTTGGAGTTTCTTATGAATTTTCTATTTAGTGCTGGAACTTCAATTCCAAAGGATTTTAGGCTAGTGTCTCTAAATACAGATCAGTTTCTAACATATTTTAGAAGATGCAGGATAAGCCTCCCAAAATTATTTGCAAGACATTTTCTGACCATTTTCCATTAAATTTGATTATTCTTTGCGTATACTATTCCAAGGTAGTAAAACCCATGAGATAGCCCTCACCTCTTTCCAGAATACCAACTCTATTTATGAAAATTTGATCTTAGGTTTTTTTTTCAGATGTCTTTTTTTCCACATTTCAAATGCCATGTGGGCGGTTTTATCCTATCTTTTATTTAAAGAACCCTAACACAGACTGATTTTGCTTTGGAAGGCTGCCCAATGTTCAGAAGAGAGAGAGAAAAAAAAAAAAATCTAGGTCTTTTTATTTAAAGATTCACCAAAGAGTGGAGGGGTTTTGTCCATGCCATGAAAAGGTTTCCCTTTTCTTTTAGAAGTCATAAATTTGTTCCATAAAAACTGTAAGAAAATTACCTAATCATTCAAGTAGAAGAGTAAAAAAAGGAACACAAGCTTATTTCAATATCAGTTTTAGCAGTTTATACTAATTGTACATACTTATATTAATATATAAACACACATATATAAAATGTATGCTATATATTTATAATAGATATTTAATCAACATTATATGCTTTTCTAGCTCTATGGAGTTTTTGTTGCCAAATTAATGATAAAATTCAGGAAGGAACACTGACTCTACAATGCACATTTTTCATATCTTAAGCCACTTCTCCCTCAACCACATGTACAACTGCTGGCTGACAAGTCAAACACAGAGTTCAAGAATCCAACCAAAATTGAATTAAGTGCCTGTAACTTCAGGCTCACTGCTGTTAATGTAATAGGGTGACTAAAGCCCATGAAGCTATTTGGGAAATATACCCTGAGGAGGAAGTATATTCCCAGAACATTAAGTATTCCTTGGGCACAGAGAAAAACTAAAATGAAGACTGTTTTTTAAAATTTATTGTCTGTTATTGAAAACAGTCAGTGGATCATCAAAAATACTTTTATACATTGACTGTTCCTACTGATCCAAACACCTACCATGTATGTTTAATGTGGTCCACAAGAGTACCTTGTCAGAACAAGTAGCATTTATGCAGTTGTCTTAAGTGCATGAGATCATTGCTGCTTAACATTCATCACACTGACAAAGGAAAATAACAGCATGCACATACAAAGTCATATATCCTTATGCACATCTCAGTAGCACTGAGATTGAGTTTAGCTGTAATTGTCTTAAAAATGGTATTCAATTAACACAGGGTCTAATAATTATTTGGAAATGGTATGCAATTATTCAATAAGAAACTTAAAAGAAGGTATTAAGCTTTTCAATTATGATTTAAAATAGTATTCCTATTGGCTCCTACTTACCTGCCTCATTTCTGGTGTGAAAAATAGCTTGGGAGTGGACCCATTTTGTGAGTTATTCTGTCCTTTGTGTTCCTTAACAGCACTTGAACTTGTAAACATGTTTAAAAAAATCTGTGTGAGACCATGTATAGACAATTACTCCACCAGTATTGTGTGATATTTTTTCCTAGCTATATTGTCCTGAGTCACCCTGAACACACTGGCAAAAATCAAGACTCATTAGTGCTTCCCATGCTCATGAGCGGAGGGACCATGAATCTCATAGTGCATATACCACAGTACCCTGCTCTTGTTGCAAACAGGAGCTAAAAGAGACTTTAAAGTTCATTTCACCAATGCATCAAATGATTTAAGTGCTCAGTGCCAGCTTCTGGAAATGAGTCTCTATCTATTTGGTTATGGATGGAACTGGCACCATGCCTATATAAGATGTTAAAGGCAATTTGGCATAATCTCTACATTTTTATTTCTCAAATTTTATGAACCGGCAATTATAGCAACACCAGTCTTTGATTTGAACACTATGTTTATGCTTAGAGCACAACAGTGGAAATTAAAATTGATCCTGAAGTTAGTTTCCTCCAGAGATAGTAAATGCAAGACCTCAGTAGATAGTGTCCTCTTTCACAAATATTAATTTTTACAAGACTAAACACGATGAATTTAAAACATTTTTTCTTAGTTTTTTATAAAGGAAGGAAAAAAAAAAAACCACAAAAAAATCCCCCCAGATTAATTTGAAAATCATCTCTAGTTTTCCAGAAAGGTGTTTACTGTTTAGGCAGTTCATATCTTGTCTTTATAAAGGACTAAACATTGTAGCAACTATAGTCAGGAATGTAATGTTTTGCACTTAACAAATTTTCAAGACCATGCAAGCTTGGACACATAGAAAACTGAAGACAAGAACACAAATTTCTTACTGTAATTAGTGTTTAAATGCATAATGGTTTCTAAATAATTTTATATGTCACTAAAAATCATTTCAGAGCCATGCACTAATATATGTTTTAATTCTCATACAACTCTAAGTCTTCTCAGTTATGACAGACTGGCTGAAGCTGGAAGGCAACTCTTGAGATCATCTAGCCCAGCCCCTTTGCTCAGAGAAGCGCCAGTTGCCCAGGACCATGTCCAGTCAGGTTTTAAATATCTCCAATGATCAAGAGTCCACCCCTTTATCTGGGTAACCTGTGCAAGTGTTTGAACAGCCACTATGTCTCTTCTCATACTCAGGTGGAACTTGATGGGTTTTAATTTGTGACCATTGTCTCTTCTGTCCGTGGACAGTACCAAGAAGAGTCTTGCTTTCTCTTCACTCTCTCATCAGGAATCTACAGACATTGATAAAACACTGGGCTGCCTTGAGTCTCAAGGCTGAGCTGTCTCCGTTCTCTCAGCCTGTCCTCATAGGAAAGAGGCTTCAGTCCCCTGACCACATCTGTGGCCCTGCACTGGACCTGTTTCAGGGGAATCCATACCGCCCGCTCTCAAACTCTGGAGCCCAAAATTGGACCCAGCCCTCCAGGTGTGAGCAAGGCTGAGCAGAGAGGAAGGACCACCTCTCTCAAACTGCTGGCTATGTTCTGCCTAATGCACCCCAGGATGCTGTCAGCCTTCTTTGCCATGAGGGTGTGTGTAAGAGACTTAAAGATTACAATTTGTTCAAATGCTGTTAAGATTGGTCACTGAAGGACTGAAGGCCTTTGGTGGTCACTGATGAGCAGTTGCTTCTTTGCAGGTTTTGCTACAGTGGCAAAGTCCATCCTGCCCCAACATGCCTTCTGGATTCCTGAAATTTGGACTGTGAATTATTCCACCTGACAGTAACTTGAGATAAGATAAAGGTTACTATTGTCCAATTATCTCAGGTCTAAAGAAAGGTGAATGAAGCTGGGGAGAAGGATGTTTCATTACAAGGAGTCTGTGGGAAGGCCAGCTCAGCAACTGCACTGGTAGCTGGCTGTGCTGGGTCTGGTGGAGGGAGACCATAGCCCACTGACTCAAAGAGAAAGAACAAGCATGGAACTAATTAGCTTTGGAAGTGAGGGAATCATTTAACCCAAAGAATAAGAGAACTGTGTACCCAATGAGCATTGATTCCTTAATTTTGCTAATTTGTATAAATGGTGAGAAGTTTTGAGTGACCTTGAACCCCCACCACTAAGAAGCCAAGGGTGAAGAGGGATACCACTGGATCCATGGGTGGTGACTATCATTCCATCTGATCTGTTTCTCTCTCACTCTCTCTCCCCTCCCTCTCCCTCCCTCAATCATTTTCTATTTCTTTCTATCTATCTATCTATCTATCTATCTATCTATCTATCTATCTATCTATCTATCTATCTATCTGTCTGTCTGTCTGTCTGTCTGTCTATCTATCTATCTATCTATCTATCTATCTATCTATCTATCTATCTATCTATCATCTCCCTGCCTCACATTTTACTGTTAAATAACTTCTATAATATTGACTTTGGCATATGGTCTTGTCTGCACCTTAATTCAGGCAGAGGTATCTCCCTAGTAAATGTAATAACTAGATTTGAACAGTGTGTTCCCATCAGCTGTTTGTCTACCAGGACCCCAGGGCTCTTCTCTTCAGAGTTGCCTTCTAGCCAGCTGGTCTTTAGTGTGCACTGTTACCTGGGATTCTTCCTCCCAGGACACAGGACTTGGCATTTCTCCTTGTTGAACTTCAGGAGACCCCCTCAGTGTAATTCTCCATGCTGTTAAGGTCCTTAGGAATGACAGCACAACCATCTGGTGTAATGGCTGCTCCTCCCACTTTTGTATCAAGTAGGAAATTACTGAAGGTGAGGTCTGTCCCAGGGATCATGTAATTAATGTAGATATTAAATGATAATGATTAGGATCAACCACTGTCATACCTCCTGTCATACCTCCTGTCATATCACTGTCATGACTTGCCTCCAATGCAACTTTCAAGTCCTTCATGTGCCTGGAGACCAATCGTTTAAAAGATTAGCTGTTCCATCATGTTCCCAGGGATTTGGGTGAGGCTGAACTACCTGTGTTGGGACTGAGTCCTTCCTCTTGTCCTTCCTGAAGGTGAGAATGACACTTGCTCTCTTACAGGACGCAAGAATTTTTGCCGTTTGCAGTGACTCTTGAAGACAGTTGACAATGGCCTCTCAATAACATCTGCCAGTTCATTCTGCACTTGTGACTGCATCCCATTAGGACTCAGGTCCTAATTATGACCAGAATTATGATTATTTTCCATGCCCTTACATGTTTCATCATGGGGATTTCTCCCACTCTGTATGAAGCAGATTTCAAGAAAAGACCAACTGTGCCTACAGAGAAAGTCTGTGATGATCTGATCTCCGAGCACCACTTATACAAGGCTGTGGCCTCATGCCAGCCATACATTTTCGCGAAGAATTCCCTCAAATATAAGAGTCTCCTGCTAGCACTGGCTTATGTTAAACCTCAATTCTCACAACCAGTGAAAGAGACAGAAAAGAACATCTGGCACTGTGAAAGAAATATCAGATAACTTAGAAAAGTTCTCCTGTGTCAGATGAATTTCTGTTGGGGGAAGGCTTTACACAAGCAGCAGCTAAATCAGAGCAGGATCCATGTGCACAGGAAGGTGAGTGGTTGCCCTACACTTGGGCCACGGCAGGTTTGTAACACTGAGGATTGTCCCCTTCAGCTCACTTAGTGCCCAAGTGGAGAAGTATTTATGGGCCACAGCAGTTATTCTCATTTTATATTTAAAACCATACAAGGTTGAACTGACCCATGATAGTTTAACCCTGTCCATCTTTTTCATTCAAAGTGAGTTAAGTTTCTTCTTTGAGGGGTTTAGTGTACTCTGATTCAAATTTCATTGAAACCTGGGTTTGTCAGCCACTAGCTCAATATGCTACATTTAGCTTGCTTTTAAACTCACCCTGTATTTTTATTTGATTGTAGTGCTCCTGGGGACAGGCGGTGTTGAGACAAAATGGATTTCAGCTGATTTAATTTTCCATCCTATATATTTTTATAAAGTCAGAAATGACCAAGCAAGAGTGCACTACAGTAGAATATAAATCTTCTTCTGGGATAAAAATAGTTCACACAAAAAACATCAGAGGAGAAAGTAACCCAAATTCCCTTCAAGTTCTCTCCCATTCTGAATTCTGTATTTCTAAATCAGTAAAACATAATATTTTTCTGAAGTTATTTCCTGAAATTTGGAATAATTCAGTATTTCTTTAAAACCAAGGTTATTAAAATTTAAATAGATGAAATTAAAAATGAACTAATGCTAGGTATAAATCTTCTTATTTTCTGAACTCTAAAGGGAAAAAGCTATAATTTATAGCAATTTTATATCTAGCAGAAAATATTTATTTATTAGGAGGCCTCATTTAATGAACAGAAGCACACTAATAAATAGATGCACTTATCCTGAAGCATAGATGACTAGGTTACTATATTTTTTTCATCTATTTATTTATTTATTTTAAATCAACAGCTGATATACAACTTTAAGAGTCATGAACAAATTCAAGCTATGCTACTGCCTTGCCACTTATTCTGAAATTGTGCTCTCTTCCATGGAGGGGGAAAAGTAAATAAGCAAATTTAGACTGTAATTCACTCTACAAGAACAACTCTACCCATGCCCTGGCAGAGCCATGACTGCTGAAGTGTTATTAACAGCTCTACACCAATTTTTCCCTATAATCAAAGGCAGTTACTCAGTTACTTTGCAACCAAGAATAGATGAAGTACCTAGGAACTGTAAGTAACTAGAAGGATTTCAGCGTGATCTAAAAGTGTGCTAAGGTTGATGAAATTGTGCAAAGGTTGATCTGAAAGTGTGCTAAGGTTGATGTGGAAGATGTGGAAGGTGTGGAATACAACCTAGGCTCAGCCATGAGGCCAGCAGCTCCCTCCTGTGCACGAGCCCCAGCCCAGCTCCTGCCTGATCCTTCCCTGCTCTCTCTCATGACTATGGTGAGAAAACCAGCTCTGGCCTGGCCAAAACTAGGAGAGCCAGTGAAACAGTGCTTTTGCCTTTAAAATGCCATGCTGCTTTACTGTGCAATAGAGATTTGCTTTGTAGCAACTATTTTCTGAGGACAAGGAGTCGCCAAAACCTGAAAGAGCTTTTGGGAGTGAACACAGGTTATTATTTAGCCTTTTCTGTTTGCATATCTAACATACATTCTTTACAAATTAACTAATAGCATTAATGTGTTATTAATGATTTAAAACCAATTTGATTGAGTCTACAACACAAAAATATATACTTTGCAAGTTCTTTTACCTTTAATAATGCTGACTGAAACCATACTAAAGGGAAACTTTCCTTTGCAAAATTTCCTTTATGTTTCCTGTGACTTTGGTGTAGTCGCGTGGTCAAAGTGTGCTAAGGGTGGTGATTAGAGAGGTGCCCTATCCTCGTATTCATCTTGGCCTCCTCTGGACTCACTCCAGCAGGTCCCTGTCCTTTCTGTGCTCGGAGCCCAGAGCTGGTGCAGCCCTGCAGCTGGGCTCTCAGCAGAGCAGAGCAGAGCAGAGCAGAGCAGAGCGGCAGAATCCCCTCCCTCCCCTGCTGCCCACACTGCTTTGGATGCAGTCCAGGGTACGTTTGGCTTTCTGAGCTGTCAGTGCCCATGGCCAGCTTGTGTCCAGCCTCTCAGCCACCAGCTACCCCAAATCCCTCTCGGGAGGGCCACCCTGCTGTTCATCCCCAGCCCCTGGATACCAGGGGTTGTCCTCACCCAGGTGCAGCACCTTGCACTTGTTAAACCACATGAGATTCCCATAGGCTTGCTTGAGGTGTTAATTCCTAGATTTGTTGCATCTAATAAGAACGTCTTTCAACAGTGCCAAAAAAGGAACTCAGTTCTAACAGTAGATTTTAGCAACCACAAGTGACAGTGATTTACTTCTTAAGCAAATGTATGAAGAAAGAATATTAAAATAAAATGCTGAAAAGGAGACAGTTAAATAAACCTTTTAAAATTAAACATGTCTTGGGTTTCTATAACAGCACCAGACACAGGCTGGGTGCCCACCTTTCTAGGCATTCAGGCTGAAATCCTGAAATGGGTGGCTGCCCTGTCATGTCTTAAAGGGGAGAAGGCTGTGGCTCTGGGAAATTGGCAACAGTGCCATGGGTGATGAAAACTATAATTCTTAATCCAATGAACAACTAAACCAAACTAAAATAAAAAAAAAAAAACTGTCAGGTAAAATATAAAGAAAATAATAATTTGAGTGGCATTGCTGTCTCGAGAAATTAGTTCCACTGATTCAATTGCCCTATTTGTAAACTGGGGATAATACTTCTATTACAGTCTCAGAAAGAAGCTGAGAAAATTAACTCCTGCTATCTGGAATATGAAAAGCAATATAAAAGTGCTAAGTAGAAATTATAGTTTTATTATGGGTTGACCTTGGCCAAAATAATTAAATAAAACTCTATTAGGCTGTAAATTTATAATGATGAAAATAAGAAATGTGTAACTCATCGAGTCCCTGATAAACATTCCAGGCAATCTAACATTCATTGCGCTCCCTACATCAAGCAGTCCCTAGACAATTACTGGGTATCAGAAGAGGAGCTTGATAAATTGATTTTACTTTGCTCATTGATTTGCCCATGTCATAGAAACAATAACATTACAGAATCTGCACACTTGATAGTTTCCAAGAATTTATTTTGTCAAGGATTTAAGAAAAGATTTCATTATAAACACAGTACTGACAGGTTGTTTTTTTTTCATGGAAAAATATTGCCTCATCACAGAAACAAACAACATTAAAATTCATTTCTGGTACTCTTGTCTGTTCCCTGCGCTCCTGTCTCAGTGAATGTCCATGTATCTGGTTATATAATAATTTCTGGTACATCCTTTTTCTTTACATAGGAATGTTTTAGCAGCAGACTATATATAGAGATGAGAGTTATGTTATAAATACTCCTTAGATGTAATTTTGCTCCCTTTATCCACACAGCTCCCTGTGCCACACTCACTTAGGAAAGCCTGAATAAAATGGTCCCATAGTAAGAAGTGTCTCACTCGCATTGTACTTTTCCCTCTTGACTAAATATTTACATTTCTAGGTCATAAGAAAAGGAAGGCTTTTGAACACAACCAAAACAATTCAAGAGCATCTTTGATTTTAGTGTCATGTCTTGGAATGTTAATACTTCACCATCAGACTAATATCTATGCATGCTGCATTTCTATGCAAAATTTGAAACAAAAAGCCATGCTAAATGTCAGAGTCTCTGCTATAACCATGCCACTTAGGTACTTAAAAATTAATGTTTAATTCTCCTTCTAAAAGCTCAAGTCTCATTCTTCCCTCTGATAAACTGATAAAGAGAGATCTCTTAAAAATGTTCTGGTCTGACCTCAATTCTGAACTTCAGAGGCATAAAATGACAGACAAGTCTTTATACACGTATTAGTCAGTTCTCTCAGCAGGGTATCAGAAACTAAGATCACAGATTGCCAACACTTAAAAAGTCAAATTCTGCCTGCAGATGTGCATGTTGAACTCCCACTGAAATCGGCAGGATGAATTCATACAAGGGAAAATTTGGCTTTAAATGAAATGTGTTGCTCTAATAATAGCATCTTCTACCAAACTGGGTTGGAGGTAGAAAAGATTTCCATCTTGACTGGTCACCTTTTTTTCTTCTTTAGAGCTCAAGGATTTTCCTGCACTAGTTGCCAGGGAAAAGTTACGGTATTCTGTAGCTCAAATGCCCTTAATCAAAGAGAAAATAGTTAACATGCTCTATTAATTATTGTGTTAATATGGTTAACACAAATCTGATAGAAATTGAGTTAAATTGGTACAGCTCTTTTCCAGGTGCTTGTCCTTTTGAAAAATGGTCTACTAGTAGCTGCTTCTTATGCTAGTTGTGATTCCTCAGAAAGTTAATTAAAGAATTAACTTTTTATTTCTTTGCTAGCAGAGTAATACTACTTTTTCTGTATTGCAATTATGCTACTGTTTCCTAATAAGTAGCATGATGTGAAGCAGTCTTAATTTAAAAAGACCAAGATTTCCCTTTTCTGCCTGCTTATCATCATTCTTATTATTCCTATGGAAAAATGATTTTGCATTCTTCTTTAAAGCAAGGTTCTTGATATAGAAAGAAAACCTATGTAATTTAGTCTCTGTAAAAACTATAGATACAGTAGTAGCATATAAAACAGAGATAAGAAATATATGACTTATTGCAAAAGAAGTCAGCAGAGGGAATGATTGTTTGCTTCAGGTATTTAAAATGGATTTAGATTTAGGCTATTGTCATAACAAACTCTCCAATCTTATATGACTGGCTACATAGAAAGAACATAGGGCAGATTATACTTTAAAATTAAATTTGTATCTGTAAAAACTACCTGATTACTATATACCAAATAACCACTTTTGAACGTATTTCTTTTTGTGTAAGAAAATAAATTGATTTATAAGCTGTTTAAATGAGATTGAGAGACCACAGAACACAACTGAGAAGTTTTCATCTCCTACAAGCTTAGAAGCATAACAGAGCTAAAATCAGCTGGTACAACTACATGACAAAACAGTTCATGTTTTTAAACTCAGTTTCATATTTAAGAAAAACCTTAGCAAATTAAACTTGTCCTCAATGGAGCCAACCAAAAAACCCTACTAAATTCTCTCTTGTATAAAAAAATGCATTTTTAAAAAAGGCAAAAACAATATACTAGGCTGTCACCAATTCAGTAATGTGGTCAGCTGAAGTGTCTTTGATGTATAACAACATCTTGAAAGTTGACCCGTTAACAAATTGAACAAACGTCAAGTATTTCTTTCATTATGGAAAACTCTACAAAGTTTTAAATTCATGGGAATATTATCTATCACAAGGACATCTGTAGGATATCAAAGTGTTCTAGTGAATTTCAGTATGGCTTTGTTTTACGTTAAAATAGAGTTTATTATGCTCTTATGAACTCTAATGTTTTAGTTTATAGTAACAGTAAAACGGTTGATGAAGAGTGGATACTTTGTAAATTTTGTTTTTATTGACCACATTTATAATTAAAACCTAAAGGTCCTCTGGTATGCCATTAGATCATCTCCTCCTTTTATAGCATCCTAGAATAATCTCTAAACTACAAATATTTTACTAATACAAAATCTCTTTAGAAAGACCATCTCTAATTCTCTTAGGAACTAATTTTTGGGTTTTGGAAAGTTGGAAAATACATCAGTGGGAAATTATTATTCTGTATGTAATAGTTTTAAAAGTCCCACAGTCCGGTACAGAACTTATTAGGAGACTTAAGGAAATAGAACATCTTAACCCAGATTGATTATAGCCTTTGTTGGTAACAGCTGGCTTCAAAATAAATTTTACAAAAATGTATAGACATTTTGGAGCAGTTTAAATACATATAATAAACAACTAATTTATGATTCTATCACAGAATGATGTGCATGAAATGGTAGGCTTGAGAGCCATTTGTAACATTAATTAATTTAATTATAGTATGAAGAATACATTAACACTTCCATCTACTACACTGCAGGCAAATAGTTTCCTATTCAACTACAAACGAATGGATTCTGTAATCTAATTGTACAAACACTTTTGAAACAAACTATGATTTGAAAACACCTAATCAAATCATAGTGCATAGTCTAAAACCCTGCATATGAAATACTATAGCATTTTTGTGGGTTTTAAAACTAACAATAATGAGTAGAAAGTCTATCAGTAAAGAAATGGAATGAAAAATATCTCAGAAGCTGCTATATGTACAATGACATTCTACGTTGCAGACTGGACAGCATGAGCTCTGCTAACTTAATTTGGTGCATAGCATAATTTTATGTTAGCAAAAATCAACAAGAGAATAGGCATCACATTGCAATCTGACCTCTATTTGTTTTAACAAGGATTTGGCTCTGCTATTGATATCAAGCTGATTAGAAATTCTGGTTATTCAATACATCTTCCAAGTAATTATTTCTAGCATAGATTCTATTGATCTATTTAAAACGGATCTCCAGTACACATCTCTATTGCTAGGAGGGGATGAATGGCACCCAAGAATTTTAAATAATTTTGGGATGAGAACATAAATTAGAATTTCAACAACTCACTTTGTTGTCAAAATCTCCATAGCTGTCAGCAGTTACCTCATAATAGCACTGTAACAGTTCACTTTGCTGAAATACCTCTTTGCAGCACAGCAGTAGCTGAACAGTACCAAAGCGGACTATAGAAGAATATATAAAACTTAAAATAATATATATTATTATTACTGTTATTATTAAAATTAACTACCTGCCCTAATCCAATGTCCTGAAATTGAGGTTTCTGATTTATTAATAAAATGCTTGTAATAATATGGAATTTAAATCTTTGTAAATAGATTTAATGTCTTTCTATGGCTGGATATGAACACAATTGAAACTCTGCTAATCATTTGAATGGGTTGTCTTACTTTTGTCTTATTTTGAGGAAAGATGACTAGGGACCAAAGGATTGTCCCAAGACCCTGCACACAGAGAGACATTTTGGAGTAGATGATGAGCAGAACAGTGATCAGTTCAAATACCTGATTTACAAATAACTACAAACTCTATATGTTTTATGAATAAATAAATTTCAGGCTGACACTTTCCAGTTTGTCAGTGACATACACTTGGCTTCAACTTTTAATTAAGCTGAAGAAAATCTGAAATAAACACCATATAATTCAACTAGAAATTGTATTAAAATTGTAAATAGGGTTTGACAAAAGAATTCAAAAGGATACTTGCAGCCTTTATGAATATCCTTGTTACACTAAATACATAAAATCCATAAT
>VWZN01013747.1:96030-143541 GCA_013396955.1 Regulus satrapa
TTTTTTTTTTTTTTTTTTTTGCTTTCTTTAACTGCCAATCTTGCCTCTCCTGAGTTTACAGTAAGTGTACTGAGGACTTTTACACATTTCTATAGTGCTTTTACCCATGTCAGCAATACACATTCTCAATGAGGATCCCATTGCATTTTAACTTCTGAAATTATAAGGCTCTTTATATGCACTTTTTAATACAAATCACTGTGGTACAAAGATATCAAATTCTTACTCTGAATATAATTACTGATATGGGGATTCATACAATAAACTATTTAATACACAGAAATACTGATATATGACACGTACCTTGACTTTCTCCAAGTGATCCTGCAGAGAGTCAATTAGCAGGTCCCCCACTGGCTGCCAGGATCCCTTGAATGCCTCAGCCTGGCGTAGCTTCAGGTCCAGTTCATCCATTGCCTCTTGAAGACCCTGCAGCCTTTCAAGAGCGTCGTCTATTTTCTTTTGCCAATCAGCAGACTGTAGATTCAGCTTGTCCCACTCAGTTCTGACCTCATCTGCTTGCCTTTGCAGAAGTTTAGTGGCGTTGTGGGCTCTTTCCTCAGGTGACAGATCTAAATGTGAAAGTGAGGAGGCTTTTAAGACGTATTCTGTCTTAGAACTAAAACAGTTGCCATCTGGATAAGTTCAAACTAAGAAACTCCTCAAACAGTAAGAAACTTTTCATAACTAAAGAGACCTGTGAAATTTGTTTAAATAATGTATTCTTGTTTCAAAATACCTTAAAAAAAACTTAAATCTTGCCACCATAAAAATAATTAAAATATGTATTTAAGTACATAAAGGCATTTTGAAACATGCAAGGTGTAGCTAGTTTATCAGCTGATTCAGCACAATATTTCTGCATGTAGATAAATATTAATCACTGTGAAGCTTTTGCTGCAATTAAGTGGATTTGGGATCTCCTGTAGTACTGAGACTACAAGGTGAATTTTAGCTTAAATTGCAGCTTTGAGCCCTCAAATGAGGCTATAATTATAGAGAGATCCTGAAAGTTTAAAGGGAGCTTCAAAATCTGCTTATAAATATGCATGTCTATTTAGTACCACAGTGTTCAGAAGGATTGCTAAGGCTTGCTTTCATCTATATTTTTAGCTTAGTTCCTGAATACTGGCATTCAGCTCGGAGTGTAAAAGGAATGCTTTCAGAGCGGCTGGCAGAATTTATTTAATCATCGCTGATCATCACTGATCTTTCCAGCAGAGTGTTATTACCCTGTTCTTGCTTCTATTACCTCTGGGTTCTGGGCAGACCTTCTCCACTGCCTCCACAGGCTGCTCGGCCAGGAAGATCCGCACAGTCTCAAGGGCACTCCTGATGACAGGTTCCTTTGTTTTTAGCTCCCTCTTGAAAGTCTAAGAAACAAAATTATTGTAAGTGGATCTATAAGGAAATACCAAGTCAGAATACCAATGTCAGAACAAAATTTCCAGCAATATCTTCCACGTGGCTACGACAAGAAGCAATAAAATGCACACATACAAAGAACCAGCTTTTGCTTAAACTGAAATCACATTATATTCAAAAGAGCAAATGTGCTGTCAGCATACTGCATTTTTCTTTCTTCAGTCACAGCTCCTTTTACTCTTTTACTCTCTTCTACACCCTGCTTTTAAATGGTCGTATGTAAGTTAGTCAAGATTAGTATTAGAAGATTTGGTAGGTCACTGGAAGTATACATATCTCAATATTTATTTATTAATGTTCTATTTTTGTTAATGAGAATATAAGAGTCTATTAATCTGATTCCAAATGTACATGACACAAAAATTCATCTGAAACCCAGCTTATGGGTTGCATGTTGCTTTGGTTCTTCTGCGTGTTGCAGTGAATTTATCTAAATGTTCCTTACCACTCTTTTATTTCAACATTTTCTCCAGTATTTATGAAAGATTGTTGAATGCATACTGCTTCAAGCAGCATAGAGGTAAAATATGCAGGTAATTTAATAGTAAATTGTAACACGAAGCACAATACTGCAAAAATGAGAGCCATATGCCATGGGTAGAAAACAGATATTTTACTGCAGGGATTAGAAAATTCTCTTTACAACATCAGCATTACATAAGCTTGTAATATAATAAATTCACCAGTTCAGTTAAATTAATTATTAAACAAAATTTGTATTTCTATGTGAAATAATGAAGGATTATAAATTCAATATTAAAAAGTTCATTACACTTTGAATTATATTTGATATGTGACTCTCTGTACAGGAAATACCTACCAGAACTAATAGTGGGAACAAGTTCAGTTTATAATATGAGCACTCACAGTTAAAATGTTCTTTACACATTTCAGGAAGGTAAACTTAAGGAAATAACTACATTGTTCTACTACAAATGTTTAAATACACTTTTTATTAAATGGTCGAGAACAGACCATAGGATTTGTAGCAGTTCTTGGAAAAATCCTTTAGCAAAATCTGCCTTGTTGAAGGAAAACAGAGAAAAAAATAAATCATTTTGTGTCAAGGACAATAATGGGACTAGAATCTTTTCCCATAGTCTATCGGCTAGCATAAGAGAATGTGTAATTTAGTTAATACCTGAGATAAACGTTTCAAACAATCATCTTAACCTTTAAAAAATACCAATTTTGACAAATAAAGACATGTATTGTCTATTAACAACTAAGACTGGACTTTTTTTTTGCATAAAAACTGAGTGGAGTGACTAGAAGGCTGAATGAAATATGTCAAACTTAGACATTTTTGGGCTTATAGTTCTTATAATTTGTACTTGACTAATGCATGAAGTATGATGGAAAGGTGGAATATAATAGTATTTGCTGCCTCCAAATGAAGAAAATCTATTCCTTTAATCATCCTTTGGGTCCATCTCACATCGTTCTGTCCCCCTAGAATGGTGTGGCAGGTTTGCAGGCCCAGTAAGCCAGCAGGAAGCATAACTTAAAATCCAGCTCAGTAATTTCCATGGACTGTGGTCTTCACTCTCTGCTGATAGTGTTAAAAGCACCTTCAACGGTCAAACTCACTTAAACCAGTGTTTTTTAAATGTTAAATGGTGCAATGGCTTAATGATATAATATGCTTTAGAACTGTTTCCAAATAAGTATTATTTCTCAGAAAGGTCTGTGCCCTCAACCAGTCAGAAAGGAAGCACTTGCACAAAGGTCTGTTCTGCAACCACAGGCCAGCAGCAGGAAGGAGTCACTAAGATTCCAGGGGAGCACAGAAGTACACTGATGTGGAGAATAGTCAAAAGCAGAAACACCTCTGAACGACGCATGTGGGAGTGAGTACTCTTGTGTAAGGAGTACTGCTGCTGGGGACAGGTCACCCCTGGCTAGGCACGTGTGCATACACCAGGAGAAGAATAAAAAATACTTTCTTTCAGCTTGTACTGTTTTTGCAGAAAACCACAGAAATCAAATACACCAAGAGGCATTATGTTTCAAGAAGAGGTTTAAAGCCACAATCCTCCTGTATCTCTTGTGCAACAGAAGGAGAACATATGTGCAATGAATCCCATAAAGCCTGTGGGCAGGAATCATTGTATCTTCCTCAAAATAATAGAGAAATGCCAATAGGAACTTCTGACTTTGCACCTTTTGTATTTTGTCACAAACAGAAAAAGTGTCTGTCTTTACTAATAAAGGAAAGCTGAGCCTTTTCCCCCAACTTTTCCCCTCTGAATGTTGGAGCTGGTGGAGGCAATTATAGTCTGTAAATCCTGAGTTATAGAATAATACACACTATGGTGGTGGGATCTATTTACAGTTCTCATCTCCTTCCCTAGTTTTTATCTGCAGATTTCTTTGGAATTAAAATATGTTTCAATTAAAGTAATTTGAAAAGTAGAGGATTAAAAAAAAAATGAGGCTGAAGTAGTAGCACAGAACAGCATAAAAAAAATGAATGCTCATTTGATACTAACCCATTAAAAAAAAAATTCCTTCTGTATGAAGATAAAGCTGCTTTTTGGATTAAAGTTTTGTTGTGAGATAGGTATACACTACCAGCAAAAATCATAAGTAGCAACAAAAGACATTTTCTCTTTTTTAAGAGAAAAAAGGGGAATTTATCTATCTAGAGCCCTGACAAATACATCTTTATAAAAACTAGACCATCACTGAAAGCAGAATTAGCCTAAATGAATGTCTAATGTACAACTAATGATCGCAGGCTAATTTCATTGAATTCCTTAACTTCTTCCACACTTTGTGGTGACTGTAGAGAAAATCGAATACACATAATGCATGACCTGACAAAAAAGTAAGTAAACTACTTTATTTAAGCATGTCTATTTGTCATCAAGACTACAGCAGTAATGGCATTCTGTCCACCATTTTAATAATGCATATATTGATCAGCTTATCTCAGACCTCTACTACCACCTCATGAATGTCCTTAAATTTCTTTAAATGAAGAAACAATGATTGTTTAAATTGAAAAATGAAAATACAAGGAGAAAAGATGTGCATTAGTAAAATTAACATTAATCTCTGTTATTTAAAAACTTGGAATTTTTGCTTTCAATGTATTTTAGAGAGAAAGAGTACAACTAGATTAATTAAACATATTTGCCAAACAAAATGTTTTTTCATAGTATGGGGCTTTTTCTAATTGTTAAAAGTAGATATTAACTATGGCCCCATAATTGGTTAGTGTTCTGAAGCAGGAACTGTACTCCTCCTTAGGCAGTGATGCTACAGATTTCATGTGAAAGGGTTTCCATGGAATTGCTAATAAGAACCTTCTATGTTCATAAATGCTATTTATGCTGTTAATAAAATCACTACACAGCAAATGAAGCAACTCTTAAAAGAATGAAAGACATAGCAGGCTATCTGCATGATGCCTAAATTACTTAAATTAGATTAACAGTAACATGCACACAGTTGTTAATTCAATTTCACTAAAGCAATATTATGATACTTAGTAAAACAAAGAAAAATGTAAGTCAATTAAATAAGGTTTTGAAGAACAGGAGTATTTTTCATCATTGACTAACACTACCACCACCACTCCTCTCCACACATTCTAGCACTTTGGAATAGAGATAATTTCTTCAGATGTCAAAAATTGAAAAAAAATGACCTACTATATATATAAGATCAAACAAATAACAGTTATGTGGGTGTACTTGGGATACATTCCAAATTGCCTTGTCTAAAAAGTACCTCACATTTATAACACAACAATGATTTTGACTGCATGGGTACCCCTGCTCTCAGTTGAGTTCAAGCTCTCCTCTGGCATAGATTCAAACATTTGAAAGTTCATCTGAATCCTACTCTTAAAAATTTTAAAGCCTATCTTGGCATCTAGGAGCACTCAAGTGGTAAGAACTGACTTATTTTCATCTCTGTTATGAATCTCAGTGGTATTCCAGATGGTTTTCTGAATGACAGAGAGGTTAAATATGTTTGCTCTTTAAATTTTACCTTTAAGGGGAAAAAATAAAATCAGCTTCCAACACTTCTTTAGAAAAAGGATTCAGGCAAAAAATCACGTTGGTAATCATGTTATTTCTTAATTGAATCAGTTAAACTGTATATAAATAGCGTTCCCCTGATGAGGTTTATTCACTTCTCAAATGAAGAACTTACCTGGGTTCAGTTCTGGCATTACCTGACAAAAACAATCCTTCGTGGAAGGAAAAACATTGTACTTATGAAGAAAGATCAAAACTGGAAGTTTTAGTCATTTAAAAGATTGGTCAGATCTGGTAGATGCTTCTCTAGTTTACTGGAGACAAATTTCCATAAGAGACATTCATGGGAACAAAATGAACAGTCAGTGGGCTCATTTTTCTCATGATCAACATACAAGTCCTATTTAGTTTCACATCAAACACCCTGAGAGCTAAGCTCTGCTCTTAAGCAAAGCCCCAAATTTCTCAAAAACAGCTTCCCAGTACTGGAGTCCAGTTTTAAGCTAGTTAATTATACACTTGTGAAAACATTTGAAAGCATTTTTCTGTTGTTTCAGAAATGAGCTAAGCTGTTCATTCAGATACAGCCTTAGTATATCTGATTCTTTAAAAGAAACTTTTAGAGAAACAAAGTTCATAATGCCCAGGGGGGAAAAAAACTCCAACCAACCAACCAACCAACCAACCAACCAACCAACCAACCAACCAACCAACCAACATGCTGCAAACATAGATTTTGTCAACTTCCAAGTTGACTGTTTTCCCCTTCTCTGTCAGAGATATTTGAAGATCAGATAGGGCAAATTAATTTCAAGCATTCTTTTTTCCCACAGGGAATCGGCATACCTACGTTCACACTTCTGAAGTGCTACAGAATGGGAAAAAGGCATATTTCTAAAAGGAACTAAAACATTGTAGCTTTTATACTTGACAGGATGACCACAGCTCTGTGTTATGTACCTGCAAGTGGCAGAGAACTTAAAAAGGGAAGTAAGATATATTTTATGAAGTAATTTTGCCTCTATCCATGGTATCTTACTTTTATGAAATAATTCTCCTCACTAAAAGTTCTAAATTCTTCATTTGTTTGGTGTGTGACAGAGAGATCACTTTGTTCATCACTGAAGACATGCCATCTTTATGACGAATTCTTGGAAACCCTTAAACCTTTTATTGAGTGATGTGCAATACTAAAATACAATAAGAAGTAATTTCTTTAGATAAAACACATTTCTTCTGTCTAGGAGAAAACGTTTTCGAACACTTAAATATAATTTAGATGAAAAAAAGTCTTGTTGTAACTATTCTATAGGAATTTCTCTCTAACTCTTGTTTTGGCTCAAGAGTTGTCTTTGGACAAAGGGTTTGAGTTAATGTCACACTGAGTTAAAGTATTATCTCTATTGCTTCTTTTATCTTGATATTCTGCATGGGCTTTAAAACTACTTTATGGAAGTTGCTACTTTATGGCTAAAAAAGACCTCAGGCTTTTCTTAACTTTCATGGTTATATATTACACAACTTTCTTAGGGGAAAAGTGAAAAAAGGGATGGTGCTGCCCTGTAAAGTCATGGATGTTTTCACCTTACTGTCTCTGTGATAGTGCTTTAAGTCCCACATAAAATTTTGTGAGAAAGACACATCCTACACATCACTTCTCCGGAGGGAAGACCTAGGAAATGTGAAGATACCCCTTGCAGAAACGCATTATATTATCTTAGAAAAAAATTGCCACACAGAGAGAGAGAGATTTTTTTGTTCATCTTTCTCTTTTGCTTTCTCAATAATTTGGTGAAGATAGCTCCTTGACAAACCATATTGACACCACTTCTCATCAGTTTGTTGCAGCAGATGAATGCCTGTGTGCCTATGGAAAAATCCATGCCTGGCTGAATATGATACTTCCTGACTTTTTGCAAACTCAGGCTCTTAAAGCAGCAAGATATGTCATGTTTGCTTTGCAAATTTGATCTCACTATCTGTTCTCAAATATGTCCTTCCCCATGAGAAAGGACAACATGTTAGAGCAATATTTATATACAGATACCTGATGAACAGAAAAAAAACCAAAAACCCACTGTTCCTATTTTGTTTTAAAGCACCATTTCACATTTCTTCATTAAGCAATAAAATCTGACATTTAGGAATTTCTGAAACAATGCCTTTTGTGGCAAGTTTCACAAAGGAAGTAACATATATATAGCACAATGCTTTGAGAGGATGATCATTTGATTTGGAATATTCTCTTGTCATGAAATCAAGCTGTCAGACTGACAATTCAAATTTTTCAATAATAATTACATTTGTTTGAAATAACTTTTATAGCACCCTGAAGCATAATTTGATATCAAACAGGAAGTAAAAGCCTTCTATAATGTCATTATTTTAATTAAAGACACACACAGATGAAGAAGAGGAGATCTTGAATGTATATTTTTCAAAAGAGGTACTAGAACTGTGATTTCACACTCACACCTGAATAGACCTCAATGGCATATGAAATTAAAGACTGTTTAGGTTAAAGCAGACATTGGGTTAGCATCAGCCTGGTGTGAATTGTTTAAACACAGGAGACATTAAGCATACCCTCAACCACAACAAAAAATCACATGAATCTTTGTATGAAGAATTATTCTGAAGTATTATTCTGGGGGCTGTTAATTTGGTGGGTTAAAAAAAGAAAACAACAAAAACTTCCTGTACAAGTGTTCTATTAGGTTCCTTTTAATACCAATCTTAGTCTAGAATGGCCCTCCATATGATGCTCTGCTATGGTCTTTCCATGAAAATTCCCTGATGAAGTCAGTATGAACCACAGCCAGTTAGCACAATAGCTTCATGGTGCAGAGTTGTGCAATAGAGCTGATACCAGCTAGTCTTGTCATAAATGTTCCCAAAATCCAAACTAGGGTTTCAAAAAGTATACATGAAGTTGGAATACCTGATCTAGAAGAAAAAAAAAAATCAGAAGTACTTATTTAATCCTCAAATACTACTAGCTTAGTAACAGTTATGGCTATGAATTCCGCCTGTCTGTGATAGGTCTCTGAAGGTCACGGTTGTTAACACTTTTCTCCAAAAGGCTGATTTTCTCTGCTATCTTTGAAAGCTATAGCTGGAGTTCTTTCCAACAAGGACTGTGTCATGCAGCACTAGCCTGCAAAGGAAAAAAGCAATAACCAAAATATAATTTTTTAAAAGCCCCAAAACATACCCGATGAATATCATTCTGTTTCTGCACGGTGGGAAGGTCGCCACCAATGGGTGCTTGCTGTTTTAATTCATCTTCCTTCAACTGCAGCCATGCCAAAAGTTCCTGAAGAGAGAGATGTAATCGCTTCCACTGATCAGTACTGGCTTCCAAATGGGATCTGAAAGCATGTGTTAAATATAAGATAGATTCAGGCACAGTGGAAGTAAAAACCAAAATGTACAAGCTTATTTACTGAGAAAGATCCTAGTGTTTCATTAAGTTAATGACTTTTGAATGGCTCCAGTAGCTTTGAATTAGATACTGGCAACACAGATTTAAATTTGGTTCCACAGTCCTGGCTTTTTTTTCACTTCTCCTGATTTTTGTTTTTGATTGGCTGGGGTTTTTGGCATTTTAGTTTTCCTCTTCAGCAGTGACCAATGGCTGTGCTGAATTGTCAGTCTCACTAGAAGTGCACAAATATTATGCAGGACTAGCATGAGAAATGTAGTCATCACTTAGGATTACTAAGTATTACACTTAGGACTGAAATGTAGAGACTAGTTTTCCACTCAGTGAAGAGAAAGCATTTCTCTAAACCACTACACAAACCATTCAACGTAAACAAGATTCATTCTCTTAATTTTTAAAAATAAGAGAACCAATGCCGGTCTTTAAAAAAAGTAATGAGGAAATTGTTAAGTCACTAGAATATTCACACACTATCAAGCCAAATGTCAGTGTCATTTAAACAGCATTGTGAATGAAACTATTTGAAACAGCAGGAAAATTAAAAGGCAAAATATAATTTTATACAAAAAAGGTCTCCATTATAAGGACTTTTTCTAAATATTTCCTCTGCATATGCATAGATGTGGGTATTTTTGGGATCAAGTGTTGAGCTTGTTAATTTCAGCAACTGTTTTCTGTGACTGGACTGTTAAAATCTTCATTTTTTTTCTGTATTGTGGATAAACCCCACTAAAATGTTGTGTTTCTGGACTTATGAATATGCTATTTTAAAATTTCTGTTTTGGAAAAAGAATCCTAATTCATCTCCAAGTAACATAAGAAATCCTCTTAATAACTCAAACCAAAGGACTATTTCATAACATGCTTGAAAATAAAGACAAATTTTCTTTTATTTAATGTTTAAGTTCTAGCTTTGTTCATATAACATTTATCATCTTCTACAGTGATTGCACATAAAATCATTCTCTCCTGAAAAGAGGAATTCTGCTCCTATACCTTATATATATAATATTCTCTAAAGAAAGGTGAAAAATATAGACTCAGCACTTTTACAAACCTTATTACTTAGTTTGGATATGGAAATGAGGAATTGATGAAGGTAGGGACAGTTGCATTTCTCTGAAATGCTTTATGAATCCTGTCTTCTTTCCAACCTCTTACTTCGGGTAATTAAAGTGGCAAGGAAAGAGAAAGGAAAGGGCCAGATCAGCCACACACTGACAGAAAATTCAGCTGCTCTCAAAGTATGTGAGCTAATGGAAAATCTATTTTTTCCAACTTAAGTGCTACATGTGAAGGACACAAATAGATCAGGTGTTTTGATCTCTTCTCTCACAGGGCATCTGGGAGTTGGGGCAAAACTGCTCTACAGCAGGGGAAGGCAGTCCTGCAGGCAGCGAAGTCCAGAGAAGGTCCTTCATGCTAGAAGATTTAGATAATATATGTTTATATACTGTGCATTATTTATGGTTAGGGTGATCTAGAACAGATTGTCCAGTGATGATGTGGATGCCTGGTCCCTGGAAGTGCTCAAGGGCAGGCTAATGCAGCCTTGAGCAACCTGAATGTGTTCTTGTCCATGGCAGGGAGGTTGGCATTGGATGATCTTTACACTCCCTGCCAACCCAAAGCATTCTTTCATTCTGTGAAACCTCTGAAAGTAACAAGGGGGAGAGAAGCAGGGATATTTATGGAGAGCTGCAGGAGGCAACAACAAGAGCAAGGACCACAGGATTTTAGGACAAGACATAGTCAAGGAACCAAGTTTCTGATTCAGGCTAATTCCCTTGTCTCATGTTTATCTTGGCATAGGCAAGCTTCCATCTCATCTGGAGAAGAGCAGCAAATGGAGGCAAACTCTTCTTCCCTGCTTCCCCAGGTCTGGCTTAACAGGGAAAGAATGCAAAAAGACTGACCCGAAGGGGTTTCGTTACTGCTGCTAGGCTCTGATCGTCCCTAGTTAGGTGATTTTTTTTCCCCAGAACCTGCCTTGTTCCTCTCTTCCTTCATCTTCAGGAATATGTGTTTATGCATGTACACATACCAGTGTACATTACATACATAAAATACTCATATTTATGACTGTGTCCAAGTTGTGAAGACGAAAGAGATAATAGTAAAACAGTTTTAAAAATATTTATAAGAAAGCAAGTGTCTATTAAAATAATTTGTACTGACATATCAGGATGAGAGAAAGAGAGGTATGGAAAAGACCTTGGCTGCTCTTTAATATCTACCATATATCTTATCTAATGCATTTAGAAAAGAATCCCCACCCAAGCTGATCTATGGCATGGGTCTTCTGCTTCAGCAGACTAAAAATTACACAAAATAAAGAAACTTCTGGGACTGATATCTGGACAAAATTTCATATGTCTTCTCTAATCCCTCTTTTGTGTAAGCATTGCTAGTTTTGAAGCAATCTATTCCATTCTGTGATATGATGGAAAGAGTTTCAAACAGGCAGACTGGGAAGAGCCTTTTCATTTAGTCTGGCAGCCAGCAACACTTAAACCAAATGTCTGAGAATTTAGGAATTGTTTCTTATCCTAATCAATGAGTTGTTGAAGATCTTAAGCCTTTTATTAGAAACACAGATTTCAGAGGGGAGGTTTGTTGCTTTGAATGTGCAATGCAGGAAGTCACTGCAATATAAGTGGGGTTTACTGCTTCTGACTCAATTAATGACAGGAATATATTGAACTGCAAAAATGAAAAACAGAAAGTCCCATATGTTTATTTACTGATATTTAGAAAACTGGCTACTTTTATCACAAAATCACTGTATTTGAGCAAGTTCATGAGTAAACTGCATGCAAACAAACAAACAAACAAAAAAATCTCAGACACTTTGAAGGGTTTTATTCCTCTTCTTTTGCTTCTCAGAAGGAAAAAAAAAAAAGGAGGAATATGTCTCTTTTTCTTTAGTTACTAATATCTTTTCAACATCACAGCCTTCATTTATTTTTAGTGATTGATGATATGAAGATGGTTTTTGTCATTACACAGCCTGACCTCCCTCAGGACCTGAGCTGAATAAAAGCTAATATTTCATACATTACTTTGGAAAACACTGCTGTCTTTTGCTGCCCTCTGAACTACCACCAACACACAGCAAGTGAGAAAATGAAAAAATGTCCAAGACTGAATGCAACTGAGCTGGGTCGCCCATTGCAAAAGCTGTATATCTGGAGAAAATCTTCCTGGACAATTTCTTTTGAAATGAAACCTTCAGTCCATTGAAACCTGAATGAACAATTAATATTTTGTAATGTTACCATTTATTATATTTTTCCTTGCAAACAAAAGTGTTTCATCTCCTGATACTATCTATGGGTTTCTCTTACCCCTAGATTTTTTTTTTTAGTAATTCTATCCATTCTCCTGACAACAGTTAAAATCTTAAATAATTTGTCTTCTCATTTGTGATGAGTTTTTAAGTTTTGCACAGGAATTAGGAGTCTTTAAAATAAAACTTGTCATAAATATTGGTAATTTAATCACTTTCTTTCATGACTGACTGATAATTCATACCCAGTTGTAGAAAAAACCCACATTTAGAGGGGTACAGTTACTGTTTAAACACGTTCATCTTTCAGTAATTACAAAACTTCATCATACGCCTCCAATCCTAATCCTCCACTATCATTTTCACACCAAAAAAGCCTAAGCATTCTTTAAAAGTTAAACCAACATCCAAAGTAGCACAAATAACTTCAAAATAGAGAAAAACAGTGCTAACAGAAACAGAAACCTTTTTACTTGCAAATTGTAGCATTCCATCTAATACACCAATGGTAGGCTTTTTCTTAGTTTCAGGTCCTACCTAATGTTCAGAGATTTCTTCCTAAGTTCACTCCATCTGAGGTTCATGTTATCCAGACGTCTCTGCAGCAGGGTTGCATCCTCAGAGCCTTCCAGGGACCTCAAGATTTTCTGCCCATTTTCATCCAGGTTGTGAAAGATGTCAGTGTGAGCATCAATTTCTGCCTGTAGTTCCTATGGAAGCAGTAGAAAACAATAGATACGATTTCTTATAAAAATCACAGAAACAATGACTTTTCAAAAGCATGGAAAAATCCTCAGCACTACACAGAGCACAGGTTTTGATTGCTCCTTTTACAGCCATATCATGTCCTATACACAAAGCCATGTTTCCCTTTCACATGAAGGCCATTTCCACTGAACATGACCTTTACTTTTTCGATACGGAGCATACTGGACAAAATTTAGAAAGCTAAAGGTGTAGCCTTTGACAGGCAACAAAGCAAGGACAAGACATATTTACTGTGCTGATGCGGGAAAAAAAAAACCAAAGAAAGACAAAATCCTCAGGATCTCAGGTAAATCTGACCTTCACATGGTATGTCTTCCTGTGCAACATTTTCAGTTTGAGCTGGGGACTGCAGCACCGGTCCTGCTGCATGGCAATTCCAAGAAATCTAGGCGTCTGCAGCAGCCGGGCTTTAAAATGCCAAGTTCACTTACATTCTGTTGACAGAATGCATTTTGGAGCACAGGCCTCAGCAGTCAATAGCAATAAACAGCCACTTTGTGCTGTATCAAAACACTGGTTGGGGCCACGGTTGTAGGAGGGCCTGAGAATAGCAAGGACCTAGAATATGCAACTGGCAGCTCATGTTGAACAGCCAACTTTTCTTATCGCCTCGTAACTGCAGGCCAGCTCTAAATTTTGAATTCATTTTTTCCCCCTCATTTTTAGCACGGCTGTTTCTGCCAAAAGAACATTCTTTAGAGAGCTGCCTGGTACCAGCATTCCTGCCTGCCCACACACTCAATGCAGCCTTTGTACGCTGGCTGCCCTTCCCCAAGACGTTTGCATGCTGCAGCTCTACAAGGTCAGATTCATTTGCAGAGAACAGTGGTTGAATCAAGGTCATTAAATGGAATAATAATAATAATGATGATGATAAAATTTCATCACGCACATGAATGACTGTACATGTACTTTATATGCAGCCACATTTCCACAAAAGTACTTTTACTTTCAAACAAAGAAGCACACAAAGACAAAAAGAAATAATGAATAGTGAATAAAGCTCCACGTTTTCTCCTGGGATGCTGGAGCACTAAGATTTCTAGCAGTGGTTTCTTGCTGCCTGAAATGGGAGTGCTAGAGATAAAGTGGGGAAGAGGAAATGATTTATGGCATTTGAGAACAAGACCCAGCACTAACTGAGCATCACAGATAGTCCCCACTGGAAATTAATTGCGATTTTCTTCAGAAGAATGACTTTGAAAGAGGGGAGCACACAATCTGTCTACTATGTGTGTTCTCAATTGAATTGGTTTTATTTGATATTTTAAGTGCAGTGTTCATGAGCAGATTGTCCTTGTTCAGCTACTGCTGCCCAAGTGTTCTTAACTGGATACCTTTCACAGCAATGACTGCCATAATATTTGGGGAAGTTTCAAGATGGGCTAGCAACATCTTTGGTACAGAGTAAGAGTCCTTCTTACTTGTCTATTGCTATTCAAGCAGTAAAATACTTAGGAATGAGTTTGATGTACATCAGAGGTAACTCTGCAAAATTCAGAGTTATAAATGTATTTATTTATTGCTGTTCATGCAATTTATATTTTTTAAAATGGCATTACTAAGGTACATGAAAATGTACAGTATTCCAGGTACAAATGACCTTACTTGAAAATTTGTATTTTATTTCAAGTCTCAATGTTGCTAGCTTCAACTTCCAGCTGTGACACTTCATTTTTGTTTACTTGAATGACTTGTTTACTCTATTTCCAAATTTCTTTCCTTCCATGTATGTATTTGGAGATAGTCTTTAAACTAGGTTAAGTATAACAATACTCATGTAAATAGCTGAAACAATATGTAAGAAAAGATAAAGAACAGAGTAAAAAAGTTAGCAGTTAATGTCTCTATAGTTTCAAGCTCCTCCTACATTTAATAAACAATACATCTATTATTGGATAAAAATTACATGCACTACCTGTTGCACAAAGTTCTTAGTTTCAGGGCAGTGATGGAAACACTGAAGTTACAAACTCAAACTTGTTTTGTTCTTTTTCTTGGCAAGAACACGTGCCATATGAAACATGTTGAATAAATTATTCACAGTAGGAAGCTGTCAAATCTATGCCCTCTTGGTGTTTTACTACACATATACTCATAATATTACATATGACAAAATTTAAGAATAAAAACGTTTCCACATTTTTCTTTTGTTTAGAAAACGTGTCTTATAGTCTACGCATTTTATGTCTTTCTCCTGACACATAAATAATTCTGAAAATAAAAGCAAACCACATCCTTTTTATTTCAGAATACTACATAGTATCATAACACATCTGGACAGTTAAGTGGTCAATGAACATGAAAAGTGAAGTATTCTTATCAAATGCTAAAATTCAAAACTGAGTTTTCCTTATTCCAAATTACTTGTGTGTACTGCACTTCTTCTAATGCTCCCAAAAGTAGTTTATTGCAGGTATGCAGGAAGCCTACACCGACAAAGAAGCAAGACTACAAGAAGAATATTTCCTCCATTTAGGTTGGTGCATTTCATAACCTTTCTTTGTGACACTTGCACATCCCAAGAGAAGCAGAGAGCATATAAGAAAAAGATCTATGCACCTTTTATTTGTTTTTTTTTAAAGAAATAAATCCATGTTTTAAAAACCCAGTATGAATTAGATTATTTTTCTTGAGAATAGTAAAGCAAGAAGAGCTATTTAATCTCAAAACTTGCTAAAATATTTGCAAAAGTATGCTGCCATTACATGTCATACCAAGAAGCATAGCATATAGACTAAACATATATTATTTATTTCACTTTCATATTTTCCCTTGTGTTCAAACACATGAAAAGAGTACAGAGGTTAAAAAAAAAATCAATCCTGCTATAATTCTACTGAGTTACAGTTGGAGTGTATGCTGCATTTTTGCTGTAGTTCTTATTACTGAGACTGTGTTGAAAAAAAAATTGGCTACCTGCTCTTAGAAAGAGCAGAGAGCAAAATGAAAAGCATCTTTTTGATCACAAGGTACTGCTTAGAGTGAGCTGAACTGCCTGGAAAGAACTGCAACTCCATTTGGTGTTGAGTGAAGTCCTCCTTTATTAAGATTAACTATACAGTTAGATGACAAAAGGCACCACAATATTTGTTTTTAGAAAATTAGCTCAACAGTTATTAGAGGTTTCTACACATTTAAAAAATGTGTATTTATATTATTTTATTATATAGAGTAAGTATGAAACTAAGACACAGATGTAGGGTGACAAAGAGATGAAATACATTTAGTCTTGAGGAAAAAAAAAATATTTGGACAAAACAGGGTGAGGAAGGTTGCTCTGTCTGTTTCACTTTTGTCCTGAGCTCTTGAAAAATGATTTCAGAGAAGTACACTCATATGGTGAGCCCACCCAATGCTGCCTAAAAGCTAGGGGATAGGTATATTTCTCACTTGCTGAATTCAGTTGTTCTCCCTTGGAATTCCTGCTCCCATTCTCCATGGAAACACAGATCCTCCCTGCCCTAATTATTTTGGCAGGCAGGAGAAATTCACCTGTGGCTCCACGGGTTTTGTTTTACACAGAGCCCTGGACAGCAGAGCTCAGCTGTTGCTTTGAAATCCAATGCACTCAAAGTTCTGTCAGCTTCCACATAGCACAGCCAGTCCTACAAGAATTCCACATGGTTTGAGATACTTCAGCAGAAACACTTAATCTGTGTCAATATCCTTCATATCCCACATGCAGTATATAGACAGGACATATAAAAGACATGACACATGTCAAAATCTGCCATTATGTTGGCAATCCACCAGAGAGGGATTGGTAGTCTGGAAGTAAAATGGAGCCCTAGAAAGAAAGAATCAGTTCTATTTCTTGGACTAGAGATGAGTCATACTAAAACATGGAAATCAATGCAGAGCAGCTGACAAAACATTTATCTTTTATACAAGGTAGAAGAAATTAATTACGCAATAATTTAAAGAAATTAAAGGACCCTAGTTCTCCTCTATTTGCAGCTCTGTAAAGCACATCTTAGCAGTTTATAAATTGGATTTCAAATTAATCATCCCACTTGATTTCATTTAATTACATCTAAACTCCTCTAAATTTCTGATTCTGCCTAAGGTTTAAACTCTGTGTGAGGGTTCAGATAGTTTGAGGCATTTTTTCAGCGTCCTGGCACACTCCAGCAGCCTATGGAGGCACAGAAATCCATGCACATGGCACCACTCTCAGGATCACAGCTTATTCTCCTGTCTGCTAGACAGAGGAATGGTTTTATGAGTGCTACAGTTCTGGAGATGTTGCATTGTATTTGTTGAACCAATCTATCACAGCAAGTTAAATGCATCTTAAGCACCTGAGTGATAGATCCAGTGCAAGGTGCACTTGATCTGTTTCCTTTGTTTTTAGAAACAGAGGGCCATTAGGCTTTATGGCAGTCTCTCCCTGTGAGCTGGTTTTTACTTTTTGAACAGAAAGGAATGTATACTTTTTTTAAAAAAAGAGAACATTTGGATCTGAAGATTCTATGGTATATATTAATTATGAAACAAAGCAGTGAAGCATTTCTGCTGGTTGCAAGGCATTTCTGGTCCCTTGGAAGTTCTCTCTTAAATGTCAATGTTCTTTTAAGAATTGGTTGTTGGATCTGGTTTTTTGTTTTGGGTTTTTTTTTTTTTTTTTTCTTTTTCCTGATGCTTCCCATTTCCCCATCAAGCTTTTAAGTAATTTTCTCTCCCAGTCCATAAGCAAAACTTTTATTGAGTCTTAGAATGAGACCATTCACTGAACAATTTACATAATGATAAAAACTTCTCAAATGAGATTTAAAATATAATTAAAGGGCAGACTTACTGAGTTAAAAGCATTGTTGTGAAATGGCTATACATCACCATGCCAAGAAGCCTCCTATTCAGCTAGCCTATGGCATGACCCCAATTCCAGTCTGGTATGATTACATCTCCGAGTTTCATGCTAATGACTTGATTAAAAAGAACGATAAAAAGGTCTTTTCCATTGTGAAGATAAGCTTATGAATATAATTAAGGCATTTCTGGTTTCTCAACACATTTTTCAAGATAAAAAAGGGTAAGAGCTGGTCCTCTAAGAGGGAATCAAGTGGTGATGAATGGAAACCAAAAGTATCACTTTGCCCTGCAGAAAGCAATCTGTGTAAGCTGCATATATCATTGTTATAGTTTAAAATTCTACAAGTCCCAGAATAAGTATGTGACCCAACTTCACATTCAAATGCTACTTTCATCAAACAGAAGATTAACAAAAACTTTCTTTAGAAAATTGGACTCTGCAGAAAATATTATTTTTATAAACAGGGGAAAGAACTTTCAATTTAGGTTATATTCAGATTGCAGGAGACTTCATGGTGCATCTAAGGATTCAGCAATCTCTTACCGACAGTAACTGCAGATACAGTGTGGGCTTCTCGATTTCATTTACATTGGGCTACCTTAGCTTTGGAATAGTAATTCTCTAAGAGCACCAACACAATCATTTGAACATATACTTGTCTTTAGTGTGTAGATATTTATTCATATTCAACTTTTTGCCTATAGCACAAGGTCTTTTATTTTTCCCTTGACCACAGGGAAACACAAATTTTTTTGTGACCTCTAGCAATTAATCTGTATTCATTTATTAGCTAATTCAATCTGTTTGGAAGGAATTTATGGACTTCTTGGATGAGTTTTTTGAAGACTGAGCAAACCACTGCTTTCATTTACATGCAATGAAAATATTAATAAATATATAAAATAAAGAAACAAATCCTTTTGCATTTATAGTTTCATTTAGGATTTGATCCTCGTGTAGAGAAATATATCCTATTATGAAAATAGTGACTTCAATGGAAATTATTATTTTCACTGTCTACTTTTCTTGTCATAATACCTAGGATGGAGGCCTTAAATAGAAAGAAACATCATATTAGTCTGAGGTTGCACTAATAAAGAGAAATTCCTTGTAGCCACAAAAATGAAGGACTTTTACAGTGTGGTGTAAACTATAAATATGTATTTTACTAGCATAGCCTGTACTCTCTACAAGGTAAGCCAATCCAACAAAGCAAACAAAGCACATTTTTCAAGTAGGAGTTGCAAGTGTTCTGTGTGTCAGAAAATCAGCCACCTCTACTGAGATGTCTAAGAATGGGCTCAGCTATCTGCCTTTGAAATCTGTATTTGAGATTTGAGTGAGTAGGAGGCAAACAGCATAAATGTGCATAGAATCATACACACAATTTTCTGAAACCAAAACTGTAAGGACTGTTACAAACCGATAGAGTTTTCTAGATTTTAGGAGGTAGTCTGCTCCCACCAAATATGCACATCCCAGCCCCCGTACTTCAGTGAATGTCTGATCCCATTCCACCTGCACATGCTGTCAGAACACTCACCCTGTCAATCTTTTCACAACGTTTCTGCAGCAAAATAATTATACTACTACTTTCAGTATGTCTAATTTTTTTTCTCCCCGCTTTCCAGAGATCAAACAGTGACAGCACAAAGAGCATCTTCCTCTACAAGAACATTTGTTTCAACTTAGTTACTCAAGCAAGGTCCTAAAGCCCTGTTGCATAGTTTGGAGAGCATTTACCTCTCTTAGTTCTGCTGTCATTCTAGTACTTCAAATTAATACTGATTTCCTTTTACAACACACAGCTGGAAAGCTGAAATACACAACTGTCTCTAGGTTGGGAGAAAAAAAGAATCTTATGAAAGATGAAAGGACAGGGTTTTTTTTTTCTTCCTTCACCAACCAATAGTGAAAAATATCTGATATCTACTAATTAGAAATTACTTTTTCTAGAAGAAAAATTATTTGTACATAAAGAACTATACATTTGTTTTACAGTACACCAACATGTAACAATAAAGTATCTCATGTTTTAGCACCTATGATACTCATATATACATTCATCCTTCCCTAAATACATAAACATATGTAATCCTCTTTCAGTTCTTTTTAAAACAAAAATTTAAGATATTTTATACTTAAAAGAAATTATTTCTGTTCGAAGGGTTATCCTAATTTCTTCTGTTACAAATAATTTCTGCAATCTTTTTTTTTTTTTTTTTAAAATCCTGATATTTAAAGTTTTTGTTTGTAACATTGTTGTCTGGAGAAAAATAATTGTTAAACCAACTGCTACATCACAATTTCATAACATGATTCTCAATCAATGAACAAACCATAAGATCTTAGTAAAAGAGAACAATCCAAAACATCAAGCAGAAACTAGAGGCCTCATACATTACGCATTATTAGAACTGGCTCAAGCAGAACAATAACTATAATGCTTTTAGGACTCCTTTTAGAAGGAGTTTTTATTGTTCTATAGGTAATGGGATTTCAGCTAGGAATTTATACTGTTTCAGGTGTTCCTCTCTAAAAACATGCAAGATCCATGGCAATTAACTGTTCTTAATCAAGGACAGGTTAATTGAGACCTGGTGGGCATTATGCAAGAAGAAATGTGGCAAAAACTCCAGTGCTTCTGCAGTACTTGTGTCAAATCCTCCCTACTGGAGGTGTCCTGAGGAAGGGCCAGGAAGGGCTGGCACTTGGGCAGCATAAAGGGCAAAAGTACTCTTCATCTTGATTTTCAGTGGAAATTCGGGTCATTCTAGTGTGGCTTCTGGATCTAGAAGGATCTTCTGGCTTTCTAGGTTTTAAGCAAGAGATGCCAGTAAAGTTACCACAGGGAGAAAGCTGCTGCACAGCAGTCAAGTGTTATCAAAGTCACTTTAAAAACTGGTGTTGGCTGTTCCCATCACAATAAAAGAGAATTCGCCAAGTGCTGGTCAGTTTGCTCCTTAACATGAACTGGTTTTAAACCACCGTGAGGAAAGTCAGTTTTATCTTGCTGCTGATGTTTTAACTGCAAGCCTGCTCACTGTGAGGGGTGCCACGTGTTCAAGCACTCATGAGAAGCCAACAGGCCAAAGCAACAGAGCCACTCATGGCCTCTCCCTGTGCGAATGGGGTCCCTCTAAATGCAGCAAGAGCCAGAGCCACAGAGGCTCAGGCAGCCCTGCAGACCTGTTGCCAAAAGGGCTGGCACAGTGATAGAAGAAGTTGCTAGGCTCAGGACCAGGGTGGCTGCAAGAGAGGAGCTGTAGGGAAGGTGATGCCACTGCCTCCCTCAGTGGGCTTTCCGTTCTGACCCTTGAGCCACAAATCCTCAGCTGCCTGCTCACACCAACATTGAGCACAGCACCGGGGCTTCCACCTTTAAACCTGAGCTGTGTCATAACCCAGACTCAACAGCTGGACTAAAATGAGTAGCACTTGTGGCTGTTGACTTGCTGCTGCTACCCTGCACTCGGAGGTGTTCAACCATTCCAACTGCTGCTGTACTGCAGACCCTCATTGGTGAGGAATTGGAGAGGAAATTGGTGAGGAATTTGACAGAAAGGTCCATCCTCATTAATTTTCAGCTCTAAGAAACTAAGCTTTATGTTTTTCCGAATAAGCTGAGCCACACCAGAATCCTATTCTGCATGATTTATTTTAGGTGCTTTAAATAATGTATGTTGACTGTCTTGAAATAAGCAAATAATTGGCAAAAGTTCAGAACCTGAAAAAAGAATATATTTTTAACAATATCTTTTAAAATAACAGCTTTAACTATCATATTGATTGGTCTCTCTGTGGTAGTCTAACCATGTTTGCTGCAGCCAGAAATCAAAAGTAAACTGAACAGAATTCCTGTATCAAGTGGTCTCTGAATAAGATTTACATTCTGAAAAGAATAATTTGGTATTTTCTTGGATTTATTAGCAAGATGCATGTACTCCCAAGTAAATACAGTATCAAGTTAAAATGGCAAATATCACTGAAAAAAATAATGATATCACCAGCAAAGCCTGACATGAGAAAAACTTACCATATTTTATCTTAACATATCTTTTTAGGTGACAAGTTACTTGGGGGTGAAAATTAACTTCTGTTCATGTTTTTCAGTTTGACATAAAAAAAAAAAATCAACAATTAATTTGGATCACTGAGTTTCTTGATTCCAGCAATTGAAAAGAAATATACTTGTTCCTTTTATCTTCCCCTCATTCCAGTAAAAGAGAAATAATTCCATTATCATAATAAAAAATAAATTATTTTAATTTGGAGGCCATTCTGATCAAGTAATGTAAATGTTTTCATCTAGATTCAGATAAGAAAACCAGCTCCAAGACCCAAAGGCAAGAAGGTAATAAAAATGAAATGCATACTTTTAGACTTAAAATATGCTTGGTACTAATGAAGGAGCAGAGGTGAGCGTACAGTAATGGAGGTAATACAGCAAATATATATGAAATTAAACAAACAAACAAACAAGAAGCACCCTTACCATCTAGAATCAGACTCTTTTTCTTTAAACTTAAATAAGAACTCAGGGCTTAGATATGCTTTCAGAAGACAGAATAGACTCCTGTCAGTAAGTCTATATATTGGACAGATCTTAAATACAGCAGGAAATTAATATGCTCCTACTTAGGTTTCTGTAGAGATCAAATCCACCTCTTCTTCTACTGTCAGTCCAGAGTGTGCCATCCAGTCCAGGTTTATACCCTGGAATTGCTTTTATGACTCTTCAGTCAAGATTACTTATCAAACACTTTACAAATTGCTGACGCAGGACACTACAAATACTTGACTTCGCTGCTAATCACATCAAAGGCACTCTCATACCCAGAAGTTTTGGATATGTTTTTGTCATTAGCCTCAACAATACACTAAATGTGACACAAACGTGGCTGAGAGATGCTTCTCCAGAAAACAGCTCATAAAATAACCTAAGGTATCACATATTCATAAACTTCAGGAATACACTTGGAAGCAGAGCTCAAATATCTCAGAAAGCTGAAGACTTTGCTCAGTCATGCAGTCTAGCCACATTAGTTATACCACCCAAAGCTAAAAAACTGTCCTGAAGAACACTGCAGAGTACCACAGGCAATTTTGGAAATGGCACTGTCAAAAACAACACTGAGACAAAAAATAATTGACTGTCAGTTTGTTGTTCATACTAAATGGTAACTACTCAAGAGGCAAAGTTGTATTTTAATGAAAAAGAAAATTAAATGGAAACATCACTTATTGTGGAAAGCTAGCTTGCCATAACTGTTTTACTCCCACAGCAGCTCTTGCAGCAAATGTACATACAAGAGGCTTCTGAATGGCATTCATGTGACACACCCAAAGATACTGACAATGCCTGCTTTTGTATGAACCCTGCTGACAGTAGGCAGGAGAAGCAGGACAAGTTCAGTTTAAACAGGACTGTTGCCATCTGCAAATGGCTCTCCCAGATTATCTTCTGATTCAATCAGAATTAAAAAAAAAAAAAATCACACATTAATAGCAAACAAGCAAACAAGCCCCATACCTAATTTAATTCTGAAAAATAAATTTAAAAATTGATCTTGTTTATGCACACTGTGGTGGGTTGACACCTGCTGGATGCCAGGTGCCCTCCTCAACTGGCTGGGGGGAGAAAACAAAAGGTTCATGGATGAAGGTAAGGACAGGGAGAGATCACTGACCAGTTACCACCATGGGTAAAACAGACTTGGCTAGAAAAAAGTAGTTTAATTCATTATCAGTGAAATCAGATTAGGACAATAAGATGGAAATTAAGCTCTTAAAACATCTTCCTCCCACTGTCATAAGATCATAAAATACCTTGTGTTGGAAGAGACCTTTGAAGACCACCAATCCAACCCTTGTGCAATGAGCAGGGGTATCTTCAACTTCGTGAGGATGCTCTGAGCCCTGTTAAGCCTCACCCCAAATGTTTCCAGGCATGAGGCTTTCAACACCTCTCAGGGAAAACTTTCCCAGTGTTTTAACACTCTCTTTGTAAAATAGAATGAAGACACCCCAATTTAAATTGACCCTTATGGAAGCCACCAAAACCTGGCCACATAAACCCAATGCACACATTCATTAGATCTCAAAAAAGCTCAGAGAAAGAAGCATCACTTTTAGGAAAAAAAAAAAAACAAGCTACTTTGCATTCCCTTGGGATTAACATCAACTATTTCTACTGTGAATATAAAGCAACTTCGTAGCTTTCCTTATATTGCACCCACAGCAATTAGTGTTCTCACAAAGTTGTCAATTGCACTATATCATGTCCTGATTTTTAGAAAACTCTGCAAATTTCAACATCCACTAATTCAAAAGGCTTTTGTACATTAAAAAAAAAAAATAGAATGAAGAAGAATGTAAGGAAATTATAACAGGGGTATCTGGGTTATTGTGTAATATGTGAGTGATCATAGAGGGATAGCTTCTACCTTTGTGTCACGGAGTACAGTTTTCTCACAGAAAAAAACAAGAAGTTATGTGCTCCTTATGGAAATAAGATATATTTTTTTTCCTGTAATCCTCTTTGAAGTACCATAACTGCTTTCATGAGAGAATTAAAAAGACCTGTGGATGGATTTTAAGCCCAGAAAACTAAGCACAAAAGAATGTATATTTGAAAAAGAATATTTTCTATCTTATTAGAAGTGATGCAAAATAATTCCTATAACAATTATATGCTAATATCGGCATATGAATTCCTAATAACAGGAATTCCAGGCTAGAATTGAGGGAAGTGACAAAGGGGGGGAGAGAGAGAGAGAGAGAGAGAGAGAGAGAGTATATAAAATATAACTTATATCCCAGAAGTAGTTTATGAAGTTTCATACCCAGTGGAATGAGCATAAGAAATTTCAGATATTTAAGAAATTAAATTAGGCAAACTATGGCAGAAAAAAGCATCAGTGTAATATCCCTCAAGGCACTCATAGCAATAGCCACTGTTACACTATTCAGTGTAATGTCACTTATTATCTTCTATCTACAAGTCTTTGACATATAATCAATTTTGTGTTGAAAGAATTCTCATGGCATAGACCTACTCATAACTGATAGAGCAATGTCACTATTCAGTAAACACTCACTGAACAAGGGATGCACCTGCATCATGCACTCATTCAGTGGTCAGTCTCATTGAGATTAAAACTTCCTCTCAGATACACTATTTTTATCTGGAATGCTATGGTATTAAACTGAAATTCTATTGATTAATATTCATATATAAACCTCTGTACAGTGAAAAGCTTACCTTCCTCTCTTAAGTGTGAGAAAACTTCATGACTGACCCACCTCATAAGAGAAGAGCTCCCTGGAAAAGGCAACTTTCTTATTTATCTCATGTCCTTTACCAAAGTACATTTATAAAATTAAGAAAACAGAAAAAGCTTGATCTGAAATTCAAATTTGAGAATCTGTCTGTAATCTTCAAACATCTTCTATACATTTGACTTGGTAATAGAGAAAATTCAGAATTCTCTTTCCACATCAGCGAGTTTTCTGACAAAAATACTATTCACACACAGTGCTTCATTATCAAACTGAACCACTAAATGAAATACTGATGCTCAGTTTCCCAGTGGAGCTTTTTGTTCCCTTTGCAATCTTGCTGAAAGCCTGAAAACCAAACACTGACACTCAGAGTTCTGATGCCTGTTACTCAGCAATTGCGTCTGTTTGCCCAGGGCACACGCAAGTGAGGACAGACATGAGTTGCTGCTTAAACAATATCTCAAGGGAATGCAGCCTTATAAGAAAGAAAATGAAATAAAATAGTCTGTAGGAGGAAATTTTAGGAGCTGATGAAAAAGGAAATATGGCAAATCTTTTACATTTCCTCTTTGTGCATACATTTGCTTGCCAAAGGACATGCTTGATATGCAGAAGTTATCTTAGATTAAAGGAAATGAAAAAAGAAAAAAAAACCAAGAAATGACTTTAAAATTCATATATTTGCATCTTAAAAAAAAAAAAACAACCCAACAAACAAACAAAAAACAAAACAAAAAAAACAAACAAGCAAAAGGAAAATCTTTTCCCTGAGCAAAGGTATGATCATCGGGAAGCAGAATAACACCATCATCCTTCACATATAGCTGTACATTTGCCACAGCAACCATCTGCCAAAATGATTTTGCTTTCACAGTTAATTCCAAGAATCAGGCACACACAGTCTGTTCAGCACACCACCAAGCTCTATGCAGATGGGATGTGAGCTTTGAAGCACAGCCTGCACTGATTTACCAACAACAGCAGGTGATTCCTAAGACCTCCAGACAGCATCCCAAACTCAGGGATAGAAAAGTAGCCACTGCTCAGGATTAGCTTTCTATCAATCAGTGCTGCTTCAATCTCTGTTGAGAAAACTATGGAATCAGAAGGATTAAGGGTCTGGTCAAAAGGATATAAGAGCAGGAAGGAAAACATCTGATGGGTACTAAACAGGCAAGCCAAGCTTCAATAGTAAGAACAGAATTCCTTGAAGGAATTGTGAAACTGGATGGAACAACTTTTCCCTGCTGTTCATACCAGTCCCTCTGGTTAAATCTATCTGACAAACTACCCCCGACACAAAAGGCTTGCTTTAGAAGAGAGGCAATACTCTGCCTGCAATATGCAATTGCAATATGTCTCATCCTGCCTTTGTAGTAACTCCAAAAGTCGAGCTCTCCCTGGATGTGACAGTTGTAGACTGCCTCTTACAGAGGACAGCACCATCAGGAGCTGCGCAAGTCATCCTTCAGGTCTCCTGCAGGGCAATGGCAGCTTAAAGCAAGGAGATGTCTTTTATCCCTGGATAACCCAGAAAAGTCTTGGGTCTAATTCCTTTAAAATAAAAAATAGACTTCTATAAATTCCATTGCATGTCCTCCCAAAACGGGCACAATAAACGCTTTCATTGACTGTACATTTATTGTTCTGTATAACCTGACTTTGCATGTCATCTTTATTTAAAGAGTATCATTAGTCTAAATGCTGTTTCTTAGTTATTTAATGAGAACATTTAATTTTTATGTGACTGCATTCCCTAAAAGTCATGGGGAAATATATACAGCAATCAGAATGCTGCAGTTACAGTACTAGAATTATTTCTGGCAATGAGCAGTAAAACCTCAGCAACTTTGTCTCAAGAAAAAGCTAGGCCTTTGAAATTCCCTTTGACTTGGAATTAACCTAAGGCATTTTACTTTTAGTTCCTTCCTGAAAATTACAAAGAGCACCTTGACAGCTAGCAAGTCAATAGCTCAGTTATACCCTATGTAAAAACCCAAGACTCATGCTGATCTTTCTTTTAAAAAGTTAATTTAAATGACTACTGCTGTTTTTTAAAATCTTATTTTACAAGCTGAGACTTAAATTAATGTATTTTAAGTTATTAATGATTGCTAGGATATTAAAAATATTAAAAAAACCCCCAAAACAAAACAAAACAAAAAAACCCAAAACAAAAAAAACCAAACAAAAAACCCACAAAATACAACCCAAAAGGAAAAGAGGGAAATTACTAGACTACTGTGTAGTACTCAGTTCTTTATTACTGACTCTTTTTGGGTGTTTCAGACATGGAAGCTACTGTTCTCTGAGTTTCACTGGAAGTAATACTTGAAAAATCTCTTCCAGAAGGGAAATATAAACATTTTTATGAATGATTGACTTGGAGAGGAAACATAATTCAAATTTCCTTCATTAATAATCTCAGAAAAAAATAAAATCTGAAGAATGCTTTAGAACTGTTTATTTTTTACAACTTTTCATATTCTATAAACCAAATAAACAGCAAGAGACACTGATTTGTTTCATTAGTGAGATTTCTTTCAACGGTGATTGAAAAAATCTTCAAATTACTATTAATATGTAAACTGTAACTGAAGTTTCATGTCCCTGTAACAGAGATTTGAACTTGAAATATTTAACAATTAAGACCAGCATCATGTTGGGTTCACATAATTCATTATTCATTAATAATTTTTTCTGGAATTTATAGAAGCAGAAAATGAAGATCACTGAGGATGTTCCATCAGAAAAATAACACTTCCATTTCATCAGTGTGTTTTCCTGCAACTGCTCATGAAGAGAAGTTTTGCCATCCCAATCTCACCAAGAAAAGGAGAATTACTTTCAGAAAGATGCAAGCACAAATAGGAATAGGCATTGTTGGGGGGGGGTTGGTTTGTTTGTTTATTTATTTATTTATTAGTTTTTTCTGGTAAGTTGCAGTGAAGATGTCCTCAAGTTTCTTTGCTCAATGATTTTCCAATAATTTCCTAATGAATCATAACAGAGAGAAAATAATTTCTCCCTTAAGGAGCTCTCAAGCCTAGGTTCTGAGATAGGCAGAGCTATTTTGCCCTTGGTACCACTGTTTTGTGGTTTTTTGCACTAAGGTTAAGTCCCGGGACTTGGGTTCTGGGATGGAGAACTGCAGGTGCTCAGGAGGGCCAGGCAGAGGGGTCACATCTCAGGTCACGTAAGGGAGGGTCTGACTGCACAGCCCTACAGTGAGCGATTATGTGCTGCTGGATGAGGTGGCTGGGAAACAAAAATGCTGGATGTCTACTACATCTTCAGGAATGAAGAATAAGAAGAAAAAGAAGAAAGATTTTAATTTAGAATTGCTGAAGAAATAAACTGTAACAGTGAAACATCCAAAAGGACTCATTTGGACAATATAATCCACAGCTCAGCAGACCAGTAAATTCACACCAGAATGAAATGCAAAAAAGCAAATTACATAAAGCTTGTGATATGCCACCACAGCATAAAACAACCAGAATAATTCTATGCTATACCTAAACAATTACCACCTTTATAGAAAAAAAAAATTTCTTTACAGCTTGGTATGACCTTGCCTGATAATTTGTTCCTGATATTTAACTTCTTTTTGTTTCACAATGGAACCTTAGCTTCTACTAACCTCTTGTTTCACTGTAAACAATTTTTCTTCCATCTTCTTGCTTCACCCTTCAAACTTCAGTGGACAGCTATTTCTTTTGTGGACCTTTCTGTACAAAGTGGCAAGGGCTGAATGAAGTATTAAGTGTACAAGCCAGCTTTAATCAAACAGCAGTGCATGTTCCTGTCCTCAGAAATAGGATACTTACTGTGTTCTTTTTAATTGCCAATTCTGTAACTGTCAAATATCCAATTTTGTCTTGTCAAGTTTTGATCTTTTAAAAGCCTACCACTATTAATCCTGCTTTTTTTATACACACTTGCTCAGACCACTTTGTTTGCCACTGTTCAGTAGCAGTTACACACTTAAGTAACACAGCAGAAACAAATTTTTCTTGGTCTTTGCATCTCTTTGGGGATGGAACTGGAAAAATAATTAGGAAAACAGAAAATTAATTCAACATATTTTATTCAGGATAGTTGAAGAGAGAAGGGAGTTACGAGAAACTGCATTTGTTATCGATTTTTGAGGTTTGTCCTCTATGGAGAAGAGGAGCTATATTTAAGATAAAATACCCTAAATGCATATAAACCCTCCAAAAAATCCCAGGTTGCAGATAATAAATGGAGATCAGCACATAAATAATTTAGCTTACTTCATTGTTTAAAGCAGGCTTAGTTTTATATGACAAGAATATAAAGAAAGTATTGCTTACAAGAAATTTAATTTTTGTACATCTGGGGCCCTGTAGCTTTGTGCACTCTTCCAATAGCCTCAAAGAGTTAAATCTGTGTCTTTATGTTCATGCAAAAGTACTGATGACAAAAGAGGTAGCAGGATGGACTTCTAACTCTGCACAGCAGGAGTGGGTTCTTAAGCTTAAAAAAAGGGAAATGAAAAAGGCAACCAACTGTCTTTTTTAATTACTAACACATACTAGCTTCAGCAACAATTTTAATCTTACACTTGCTTTTGGACTTTTTCTTCCCTGCAGTACTTGGCAACTTATTGGAAATGCAAGATTTATTTTAAACTTCATTAAAATGTTCAAAAGAACATTTAGTGTTAATGTTGAATCGTAGCAATCTGTCCTGATGACCATTTGAATATTTATTCTCTTATACAAAATAGACAAATCCATATAGTTTATGACACCATATCTGACAGGTAGAAAAAAAATAGTAACAAGAACATTAACTTTTAGCAAGTAGAGTTTTTAAAATATGTATATGGGGAAAAAAAAAAAAAGAGAAAGCCTTGGACAGATGGGAGAAGAAAGTTTTCTGCTTTATAAATGTCCAGTATGATATGCTCCTTCCTTGGATGACAGTTTTATCTCATTCATTCTTCTTAATTTGGTATATTTATGTTCTCATCTATTTATGTCTTTAAAAAGATGAACTTTATACACTTACAGACGGACACCATTCTAAATGGAGAGCCTCTCTCAGATATTCTCAAATCCAAACTCCCTCTCTGATATTTGAGCTGTTTCAAAGCCCACACCAGGACTTTTGCTATTCAGCCACAGATCTCAGGGGCCACATATGCCAGGGCCTGCCCACCCTCCTACGGAACAATTCCTTCTGAAAACCTCTCAGAGTTCTGTCCCTTGGAGCCAGGCTGGCTGTGCTCCTCAGCAGTCCTGCCTGCCTTGAGCAGCCTTGTGCAGGATGGGAGGGGTTCCCCTGCTGCAGGCGAAGCTGAGGCAGCAGCAGCAGCTCTATGCTGGTGCTGCCAGATCACTGTGGGAGCAGCTGCCCAGGGCTGTGCAGCCAAAGAGCCCCAAGCAGAGCACACACAGCACTGAGGCTCTCCTGCTGCTGCTGGGCAACCCCACAGGGCCATGGTCAGAGCCCGGTGTTGACACCTCCAGCCTTGGGGCTGCTCCTGTGCTGCTCCAGGGCAGGGCCTTTCTCCGGGGTTGTATTTGCTTTTCTCTGGGACAACTTGCACAGAATCCCAGGAACCCTGAGGGTGGAAAAGGCCTCCCAGCCTGTGGAGTGCCAGCTGTGCCTGATGCCCACCTTATCCTTAGCCCAGAGCTCTGAGTGCCACCTCCAGGTGATACCTCCAGGGATGGGCACTCCAAACCTCCCTGGGCAGCCCTTGTCAAAGTCTGGCCACCCTTTCCATTGGGAAATTGCTCCTGGTGCCCTGAGCCTCCCCTGGCCCAGCCTGAGGCTGTTCCCTCTCCTTCTGTCCCTGTTCCCTGGTGCAGAGCTTGCCCCTTTGCCCCCTGGCTGTCCCCTCCTGTCAGAGGGTGCCGAAGGATTGCTCCTTTCTTAGGCCTTCTTCTCCTTCTCTCTGCTTTCCAAACCATCTAAGAATCATGGGAGGATAACAAATCCCACATGAGTGTTTGGAGTGGGATGTTCACCCATTTCTTTTGTCCACAGGGACAACCAAGTGTCTCTCTCCTCCCTTGCCCAACATCCAGTAGCAGAGAGTCCCTAGGCCAGTGTTCCTCTCTGTGGGAGCAGCAGGAGGGAAGTTTGAGGACTTCTGCTGCCCTGAGACAGGGGAAGGCAGGAATTCTCCTTTTTTTTCTTTCCTTTCTGCACCAAAGGAGAATCTGGCAATGGGAAAAGGAATTGTTCTTGGTGAAGCTGCTGTGTAGGACACTGGTCCAGAGGGGAGGCCTTGGGGAAATTAGGTGTGGTCAGCATTTCAAAGCAGTGCCAGGAGTGGGAAAATTTGAGAGAAAACAGATTATCCAGAACCACACTTGATGTGTCTCCTCTCAGCCACTGGGCTTGGAGGAGTTCTGGATAAGGATGCACAGCAAGCCCATGGGATCAGGACTAGCTCTGGTTTTGCTCCCTGTGTGCTGCTTTGGTCCACAGCCATTCTGGAGCCCTGCACGCAGCTGCTGATTATTTCCCTGATGTTGCTCAGCTTTCCTTCAATGTTTCCAAGATAAAGAAGAGCACAGGAAACAAAATTAAAAGTTGCAAAAGACAAGATCAACAAGTGACAGGACTCCAAATTTTTATGGAACAGTTTTTCTTGAATTAAATCTTTTGTCAGTAGAGATATTGTTACCTGTTTATGACTTTTGACCCTCATGGATTTCTAATTACACCATTTTAGTATTTTTTATGCTATTTAAGACCAGTGTGCAAGAGAATAGTGCAATCAAAAGTGATTTTGTATCTCAAGTAGACTAAAAAACTTATTTTTTTTCTCCCAAATGGACTAAACCCTATGGGTTTAGTGTCACATCTCACTCAGCTGGGCCCTGGGGCGATGCTTCCACAGAGCCCAGCCCTTGGGGCTGCTGTCCAAATGCATTTGGGAAGGCACAGACACAATTTCAGTGCCGTCTCTTTGTGAATCATGTTTTTGTTGGCTGTGCGGGCGGAGCGGGGCTGGCGGGAGCCGCGCTGCCCTCAGAGCCCCTGAGAATGGCAGCAATGGCAGGGCCGCTCCTTCAGTGCCCGGCCCTGGCGGGCAGGGAGCCCTGGGAAGCACCCCGCTGGCAGCAGGCACTAAACCCCAGGCCTGGGCTCTGGCCCCGCGGCACCACAGAGCCCAGGGAACACCTGCGGGAAAGGTGCCAAAGCTGCTCTCAGTGCCAGTGCCAAAGGCCGTGCCCATCCCCGGTGCCCAGGCAGAGAGAACCCTGAGGGACACCCCTGGTGCCCGGCCTCCCGCGGCTCGTGGAGCAGCTGCCCACAAGTCCCTGACACATCTGTGCTGCCAATTCCTCATGCCCTGGGCAGCACAGCCCAAAAACTCAGGGCTCTGCCCTGTGGGGCTGGTGCTGCCGTGTGGGAAAAGCATGGCCAAAGCCTCTCAGGGCTCTGGGCACAGCAGGGGCCACAAGGCCACAGCCTGGGGGCTGCTCTGGACCAGTTCCTGTCTGCTCCTTTGTTTTTGGGGTGCCGGGGGTGTCCTTTGGGACCTGGGCACTTCATGCTGTGATGTGGGCCATGGTGATGGCCAGAGACCCTTGTGATATCAGTAGGCCCTTCCCTGGGTGAAGGTATCTACAGGGCGCAGAGCCACAGAGTGCCCAGTCTCAGGAGAGCCACTCTCTGAGAAGGAAGCAGCTCCCTGCTTGAAAACAAAAAACATTGTTGAGAAGATGGACAGAAGAAGAGGAACCCGAACTCCCAGCCTGCCCAAGGCCGACTGCTGCAGAGGAGGCAAAGGGTGGGAATGAGGAGGGCCCTGCTCAAGTGGTATGGGCACCGATTCAAGCTCCTCTCCTGAAGTACCAGAAGCGGAAAAAATGTCTGAGCATCAGAATGTGCTGGAATGGATGGAAGACAATTTGTTGGACCATTATCACTCTGAGGAAGAAGAAAAAAAGCAATTTGAGCTATAGTAAAGATGGGCCCACCTGAACCAGCATGTGCAGGAGCTCAAGGCCGAATGGAAAGAGCTGATGAGTGCCACATCATCCTTGAGTCCAGTGATAATGACAGTGAGAACCATTGTCATCCACCCTTGGACTCGGCAGAAGATGAGGAGCCCCTGGAGGGACCCAGCTCTTCGTGGCATGTGGGCACAGAGGGGGCACCAGAGTCAGCCCATGCCCTGCTCAGCACCACTCCCTCCCTGTGGAGTGTGCACCACTCCAAGCTGGCAGCTTCTACTCCAGCCAGGGCTGCTGAGCAGGAGGATGCTCCCCAGCCTCTCCCTGCAGAGGTGCTGGCACTGAGGCAGCAGCAGGAGGAAGAGAGCCTGGAACCTGCTCCACACAGCCCCCCAGCCCCTCACCTACCCAGCTGGCAGCCCAGGCCCTCCATGGGCAACCGGCCCTCCCACTTCAGGCAGGCAATGTGGCCTCTTCGGGGGCTGCTCCGGTGCCTGAGGCCAAAGCTGAGGGGGTGAAATGGGCACTGGGAGCAGGGATCACTCCCAGAGCCGCCCTCACTGCAGGGCTCACACAGGGCTACCAACCGCAGTGGGAGCTGGGGCACACACAGGAACAGGAAAATGAGGACGGGGAAGACAAAGACAATGAAAAAGAGGAAGAAGATGATGAAGAAAACAAAGAAGATGAAAAAGACAATGAAAATGAAAACAAAGACAAAGCAGACAATGACAAACACAAAGAAGATGAAGACAAAGGCAAAAACGAAGATGTCTTTGAAACAAAGACAAATATGACAATCAAAAAGGCAAAGAAAAAGAAGCAGAAGAAGAAGAGGAAGAATACTTTGAAATACATAGAAGAAGAAAAATACTAATAAGAAGTATTTTAAAAATACATAGAAGTATTAGAAGTAGAAGTAGAAGTAAGTAGAAGTAGAAGTAAGTAGAAGTAGAAGTAAGTAGAAGTAGAAGTAAGTAGAAGTAGAAGTAAGTAGAAGTAGAAGTAAGTAGAAGTAGAAGTAAGTAGAAGTAGAAGTAAGTAGAAGTAGAAGTAAGTAGAAGTAGAAGTAAGTAGAAGTAGAAGTAAGTAGAAGTAGAAGTAAGTAGAAGTAGAAGAGGAATAAGAATAGAATAAGAGTAAGAATTTGAATTTATAAATGCATAGAAGAAGATTTATAAGAAGAATTTGAATTTTTCAATACATAGAAGAAAATAAAAAGACTAGTGAGAAGTATAGAAGAAGATTAATAAGAACAATAATTTGAATTGAAAAAGAAGATTAGTAAGGAGAAGGAGTATATAAGAAGAGTAAAGAATCCATAAATGAAGAAGATATCTAATTCATAAATAAAATTGCAAAATATTTTGTATTTATTACATATTGTAATATGCAATATGTAATATTGCCACCACAGCACCTCCAAGAACCCTTCCCATGGTCACAGTCCCTTTAGGTCCTTAAAGTGGCTGTGAAGCTAAGAACCCTCAAGTTTTCCTAGCACACTCACACTCATTAAAATAACCCAAACAACCAAAAGGTCCCCTAATCCCAGACAATAATTAATGCATTTTTTGGGGGGGCTGCAAAAATAAAACCTATGCAGTTGACTTCTCACCAAAAGTCAAAGTTCTCACCAAAGTTGTCAATCCTAGCATAAATTTCTGCACATTTTGCTCTTAATTGTATTTTAGCCACCTTCCCATTTGAAGTATTCTTTCTTTAAATAAGCCTCTGATCTTTTTTATGCCCACAAGATTAAACTGAATATTTCCAGCCTGAAGCTTTCAAAAACTTACTGGTCTCAAGGAAATATTGTTCAAATGGAGTCAAAATGTTGGTTTAGTCCAGCTTTTTTCTTCAATGTATTCTCCACTTCACTGTGAAATCTGTGGCTATTAATGTGATAATACCACTTTTCTTCTCCACAATTTCCAGGGATAAATCACTTCTGTTTAGATTAAATATGCAGTGACATCCTGTATATACTATGCAGTGCAGTTTGCTTGTCTGTGTGCTTTCATCAAGGACAGCAGAGGCAAAAATCCTGAATAACCTCTGCTCATGTGTGGTGTAGTCTCAGAGTATTTGCACATTAAATCTGATGCAGCAAAGAAATGTTGGCTTTGCTCCACATAAGATACTGTGCCCACTCTGTTGATGTGTGAAAGGTCTCAGAATTTCTGAAAATGCTTGTCAACAGTGAACTGATAATTTATCAGTAACTATTTACAGATGCATTCCAAATACAAGTTGAAATAGAACACGTGTTTGCTAAAATACACACAGTTCACAATATAAAATGGGTATAAGCATCAGATGCTTAGATCCAATGGGAATAGTGTTTTTTTAACAGCACATTAAAAGATATGCCTTCAGATACTTTATTTATAAGGTGATTCTGTTTGGGTATTAGTCTAAGATCACATCAATACATATTATGGAGTAAACAAATGCCTTCAGTGAATTATTTCTCACTGTAGAAGCTTCTGAAACTGCAAATTTAGCTGTTTGTGTCAGGGAACAGTAAAATATTATACAATGCCATTTAAAAAGTCATTCTGACTACTTTTCATAGTTCTTGTTTTCTATCAGTTCTATTTTTGATATTTTAATATTGATATAAAGAATCTGTACAAAGTATGTTTCTTGGAGATTCAAACACTTATTTCTCTTGCTTGGACTCACTTTTTGTCTAGTATTGAATAAAATGTACAAAAAGACAGAAATAGGTGTAAAAAAGACCAATTCAACAAACACCACCAAAAGCCCCTCAGATATGCAATATCATTTCATTAAGACATTGTAATGTTTATACTTACAAACATAATTTACTATATAAGACTAAGATTAAATTGGCCACCATTCTCCAAACACTATTCCTCCATGTGGAGTACTCACCTAAATTAAAACTAACACAAATCCCAAACCACTATCCAAGTGGCTTGGTACTTTGACATTTAATCAATGGAATCTAGTTGTACAATCACAAGGTGCACTAACATTTCAAAGCTGATTTTCCCCTAATTATCCCTGCTTTAAGTGAGAGCCCTAAAGAGGTCTTCCAACCACCACCTCAGTTCATTCTTTCTTCAAACATCAACATTTTTAGGCTTTCCCTTCTACTTGCAATTATTTTTAATAGAACCAAGCCTAGACCAAACTTGTAAACTTGGAATATTTGTTCAAATCAGAACTTCATGTAGAAATTCATAGAAAACTTAAATGGTCACATGATTATTTCCATGTACCTAACCTCTATAGTGCTATATTTGTTTAAATATATTTCTCCACATGCAAAAATATCACATTTAAATATGATTCTTATTAAAAATAAATAAGACAGAAGCTAGCCAATGTAATTCAAAGTCACAAACATAAGTTGTTTAGTAAGATCTATTTAGTTTGGTTCAACCTTTGAAGTTTTCTCTGAAGTGCTAAAATAGTCAGAATCAAAAAAGCTACAGCTTGAGATACTTCAAGTGAGCTGTGCAATATAATTGCACAGCTAATAGAAGCATAATCATCTCAGCAGGAATTAAATAAGGCAAATACAACTGCTGAGTTGTTTTTCAATATTATTAATTTCAAAGCATATCTTGCACATGCTGGCATATTTAGGGAAGCAAGGCAACTTCAGATCACAAGAGTATACATTTTAAGAGCTTTCTTCTGATGATGCAGCATGTAATGAAAAAAGCTTTGAAACAAACATCTCAAATATTTAATGTATATATAAAAAATAAATCTAAACCCCATACATTTCATACTTCAACTTACTGCATATAAAAGCATTTCTTACAAATTGCACTACAGAAGAAATTAGTAGAATTAAGTCAGCAGCTACGCAAACTGTACAATTCTTTTTCTTTTCCATTTTTACAAGTTAAAAAAAAAATAGGCATAAATTTGTTAAGCTTTTTTCAACACATAAAACCAGGAAAAGAGGAAGGAAAAGAAGCATTTTTATTCTAATTTAAAATAAAGGGTCTGTTACTAAAATGAAATCAAGTGAATAATAATAACAATAATAATTAGAGCCTTATTCTGTGTAGAATACAATTGAAGTGCAGCTATTGCATAAGAATTAACAAAAAGCAGAAGGGCACAAAAGAGCAGAAATGTAACTTAGATACCACTTGTAACAAAGACTGAGAAAACAACCCAACACACAATGAACAAAAGGAATATGCTGCAATATGGAGTCACTGGCTTTACATTATGAAATTGCTAAAAGCTCGGGTTGCAAGGTGGCAGGTACCCACAGCCTTTTAAAATCTAACACCAGTAGTGATATTAAATCCAGAATTGAGCATCCAGCCATCTGGAACTGGATGGCAAAAGGGATATTTCTTTAAAAGTGTCTCCAGGGTCTCTGATGTCCCAGTTCTTGTGCATCCTGTCCAGCCTTGAATTTATGAGTGTGGCACTAATGTAATGCTCAAATCTGTTTTATTTGACATCAGTCTGCCAGCATTCCATCATTCTTACTGAATCAAGATGCCTAAATATATACAATTATGTGATTAAGAAACTTGATTAGTGGAGCCTTGTTTACTTGTCATATTTAAATGAAAGAGAAGAATGTTTTCTGATCACAAAATCCCCTGTAGCCTGATTTTCTAGAGACATTCACCACTCACAGTGCCAGAAATGCTTTTCTAGAGAGACTGCAGGCTCAACAACATTTTGCCATTTTCAAGACAGAGTTTTTGATGAAGCCCCACCTTAGCTGCTGGCAAACTGCACACAAGCACAAATCCTCTCCTTCTGGAGACTGCAGCTTCATCAGGACATCCTGTCCTCAGCATCTGCAACTTCCAGGTCACCTCAGTATAAGTGGGACAAATGATTCCACTGAAGGTTGGTGGGATTCTTCTGGAATTGAAAGTTCTGGGATTTGAGATTTTTTTGTCCTGGTGAAGTTCCTAGTGGTTACTAAAGGATTTGAAAGTGAGAAGCGAAATCAATAAAATCCAAAGCATGCCTAATTTCAGGGTAATTTAGGGAACTTTTCATTCTGGTTTGATTCAGCCTAATATCAAATTGAAAATTTTCTTTGTGAATTGGAAAGCTTGGGGCCCAACCATATAAAAGATATATCCTTTCAGGGTTGGGATAGGATGGGAGTTGTTATTTTTTCTTCTTTTCTTGCTCTCATTTTCTCACCAGTGTATGTTCATACTTGAATGGAAAGTCTCTAAAATTCTCTTCCAAAGCTAACATCTTTATATGAAAAAATTCAGCTTCAAGTCGATGCCAAGAAATTACATTCTATAGTTCATTATGTGTCCTTCCTGATTAAAAGTGAAAAAAGGAAAAAAGATAACCTTAAGGTATCTTTTAGATGTTTTAGAGACATTTTCCAAGTTCTAATACCTGCTTTGACTCTAGGCAAAGACAGTAAAACTGACAGTCACTGAAATGAAAGTCTGATTTTTAATCCATCTGCTACTCTTTTCTGTCCACCAAGACTGCTGTAATCATAACAATTTTAAGAGGACTAAGTCTTGGCTCAGCTCTATCTATCAAGGTGTGCTTGGAAAACACGATTACAATGTCACTTTTAATAGAAGTGCCTTTATTCAAAATGGTCTACATGTCTCCTTAAAATAAGGCACGCAAACAACAGATGGCAAAGCATATGGTAGATCACTTACAGATACCACCAAACAAAACTTTTAAAGCTGCTCAAAAAGTAGGAGTGACCCAGGTAGCCTTGGGTCAAGTGAGCAAGCACAACTTGACAGCAGCCTTTTCTCAAAGAGCAGCAACTGGCCAGAGCAGACAGGTGTAAGAGCTCTTGGTTCATGGACATAAAGTGAAACACAGGGGTCAGCCCTTTCTGAATGCCAACAGAGCCACGGGGGCATGTCAGTGTCCTGACACTTGGCACCAGCTGTAAAACCAGCCCAGAACACAAACCTGGCCGGGATCCTTGAACTGGTGGCACAGAAAGTCTGCTCTTAGGCTGCTGCTCTGCCTTGGTATTAATTAGACATATCTGCAACTCCACAAGAGCTACAATGATGCTGTGTTATGCAGAAGAAGAGGTGGAGATTGAAACCAGGAGTACTGCAAGCAAATAACAAAATAGTCTTTCTTCCACTGTCTCACGTGGCACAGCAGGAATGAACATGCTTCATAATAGACCTTTAAAAGTTATTTTTTTCAAGCCTCCTTATTTATTTTTTATTTGCCTTTATTACATTCTTAGTGTAATAAAGAATAAATAAAAATAAATAAATTAGATGTGCAGAAGCATGTGCATTCATGTAGTCAGTGGATGCTCTTTCAAAAGAATAAAGGACACATTTTTATATTCAGAATTGAATTTAGCTTGGTCTGGTGTTATACCTAAGCAGTTTCTAGCTTGATAAAGCATTGTGTGTGCCCCTTTTACTTAGAGGTCATGAGTTGTACTCATTGAAAATATAAATACATTACCAAATATACAAATGTTTTTCATTTTGCCTCTCAACTTACTCTAATATAATTGTATCAGCTGTGAGAAACAGTCAATTTATATAGATTAGAAATGGCTTTTCGCCCCTCTAAAAGACATTTGTCTTTTAACTACAAACCTAACTCAAGACAACTTGTCCTCAGGACAAGGAAGCCAACACATGCTGTATGTCAGTTTTATGCTGAATACAAAGTCAGAAATCCAGGAATCTGAAGGTCATGGTCTTTAGCAAAAAGAACATCTTATACTGAATGATGCTGCAGATAGCTGAGGTCTGTTGGATCTCAGCGTAGGAAAGAGATTTTAAAAGAAGGAACCTATTTTTGTGGCTGAGAAACAAGAATTCTCAGTGGACTAAAAAGAGGTTCTGATTGATATTTATGATAAACACATTTTTTTCCCATTGTACTTTATTAAAAATAATGCAAAAATTCATGTAAAGATAATTTAATGATGTCTTTTCTGATTATCCGGTCCTTCCTAGTTCAATATTGGTGGTGTCTCTAAAAGAATGCTGAAGTTACTTTATAATTCTGCAACTCTTTAACTTCAGTTCAGACATTATTTAAGTCATGGAAATTTGTTGTGTTTTTTTGTAACAGCGAATAACTTTTTCTAGCACCAGAGGCATCACAGTGGTAGCAAATGGACAGACTTCTTCCATATCCAGAACTACAAAAAAGATGGAATAAACCCACCAAAGTAAAGCTTGTGAAAAAGAGACAAAACCCAAAAAACCCACATATTTAATTAATGGAGGAGACATCAGTTCCAGATAAGATAAGAGTACTGTGAATATGGAATGTGGGTAAAATCAGACATATCTTTCTTTTTTGTAAGTATCATTTTGTGAGCCACTTGAACCACTCTATGGGCCATCAAAAGAGTTCATTTTTGCTTCCCCTTTTAAACTTCTAAATGTAACTAGAGCAATTAGGATGCTCTAGTTAATTATATATTCTTTGCTATGTCTTCAGCTAATTTAGCTTCCTGGCAGAGTGGACATAAGTACAGCCTTGCAATAGAAGCCTTACTAATTTAAAAGAATGGAAAAGAAGTACATTACTGAGCGCAAAACTGGACAGAATATATTTGAAATATATTTCTTGAGAACAAGGGTAGAGTGCACATTTCCCAAATATTTAAAGAAAATTCATTTATTTACATCATATAAAGAAAAAAAAATCAAGTTAGCTCATCCTTATATAAAGAATATCCTCAAATATGCCAAGGGTTAGTGTTTTAAGTACTAAGTAAATTAGCCTGTTATATGGAAAAATCATTTTTCTTCTTTTATAAACTCAAAATTACCGCTGATTGCCGAAGTGATTTCCCTTTGTCTCCAGCAAATCAGAAAAAGGCATTAAATAATTTAAAATCAGATAAATAAGGTACCACTTATACTAAAAATCTTAGACTGCTTTTCTGGTTTTCCCCTGCTGTATTATCAATGCTTTTTATTCAGATACGTGTTGCCTCTGAAATTCTAGAGTTACTATTTTATGGCTTTGCACATCATTTCCTTTTAGTTAAATATTTTTTTCAGAGGCCCTGGAGCCAGCACACATGTATGACACTCCTTGAGCATTACAAAGTTCAGAAAAGGAGTAATTTTAAGGAAAATGTATTGAAATGGAAATATAACATGGAAAAAATATAGTGTTAGTCCCTTTTTGAAACAGTGCTGTTGCTATGGCAATTTTCAAATTTAGTATTTTTATGAGAAAGCTCTCTTCATTGTAAGAGCCTGAATTTATATCCACCTTCATATTTATATGCTCAATTACACTTCAGGAACAGCATATGAAAGGTTTAGTTCTGCTTCTATAACTTTAAGTAAATTCTCTAAGTAGATGTTTCTTAATATTTGATTCCATATTGTAAGACTCTGAGTGTCAAAATCAAGTTCCATTTTTGCTTCTCCTAGAAATCAGTTGACACTGCCTCAACAGCTTTTACACATTCTGTCAACTCTTATGGGAATAAATATAAATGAAGCTATTAGATTTGTCCTATCAAAATGGAAACACTACTTCAGGGAAGTTATTTTGATAGAAAACTGTGCATATTAACTCATAACAGCAAAGAAGATGCATGTTAAAACATTTCCTCTGGTTACTTCACAGTTTAATAAATCAGAGGAAATATCTCATCATAGAGGTATTGTAAAGTAGATTAATCATGATTAATTTGTTGATAATTGGCTGCAATAACATTAACCCAAGCACTTTGCTTCACTCTAAAGTATGTGTAATAAACAGTTCAATAGGAACCTCACTGTGACACAACATTAATTAATATCTGCCAGTTGTAGAGTTACAGGTTCCCAATAGCCTCTGCGACAGAGATTCTTTGGAGGAAATGTCAAATCTTTCTAATTTCAATGGTGCTCATTATAATAGCATGACAAAATACCATATGCTCCTTCTGTGGGTATATTTGGCAATTCCAGTGCCACCAGCAAGGAATGATATCGCACCGAAAAGCCCTAGTGCTGAACATGGTGTGTTCAGAAAGGGAACTCAACACTTCTGAATGCCCAAACCACCTTGCATCGTTCTGGCAAGTGCTGAAGACATGCAGCTTCCTTTTCCTTTCAGAAAGAAAATGAAAATGCCTCAGAATTTCCTTTCCTTTCCTGCAAAAGCATGACAAGCAGGCAAGCAAGCAATTCAAAGATGAAGCAATCAGGCATATGAAAAAGCTATGACTTATAATACCAATTTTATAGCACCAGTTTCAAATCTGACACTGTAAAAGCAGACTCTCGTGAAGAGCCTAAGTAAAGTTAAGAACACCCCCATAATTAGGTGACAGACCACAGAGGCCAAACCACATGTTCCAACAGCTCAGAGCAGGATTACAGTCTTCAGGAAACTTCTGTACCTTCCGTTCAAGGTGAAAAAATACTACTTATCCCTGTTACATTTCATGCTTTTTTTTCCCTCTTAGGTCCGATAAAATTACCCTTAACAGTCACATTGCTCCCAGAGTTTGTAAAGCAGAAGTTTCAGAATGCAGCACGATAGGTCCTGACACAAATGCCTGTAAATGTACAATGGATTGCTAAAAGACACTTTGAAATACCCTGCTCAGTGCTAGCTCTGCTTTGGAATTCAGAAGTCAGCAAAAGAAGCATAGAGGGATATTGCAGCTACCAAATTCAAGAAATGTACTGGGAATCCAGAAAAAAAAGTAGGCAGAATTTCTTTATGCTTTCAATTACAACATTCTGAATTGTTTAGTTATTTAGTACAGTGCACTTAAAAACTGGCATTTATACTCTAGACCAAGGATGGGTTTTAGTGATGTTTTTATGACACAAGAATAATTGTGGCCCTGTTGAATACAACTCAGACACTTGCAAGTATAGAGACATCGCACAACAATAAAACCACAGGTTCATGTTCATGTTCACGTTTATCTTAGTTCTATTTATGTGCAGCATTTTGGTGTGTGAAAGTGATTTTATTGAAATGGGACTAAAATGTTTGCTTTTATGTCATTGCTGTGCTAAAGATAGGTTAATGACTTTATATAAAAATTCACATTTTATTTCTATGGTACACATATACAGAAATTTTAAAATTTCCGAAAAGCACAACTGATGTGTGTTGCCTCTCATGTCCTTTTTTTAAAGATAAGTTCAACATAAAAGACACTGTCTTCCCAGTTATTATACAAACATTAAGTGCTGGGGACAGATGGGAAGAATTTATTTAGTTATTTTTTTGCATCTCTAACCATCTTCCTTCTTTTATCTGGCCTGAGTTAACTTTTATTTATTCCATCTTCATTCATCTTCTTCACTCCTCCCTAATTCTCTGTAGCTTTTGGAAGAACACATAAATAATAAGATATTAAACACCACTCTTGGTCTCTTGTGACTTCTTCCTTTCATTTAAGCACATTCAGGGACTTTCAAGAAGACTCTGTGAGTAAGGCTTTGGAGTATATGAATACTGAATTATTGAAATCTTGGAAATACACTATCACACTCATTGAGGGTGAGAATTATGACTCAGAACTATGCCGTCTTTTATTTTGATTTAATAAAAAAATCATAAAACAGAATATTAATGTACTGTATATGTGCCATAAAATGATATTTCATTATAGCATGCACATAAAAAAAGTAATATATTTCCTAAAAACAAATCACCATAATGAAAATTATTCAACATGTTCCTATTAAAATTACTTTGAAATTCATTTATTGCTCTGAAAAGCTTTAATTTTGAAAACATATTTTCCTATAAAAGGAAGACAACCAGCTCCAAGAACAGCACTAAGTGATACATTTGGGACTGAATTCAACCTGATTTAGTCTGGAGAAGCCAAAATCTGAATCTTTATGCTCATCTGACCCCAGTATTAAGGCCAATGAGCCTTACATGCTTTCAGAATCAATTTTCTAAAGTTAAGAGAATTCTCGTTTGTCTAATCTTAATACATGTTCTAGCAGTAAATCTGATATTTTATCTGATTAGCTTAAACCATAAGACACTAACATGTTCATTGTACTTTTCAAAAAAATTAATCCTGAGATAACTAGGAGAGTCCAGCAAAAAGCTCAGGAATTATGTTGAACAGCTCACACGGACCTCATGCAGCCATCCCATGCAAATGTTAAAAAACCTTCATGATAAAAGATTTCCTCAATGCTTAAAACTGAAGTTATGATATCACTACTTTGCTGGCTCTTTACCCTCTTATAATAACAATTTTCCTGCCGTATTAATGACAAATGCACCATAATTATCTCTCTTCACCTTCAGCTAGAACAGCAAAGAACAGCCCTTAATCTAATTGCATCTCTAAATTCGCAGGAAAACAGTCAATCATGGTAAAGACTTGTTTGACTACAAAACCAGTAATGAGTCAAACCATTAAGACTATCCCTGCCTCTGTAATTCACAGACTCAGGAAAGCCACACCACTGCAATATGAAACACTGAAATACCTTCTGGATAGCAAGAGGGGTTTGTAACTTCTGATTTCCGTGGCTCAGTCAACTTTGCCAGCCCATTACCATTAAAATAACTGCTGACATCTGGTCCAGGTGTGGGCACCAGTTCCATGGAAATCTCCACTTTGTCTCAAGGATGTCAGAAGACTGGTTTAGAGGTTATGGAACATCAATTTGTTCTGTTTTCCCTCCACACCTGGAAGCCTACATATGTTCTTTAAAATGGTGATACAATTCATCAGTATGATGGTTTGAGAATGTAATGTAAAAGGAATTTAAAAAATCTAATTTCAGAACTGCCAAATTAATTTAGTACAAGAAACAGTTTTCTCTTAAGCCCAGGGAACCCCAGTACTGTTTTTTTGGTTTTTTTTTGTTTTTTGTTTTTTTTTTCGAAAATACTGAAGCACATAAAAACCAAAAATATGGCTTCTTTATAAAGCATTAAGTGCTAAGCATTTTATAACAACAGAATTTTCCAAAGTATAGCTGAGGGTAAAGCCAACCCCACTAATGAACAAGTGTATCTGTGGTTGTACCCAGCATACCCCAAACCAAATCTGACCTGGGTGCATTACGAATGAAGAGGCTGAAGCTTCAAATAGACCAACCTTTAAAAAAAAATTAATAAATTTTTAATTTGAAAGGACACTTTCGTGTGCTCAGAGGCTCATTCATACCTATGTAGATTTTATTTTCTTTCTCCAACACTGCTGCATCTGTTTGCTCTGCAAACATAAATATCACAGCCATTCTCTCTACCCACCCCCAAATGGTAAATCCCTAACAGCAGCTAAACAACTATCCTGAAAATAAACAGCAATATCAGCTACTCATATCACCAATTTATAACAACCATACATATCCCAATGTATGCATTATTTTGCATTTGCAGGACTAATTTGCTCTAACAATATCTACATCAACATCAGCAAAATATTGAACAATATTTGAACATTTATTTCTACAATTTTTTTATTCAGTGATGCAAGTGCTAGGGCAAAATTTAAGGAACAAAGACAAAAAAGAAGAAAGAATATAACTTTTACAGTTGTTTTAACTCAAAATAGGTGTCAGAAGTGTAGCACAGAATAACTTAAAATAGAACAGTATTTCTCTGTGCCTGAAAAGGGAGATGAATTGGGAATTGTTTAAATTTATTCTCTCTCCAATCATTAATATTCTATGAGACAATTATGATAGACTCAAAATAATTTATTTAAATTACAAAATAATTTTAGAAAATAAATGTGCTCTGCAGAACATGCTGAAACTGTTTATTAACACCATTTATTATCCCTAACAAGAGCAGCATCACTTAGCTTGTTAGAAGGCACATAACATTGCTTCTTTTCTGCCCAAATTGATATGTAGCTCCTAAAGTAAAATTTCCTAAGTATAACACAATTTCACAGATTTTTTTTTTTTTTTTCCAGAAAATATGATCCTGAAGGCAGCCATATGTAAACAGACTTTTTTGTTTGATTGTCCAGGTGCAAGTCAGTGAGAAGTGTAGTCTTTTGGAAAATACAAATTTCCCTCTTCTACTTCCCTCATTCACTAAAACACCCAAACCTAAAAGGTCTGGAAATAGCCCAAACCAACTGCACACTATCACCTTCTATAAAACAGTGTGAAGCAAGTGGCATGGGAATACTGTGATTGCAAATTCTGGAAAGCATTCAAGATTTCCCAGTGGCATCTGTGGCACAGTTTACTTTCTCAGCATTGCCTGCTGCAGAGCAGTAACTCCTGAAGTCCTGAAGGAAGGCAGGACTGAGCCCAACACTTTGAAAAACTTGCAAACATTTTATCTTCATGACTTTAAATATCAGAAACATTCCAGAAGAAATGAAGTTTTATCTTCTAATAGCTCTATTCTTGAAATCAGCTTGCTCAGTGTCAGCACTATATTATAAATACTATCCTAGAAATGCAACCTGGAATACATCCTGGAGACTGACAGCCAAATGCAAACACTGCATTCAAGAGCTAAATACACAGAAAATTATACATATGAACATGTGTGTATATAGGAAATTGATTATACATATCTCTGGCACACTAAATTTCTAAAGAATTTCAAAATAAGTTTCTTATTTCACTGGTCCATGGCATGGAGAATTATAATCTAACATAGCATGCTTAATACATGTTTTCTAGGTGACATTCACGAATTCACAAATAAAACCTTTTTAATGTATCTAGCAACAACCACAACAACAAAACCAACATTTCTACCTGTCTTGCAGAAGAAAATTAAGAAATCACAAGATTACTAAATCACTGAGAAATGCCATGGAAAATAACAATTTCTTGGCTCTTCTACTTCCCAGTTGTAAATCAGCATTCACAAGGCATCTTTCAGAATTATAATCAGAAATCTCAGATAAGAAGTGGAAAAAACCCTGTACTCTGTACTGTATTTCTGTGGCTTATCACTACTTAAAGGAAAAAAAAGAAAGGGTTATACATTATCCCTTTCATAAAATTAAGTATCAAAGGACTCATTATCATTACAGCAATTAAGAGCATTTATGCTATTTTCTAAGATACTTATTTGTCAATGGTTTAAAACGTCTTCCATCATTTTATTTCTATTGGATAGGACAAAAAACACATCAGTAATTTCAGGCCCAGTTCCTGGCTGTAGTATCTGATATGACATGGTTCCTGCATACCTTGAACAGTGCAACAGCTCTTTAAGGAGGAAAGATTCCTCCTTTGATGTAAGGAGGAAACAGGAAAACTGCAGAGGAATAAGTTTGGAGCAATCCAGGCTTGAACTTAAATTGGATTAATACAAAAGGGTGGAACAGGGATGTGTAAGATACCTTGGAAAGCAAACAAACAAACAAACAAAAGAAATGTTTTTAGTACCCCAAGCAACAAAGAACTGTGTAGAAATTACCCTGTATGGCCCACAGGGAGACCAAAATANGTACCAGAGGCATTCTTTTCTATTATTTATTGTAATATTTTTTCATAATTTAATGAGAAAAAATTTAAAAGCAATATTTTCATCCTTTCATGTTAAATTAATTTACAGTGCTATAAGCCATAATGAAAACAGAGAAATCATCAGCAAAACAGCATCCTAATAAAGACAGA